>BPTQ01000008.1:149052357-149196966 GCA_019973895.1 Chrysanthemum seticuspe | reverse complement strand
TTTTTATAAGTTTTATTAAAGTTTTAGAAAATAGATTTTTAGTTATGAACGTGGCCTTTTGAACGGACTAAAACGGAGTTATAACGAAAAATATACGTGGTTTCCAAGTTACGATTTAAAAACTATAATTTTTCCGGAAAATATTCATGCAGTCCGAATTTTAACTGACCCAAACAGTGGCCTTAAAATTTCTGTGAAGTCTCCGAAGTTTAAAAATATATTAGTACTCTTCATTACCTTCGCGTGGATATAAAGAACTTGAAAAACGGACTTAAAACGAGTGATTTATGGTTAACCGAACTTTGAGTCAAAAACGTGCTGAAAACACTATTCACAGCTTTAGTAAGCTGTCAGGATTTTAATCAAGGTTTTTGAGGGCCTAAACGGACGTTTCGGGGGAAATGGACGTTAAAAACGAGTTAGTTTTCATATGTATATATTACGTCAAGTCCGACGTAAACTGATTTTTCAATTACTAAAACCGTTACGTAGTTTTAACTATATTTTCACCATTAACTCAAAAGTATTTATTTTCGACATGAAACCGTCACACATTCAAGTAACAATATTTTTATATAACTAGTTTTCAAGTAGCATATTGGGTGATACGTTTTCAAATCATGCATTCACGACAACATATCATAACTCGAGTCATAACATTCATTTTACGTCGCGGATAGTTTCCGAGCCTCACTTTCGTGCACTTCATCTTGTTAGCATATCAATCACATCAGGTGAGTTCATACCCCACTTTTACTCGTTTAAATTCTTACAAACTATTTGGGGGAGATACATGCTTAAATACTTGTTTCACTCTTGCGAATACTCAAACCATTTATACAATTTTGTTACAATACACTTCTTATACACTTTGGACATTATGTGTGGTTTATTGCGATATGTGCCTTAATGTGCTAAACTAGTTTTCAATTGTGCAACAACATACAAACTTTAGCAACTGGTTAACTCCTGCGGGAGCCGGCAGAGAGGTATTGATAGTACTATCGGGCTGACGCCCCCACCCTTGTGTCCTTGATAGACGAGACCTTGGGTGAATATAATCTGTTATTCAAGTGATTCAATGTAACACAACAAACAAGTTAGACTTCGTCGTGAGGTTCAGTTGGCTGTGACTCTTTGCATTAAGTTTATGTATATATCGTATGCACCTATGTCCTACTTACAAACAAGATTGACAATTACATACTTTGGCAATGGATTGTAAACACACAGGTTGCAAGTTTTGTATGGGCGGAACTTGGAACTGAGTGGATTTGCACGGCCTTTGCTGCATCAACATTTCTTATAGACTTTTTCAATTCATTTTCAACAAACTTATGAACTCACCAACCATTGTGTTGACACTTTTAGCATGTTTATCTCAGGTCTTAAGGTGATAGCATTTCATGGAGCTTTTGGGTCGCATGGCATACATTGGAGTCTTGTGTTTTTAACAATTACCATTCGACATGTTTTGTAAACTCTTTGTGTATTATCAAACTTTGGGAATTCTTGCTTGTAAACTTTAACTTATGTAATCGAATGGTAAACCTTTTCAAAACGTCTCATTTTAGAGGTCGTTTTCTGTATCCATACTTTGTGCTATGACGTTATACCCCAATGACACTATCGTTCCGCTACGATATTTTGGGGGTGTGACAGTTTTCCATTAGGTTTGGTCTTGATGTAGCGGAGCATACGACTTGTCCATTGAAGATAACCACCATTTTCCAGCATAGGAGGACGGTTTTCGGCACCAGCTGCATGAATGTCTTGTTGAGTAGCCATTAATGAAGGTATTTTATGATAAAGTTGATGTAGGATCTATTCAACGATAAAAGAGTTGTGTTTGATGAAGATTAAGCTTGGTTGTTGTAGTGAAAATTTGGTCTAAAAACTTAAAAACCTCAATAACTTCTGTTCGGAGCGTTTTTAGGACTAGAAGGTTGACCCGAATGAACTTTGGTTGATTTGGCGGGTCATTCTCCTCGTTCTAGCGGTCATTTTGATGGGTAGAATGCTGAAAACGGAGTTACGGTTCAAAAGTTATGGCCGTTTGAATTTTTGCTTAAGATCTTACTCGTAAACGTTGTTCTTAGGCGTAGGATGTAGTGCTTATCCGTAGATAACCTTATGCGTAGGATTCCTTATGCGTAACTCTCCTTAGGCGTAAGATGATGCTTATGCGTAGACCCAGACTTACGTGTAAACTTAAGGTTAAACGTAAGCTTATGCGTAAACTTTATACTTAGAAGTAGAGTACCTTACGTGTAAGATTTAACTTATGCGTAGAGTGCTTACTCGTAAGCTTTCTGCTTAGGCGTAATATTAGGTTTAAAACCAAAATCCTTCACACTCGTCCAAGCGTGAAAGATATCCACAAGTCGAAGTGTTTTTCAAGCTTATCCAAGCAAGGAAAACACTAAGTAACCGTTGTTGCACGAAGATTCGTCACCAAAATCTTAAGCGTAAACTTCAATTCTTACGCGTAGGAAAAGAGGGTTTTGACTTTTTCTTACGCGTAAAAAGAGGGTTTTGACTTTTTTGTACTTGCAACCTTACACGTAAAACAACCCAGTTTTTGCAAAATCATGAATTTTTCACCCAAAAACACGTTTTCAAACAATTTCTTTTGCACAAACTTCTTCCAAAACACTTATATATCAATAAAAACTACAACTTTAACCTTAAAACCACGTAAAAATCAAAACTTTATGCCAAAAACTCACGGTTTTAAATAAAAAACGCAACCTTTTATGTAAATTTTGAACATAAAACGTAATGATTTTGAAATAAAGTTTGAACATAAACCTTTTGTGCAGATTGGGCTGTGCAAACAGTTGTGTGGAGAAATAAAGATGATTTTGAAAAGATGACTCTTGAAAATCTCTACAATAACCTAAAGGTTTATGAGTCTGAAAAGAACATTGTTGGATCATCCTCTTCTTCACAGAATATTGCTTTTGTGTCTACAAACCATAAAAGTTCTCAGGAAGCATCCACTACTGCTTATGGAGTTTCCACTGCTATCGCTAATAATACCACTGTTAGTGATAATGTTAGTGATGGTGCCATATGTGCTTTCCTGGCTGATCTAACAACCAGTGTTATTGTGCTAAATCAGGATCTGGATCAAATTGATCCTGATGATCTTGATGAAATCAATCTTCAGTGGCAAATGGCAATGCTAACATTGCAAGCTAGGAGGTTTCTAAGGAGAACTGGAAGACAGGTCAAAAATGATGGTCAAAGAAAGGCAGGGTTTGACAAAAGCAAGATGGAATGCTACAAATGCAAGAAGAAGGGATATTTTGCTAGAGAATGTAGAGCTCCTAAGAGGATTGGTGATGGCTACAAGAAGGCTACTGAAGAACCAGTTTCTTCTTCTGCTTTGGTTGCTCAGGATGGACTTGGTGATTATGACTGGAGTGATCAAATTGAAGAAGGACCCAATGTTGCCTTCCTTACTAGTGAAGCTTCAAAAGAGCATAACTTTGCTCTTATAGCCTATGCTTCATCCTCTTGTTCTGATTATGAGGTATCTAATGAGTCAAAATTTTCTACTTGTTCTTTTAAATCTTGTCAGGATAACTTAGAATCACTTAAAGCTATTAATGAGAGTTTGAGAAAAGAGGTAGATAGACTTGCTTTCGATAATCTAGGTTACAAAGTTGGTCTTGAGAATCTAGAAGAGAAACTTAACTTTTGCATTAAATGTGAGTTTGAGTATGTAGATAAGATAAACATACTAGGTGGTGAAATTGAACTTAAGGATGGAGAGATTAAGATGCTTAAACAGAAACTAGAAGAAGCAGAGAGTGTAAAACAAGAAGCCCTAGAAGATAAAGAGAAACATGTAGTCAGGGTTGCTAAAACACAATTTGCTTCTGATTTGGTTCATAAATCTATAGGGTGTCAATTGATGAAAAAGGGTTCTGGGATTGGTTACAATAATGTGCCACCACCCTCTCTAATGAAACATGCACCACCTGGCACTAAATTGTCATTTAGCAGTGAGTTTAGTTTCAACAAACCTGTAGGTGAGATTAGTAAGTCTGAATCACCTAAGATAGGTTCTGACAAGTCATCTGATGGTCCAATTATTGAAGATTGGGAATCAGATTCTGAGGAAGATAGGTCTGAATCAACACAGTCTGAAAAGGTAGAAAATGTTAAACATGTTGATTCTAAACAAGCCAACCTTATGCCTAGATTTGGAGCACCAATTTCTATGAAAGTTGTAGACTATAATGAGATTCCTAGAGAACATATGAAAAGATACATACCTAGGGGTAATCAAAGAAACTTCAATGGCATAATTTCAAACAGACTAGGAAGTGAGTTTCAATGTGTGAAAAAGGCTTGTTTTAAAAGTGGTAGTTTTGAGCATCTACAAAGAAACTGTTTTAAAAACCAACCACAAGTCTGGAATCATTGGAGAAGGGTGAACCACAAAAACTTTTCAAAGAACACCATTCCTCACCCAAACAAAAATATGGTTCCAAAAGCAGTGTTAATGAAAAATGGTAAAACAAAGTCTATAATCACTGCTGCAACCAAATGGGTTCCAACCACTGCTAAGCCAAATGTAAACACTGCTAAGCAAAATGTTTCTACTGCTAAGCAGAATATCACCACTGAAACAAAAGAATTTTTAACTATTCCAAAGGTGATAACTGACACAGTGGTTGGAAGCCATTTCTATACTGTAAAGGCCTCAGCTAGCTGGCAATGGAAGCCTAAGACCAAGGTTTTACATAATGCCAGTAGTGCATCAATGGACCTAAAGAAATTTGATTATGTTGATGCACAGGGCAGACCCAAGTCAGTATTGGCTTGGGTCCACAAAAGGAACTAACTTGTTTAAATTCATGTGCAGGGCAATCTACAGGATGAGCTACAAGACAAAGGAATTTTTGATAGTGGTTGCTCTGGGCACATGACATGGGATGGGAGCAACCTTGAGGATTTTGAAGCTTTTGATGGAGGTCATTGATAAGGTTTTAAAAGGTACCATTTTGAGGGGTCGTTTTAGCCCTTATTTGATCACTTTTGTATCCGTTATTGCTTAATATCGTTCCTTTTCACTTTTTAGGTCTCTTGAAGGCAAAATGCTGGAATGGCACTTATTTGGACGAAAAGGCGCGAATATACGAAGAAAATGGCCAAAGTCAAAATCGAGACACTCAAAGCTGCTGAAAACAGAAGGCGACGGCGTCACTGCTTAACTGCGACGCCGTCGTAGGATTTTGTGACGGGTCAGAAGACAAAACTCGTATTTTCAAGAGACGGCGTCGGGCTTTAAAGGAGTAGACCGTCGCACTCAGACGGCCTAGATGTGACCCAGACGACGTCAGAAGCTGAAGAGGACGGCGTCACAGGCATAAGGTGACGCCATCGCAAGGTTAACGTGGCCAAGACGAAACCCTAATGACGGCGACACGACGGCGTCACGAAACATAAGGTGACGCCGTCGCATATGTAATCTTATATATAGAATCCGAATTTTTCCGTTTTAGGGGAGTCTTTTTGGAGTGAAAACCTAAAACCGAACCTAAGGTGTCTTGTACAGTATTTTAGGGTTCTAAACCCTATTTTACATCAAGATAAGTATTTACTTCATCAATTCAATTATGTCTTTGATTATTTGTGTGTATGCTTGCATGTTCTCCATGTCCGGCTAATTTATTTGTGTGTTTGCTTAGGAAGTATGAAACTTAATTATTGAATATTGATTGGTTGTTTCTTATCTTAGTTGATTAATGATCTAGTAGTGCAATAGGTCATTCATTGTGTACTTAATGCTTGATTCATCTTTGTGAACCTTAGAATATGATTACCTGAGTAGTCGTAGGCTAAACCATCCGAAGAGTGCCTTAGAGTAAGAGTTTATCATCCCTAGTGGGTTTTGTAGACGAGACCCTTTGGTAAGTTCAAAGAGTTAGGGAGAAACGCATACCCTACAACTTTAGACACACAACGCAACTAAGAATAAGGACGTAACAACTCAACCATCAATAGGAGATAATTAAGGAGTAGTAAAACCTAAGTAAACACATCTTTAAACTATCATACGAGTACACATAAATTAGACATAGACTCCCACAACCTTAGTTTAGATAATTAGATAATAGTAGAGTAATCGGTAGAAATACCAACCCCCCAAATCCAATACCCGAGATTCGTATCTTTCAATTTCATAAAATATAAAAATACAAAAAATAATCTTCCTCAACCTCAACCTTAGCGTAGTAACTTCTCACTAGCATTCCTATTCCCCTAGAGAACGAAATCAATACCCGTGGCTTACCCTAATTACTACACTACAACGATTAGGTTCACTGCCTAGGGTGTTATAAAACTTGCTCGAAGAAAAGGAAGTTTCCTTGACCCCGAACGACGCGTGTAGCGTTATCAAGTTTTTGGCGCCGCTGCCGGGGAATAGAATAGCTAGTTAGTAGTCCACCTCGTTTAGGTTCTTTGCTTGATTCCTATCAAGTAAATTTTTTTTCTCATCTTTTAGCTTTCTCTTAGTCTATCCTCCTTCTTCGTGACCTTTATTCGTAACCCCATCACTTTTCATCATGGAAGGTGATAACCAACCACCACTTGATAACCAACAACCAAACAACGCTTCACCACCAAACAAATACCCACTGCTTGACCCAGCCTCTGCTAACCAACTTCGAGCCCGTATCATGAGTGAAATTGAAGAACTTAGGAAATTAAATATGATAATTGAGAATACACTCGAGGAAGCCCTTAAGGAATCTGATCAACCTTTAGATAGTGATTCGACTACAAGTGATTCGGATGATGATCTAGAAGAAGGAGATTATAAGGTGTTAGAAATTATGGAGGGTAGTAAGGAGGAGGAAGAACTTAGGGAGTACTTTGATTCATACCCTAAAGGGAAAGAATCCGCTTATCACCATAACGTGGTTAATTTTCCAAGACCACCTTTCGAGCCTCGCATAAGGAGGGGAAACCCTAAAAACATCAAAATACCGTGTATGATTGGATATTTATACAGGGATCACACCTACATTGACTATAAGGCGCCCATGAATATAATGTCTAGGCTCTATTATAATTGGATCATGAGAAAAAAGCTAGAGCCTATGAGGGACCCCTTTCGCCCTAGGAAAGCAAGTAACTATGTGGGGAGGGTTAAGGGATTGCACGTGTTCATAGGTAACTTCACATATAGGTGTGATTTCATGATTCTGGAAAATGTTAAGGGAATCATTGATGGGTTTTTAGGAGATGTGATACTTGGGAAACCATTTATAGAGGAGTCTAAGATGGTTTATGATAAAGAGAAAGGGATAACCGAGTTCTCAAATGAAGCCGAGAGTGTTAAGTATATAATGCCCCATAAAAATAAGAATTATGAGGGCATGGATGATTTAGATGTAGATAACATTCCGGCATTCGAAGTAGATTGGAAAAACAAAGTCTACTACACTGCTTGTCTTAAACTGGGGCCTGAATATATTCGTGATGAGAGAAGAGTTAAGGAGATCGAATGGGCCTCTAAGATTAAGAAAACGTAGGAGTACGACTTCGAATCTAGCTACAAGACTCTTAAATAAAGAAAAGCGCTTCGTGGGAGGCAACCCATGCTTAATTGTTTGCTTGTTAGTGTCATGTATCTTTTATTAATTGTTTATCCTCATGTTTAAATTTGTAAAAATGCTTTATTTTGTTTTTAACCTCGTCTTAATTGCATATAAAGGTATTTTACATAAGGGATAAGTGTAGGGAGGATTACACACGTTTTCAAAAGAAACATAAACATGAGAATAACAATTAACTAAAAGATATATATGTTTGTTTGTTCGAGTCAAATGCTTGTATTGAGTCATAATGGATGTTTTTGCAGAAATTTTTCCAGATTCTAAAGATGTAAATTTTTCAGAATTTTTTCCAGAAAATCGCAGACCAGTTTTTGTCAGGATAACCTGACGGCGTCAGGATTGCAACCTGACGACGTCAGGAAGGAGTAAAAACATCAGATTACTTTTTCTCGTTTTCTGAGCTACTTATAAATTTTTGGAATTTTCCAGGTCTTAATTTTCTTAGAAATTCTGTAAACATCCATTCCACAAGCATTATATCCTAGTTTAAATCGAGTCTTATATATATTATTACCGCCGATTTTACGCGAAGGTTTCGTTTGTTTTCTTCAAGTGTGCAGGTTTAGTTTGTCAAGAAGAAGTTACACAAGATGGGAAGGAGCTTTTCACGCAATAATTCTTCTTGAAAAGGATTTAACCACCACTTTACACGGATCCTACCGAGCTAATCAGGGGAGTATTAGTTTCTTTCGTTTTTAATTACCTTCCATTATCATAACTTTGATACTTTCGGGGAACATTGGGGACAATGTTCAGTTTAAGTGTAGGGAAGGAAAATAAAATGGGAACTTTGAAACTATGCTTATCCTTGACTATTTGCTTTGTCCAATTGTGATTGTGTAATAAACCATGAGAAAATGTCGGTTAGGGTAATTTTGGCACCAAATTTAAAATTTTTTCATGACATATAGGAGTGGGCCATTAGTCTTAACAAAAGCGTCTCATAGATAGGAAGTTACATGACTAGCACAAAAACCCTTTACCACTTAAATTCCACCCAAAATGTGAGGATCACCCTTAGATTAGTAGGAATTAAAGCATTCATCTTCAATGCTTAGAGTGTGAACCGGTAGTATATTAGATTCTAGAACTTGTTTTGTGATGCATTTCGAGATCGCAAGTGAGGCTACACTTGTGTAGTTTGGAATAACTAAATGATAAGAGGCATTAGGATAAACCCTTGTTTGATACCCGTAATATAATTACTTCTTCCACATCGGTTGAGTAATTCCCCCACACCCTTTGCGTTGTACTCATCTTTAGTACACGATACCCCTAGTTAACCCCTCAGAGCCTATCCTTTTCGCGGTTCTCGTGATGTTTTGGTTTTTCCGGAATATCAATGAAGAGCATTGTTTACACCCCACCCCCAAATATACACCCAAATCGCCTTAGCCTACCCCTTATGCACTCACTTTTAGTGCATTATTGTTATCACCCAAAACCCTTAGTTCAATTATCTGGTTGCTTGCATGAGTTGCTAAGTCGAGTCATATCCCTTGTATACAGTTTTGGGACGATTGGGATTCATGGGAAAAGTTAAAGTTTGTGAAATGACGGGAAGGGAACGTTAAATTCAAATTCCCTTTGTTTGCATAATAATGTACCCCAAGTGTTTTGATCTTTTCAATTCGGGTCAAATTAGTGTTAGAGTAATAAAAACTCAAGTGTAGGGATGTGCCTATAAATCCCTATCATTTTGATGTTACCATAGAGGATGGTAGAGTAAAAGTGTATGAAAAAAAAAAAAAAAAAACATACGGGCTACCATCCTACATCTATCCTTTAAATTTATGTTTGTTTATTTCCGTTGCCTAGAGTTTTAGAGTGTCGAGTCTTGGCTTAGCAACGCCATTCTTCGTATGCATTTAACATAGAGATTTTTGACTTGCCACCACTAAATAGCCTATCCCACCAAACCCTTATTTCCCTACCGTAAGCCTAACATTACAACCCTTTAAAAGACCTCTTTGATAGTCTTTCCTAGGTGCTTACGCCAAAGCGATGGAGATTTGATCTATTCTCAAGCCTATGGTAATCTATGTACTAGGACCGGTTAATGAGTGTTTATCTTCCATTTCCTATTTGTTATATTTCATATATACACCCGAGAGAGATGTGAGTATCCAAACACCCAATGTGAGGTGCTAGTATGTAATTTCCGTGCTTGTTATGACTTTTGCGGGGCTTATATGTGTTGTGGACCGTTTTGAATCAATGCTTCATGACCCCTAACTTATAAATTAATTGGCTAAAAGCACATTTGCTTGAGGACAAGCAAATAACAAGTGTAGGGATATTTGATAAGGTTTTAAAAGGTACCATTTTCAGGGGTCGTTTTAGCCCTTATTTGATCACTTTTGTATCCGTTATTGCTTAATATCGTTCCTTTTCACTTTTTAGGTCTCTTGAAGGCAAAATGCTGGAATGGCACTTATTTGGACGAAAAGGCGCGAATATACGAAGAAAATGGCCAAAGTCAAAATCGAGACACTCAAAGCTGCTGAAAACAGAAGGCGACGGCGTCACTGCTTAACTGCGACGCCGTCGTAGGATTTTGTGACGGGTCAGAAGACAAAACTCGTATTTTCAAGAGACGGCGTCGGGCTTTAAATGAGTAGCCCGTCGCACTCAGATGGCCTAGATGTGACCCAGACGGCGTCAGAAGCTGAAGAGGACGGCGTCACAGGCATAAGGTGACGCCGTCGCAAGGTTAACGTGGCCAAGACGAAACCCTAATGACGGCGACACGACGGCGTTACGAAACATAAGGTGACGCCGTCGCATATGTAATCTTATATATAGAATCCGAATTTTTCAGTTTTAGGGGAGTCTTTTTGGAGTGAAAACCTAAAACCGAACCTAAGGTGTCTTGTACAGTATTTTAGGGTTCTAAACCCTATTTTACATCAAGATAAGTATTTACTTCATCAATTCAATTATGTCTTTGATTATTTGTGTGTATGCTTGCATGTTCTCCATGTCCGGCTAATTTATTTGTGTGTTTGCTTAGGAAGTATGAAACTTAATTATTGAATATTGATTGGTTGTTTCTTATCTTAGTTGATTAATGATCTAGTAGTGCAATAGGTCATTCGTTGTGTACTTAATGCTTGATTCATCTTTGTGAACCTTAGAATATGATTACCTGAGTAGTCGTAGGCTAAACCATCCGAAGAGTGCCTTAGAGTAAGAGTTTATCATCCCTAGTGGGTTTTGTAGACGAGACCCTTTGGTAAGTTCAAAGAGTTAGGGAGAAACGCATACCCTACAACTTTAGACACACAACGCAACTAAGAATAAGGACGTAACAACTCAACCATCAATAGGAGATAATTAAGGAGTAGTAAAACCTAAGTAAACACATCTTTAAACTATCATACGAGTACACATAAATTAGACATAGACTCCCACAACCTTAGTTTAGATAATTAGATAATAGTAGAGTAATCGGTAGAAATACCAACCCCCCAAATCCAATACCCGAGATTCGTATCTTTCAATTTCATAAAATATAAAAATACAAAAAATAATCTTCCTCAACCTCAACCTTAGCGTAGTAACTTCTCACTAGCATTCCTATTCCCCTAGAGAACGATATCAATACCCGTGGCTTACCCTAATTACTACACTACAACGATTAGGTTCACTGCCTAGGGTGTTATAAAACTTGCTCGAAGAAAAGGAAGTTTTCTTGACCCCGAACGACGCGTGTAGCGTTATCAGTCATGTGGCATTTGGCAATTATCTAAAAGGAGGAAAAATAGTTGGCAGAGGAACTATCAGAATTGGAAAGCTGGATTTTGAGAAATTTTATCTGGTACAGGTACTGAAGTACAATCTATTCAATGTTTCTCAAATGTGTGATAAGAAAAACTAGGTATTTTTTGGTGAAACTAAGTGTGTGATGTTGTCACCTGATTTTAAAATGCCAAATGAAGAATATGTACAGTTAAGGGTGCCTAGGAAAGAAAACATATACTTCTTTAACATGAAAGATGTAATTCCTAATAGGTCCTTAACTTGTTTGTTTGCTAAGGCATCAGTTGATGAGTCAAAATTGTGGCATAGAAGGCTAGGTCACCTTAATTTCAAAACAATCAATAAACTTGTAAAGGACAACTTAGTGAGAGGGTTACCTTCTAAGGTTTTTTAGTGTAAAGAACTTTATGTGGCTTGTCAGAAAGGAAAACAACATAGAGCCTCTTGTAAGACCAAGACAATTAACACCATTACTCAACTACTGTTTATGCTTCATATGGACTTATTTGGCCCTACCTTTGTTAAAATTTTGAACCATAAGCAGTACTGCCTAGTTATTACTGATAATTATAGTAGATTTTCTTGGATATACTTTTTAGCTGCTAAGAGTGAAACTAGTGAGATCCTCAAGAGTTTCATTACTAAGATAGAAAATCAAGTAAACCATAAGGTCAAAGTAATCAGATGTGATAATGGAACTGAGTTTAAAAATGATGTGATGAATCAGTTATGTGTGGCTAAGGGTATAGAAAGACAGTTTAGTGTTGCTAGGACACCCCAACAGAATGGTGTAGCTGAAAGGAAAAATAGAACACTAATTGAGGCTGCAAGAACAATGTTATCAGAATCTAAGTTACCCACTACCTTTTGGGCTGAAGCTGTAGGCACTACATGTTATGTGCAGAATAGAATCAAGGTAGTGAAGCCTCATAACAAGACCCCCTATGAGCTGTTACATGATAGGAAGCCTATGATAGCTTTCTTAAAACCTTTTGGGTGTCCTGTTACAATCTTGAATACCATAGACTACCTAGGAAAATTTCAAGAAAAAGCATATGATGGATACTTTCTTGGCTATTCTTTCAATAGCAAAGCCTTTAGAGTATACATTAGGAGGACCAGAATAGTAGAAGAAAAATTACATGTTAAGTTTAGTGAAGAGACTCCTAGTGTTGAGACAAAAGGACCAGAGTGGCTATTTAACATTGATATGCTAACCAAATCTATGAATTATGAGCCTATCATTGCAGGTACATCCACTAATATTGATGCGGGTACTCAAAAGGATTCTGATAGAGAAGCAAATTCTAAGGAAGATGATTCTCCAAAGGAATTCTATTTGCTTGAAAAGTGAAAAGCTGGTCCTGTCTCACCCATCATTGAAAAGAAGAGTCCCATTGATGATGATTTGGATTCTATAAACAAGGGTGATCATCATTATGATAAGGAAGAGTTGTTGAAACATAACTCAGTGTCGGTAGAAGAAATTGAAAAGCAGAAGAAAAAGACTGAAAGCACTGCTATACATAATGAAAGCACTGCTAAGCAAAATTCTACGACTACTAGTTCATCTGAATCCCCTGCTGCAAGTACTGATGGAAGTACTTACTTTGGAATCCCTGCCAAGCCACTATTTGGTGATGATGAGTATCCAACTGGTCCTGATATGCCTCCTTTAGAAGAAATGGATACTCCCACTGATGATGAAAATATGGATGACTTTTTCAATAATGCTGATATTACTAATTTGGAAACCGTCATTACAGAAAGTCAAATTCCTACCACCAAAGTGCATAAGAATCATCCCAAAGAGCAAATTCTTGGAGATTTGAATACTCCAGTTCAAACAAGAAGCAAGTCTTTGAATATTAAAACCTTTCCTGAACAAGGTTTCTTTGCCAGATCACTTCACAAAAGAAACAGTCATCAAGATCTACAAAAGTGTTTGTTTGCTTGCTTTTTGTCACAAAAGGAGCCCAAAAGAGTTGAAGAAGCATTAGGAGAAGAAGGTTGGATTGAATCCATGCAAGAGGAGCTGCTACAATTCAAGCTTCAAGAAGTTTGGACATTGGTTGATCTTCCTAATGGTAAGAGGGCTATTGGAACTAAATGGGTATTCAGAAACAAAAGGGATGAAAGGGGCATTGTGGTGAGGATTAAATCAAGGTTGGTTGCTCAAGGATACACACAAACTGAAGGTTTTGATTATGATGAAGTATTTGCCCCAGTTGCAAGAATTGAAGCTATCAGATTGGTTTTGGCATATGCTTCATTTAAAAATCTTGTGGTGTATCAAATGGATGTTAAGAGTGCCTTTTTCTATGGTACTATTGATGAGGAGGTATATTTCTATCAACCTCCTGGTTTTGAAGATCCTGATCATCCTGATAAGGTCTACAGGGTGAAGAAGGCTATGTATGGTTTGCATCAAGCTCCAAGGGCATGGTATGAATGCCTTTCTACTTATTTGATGGACAATGGTTTCAAGAGGGGACTGATTGATAAGACATTGTTCATAAGGAAGCTCAAGGATGATATATTGCTAGTTCAGGTTTATGTTGATGACATCATCTTTGGCTCAACCAATAAGGAGATGTGCAAAGACTTTGAGAAACTTATGCATGATAAGTTTCAGATGCATTCTATGGGTGAACTCACTTTCTTTTGGGGGCTACAAGTTTAACAGGGGAGTGATGGTATATTCATTAGTCAAGACAAGTATGTAGCAGATGTTTTAAAGAAGTTTGGATTCCAGGATGTAAAGAGTGCTAGTACACCTATGGAGACTCAGAAACCACTACTACCAGATGATGGAAGTCCCAAAGTTTATTTGAAGCTGTATAGATCCATGATTGGGTCTTTGATGTATCTCACTGCTTCTAGGCCAAATATTATGTTCTCAGTCTGTGTGTGCAAGATTTCAAGTCACACCAAACACATCACACATGAATTCTGTGAAAAGAATCTTTAGATATCTTAAGGGTCATCCTAAATTCGGCCTTTGGTATTCTAAGGATTCAGCTTTTGATTTGATGGCCTATACAGACAGTGATTATGCTGGAGCTAGTTTGGATAGGAAGTCTACTACTGGAGGATGTTAGTTTTTGGGAAGCAGGCTAATCTCATGGCAGTGTAAAAAGCAAACAATTGTGGCTAATTCCACCACTGAAGTTGAGTATGTGGCTGCTGCTAGTTGTTGTGGTCAAGTGCTTTGGATTCAGAATCAATTGTTGGACTTTGGGTACAATTTTATGCATACTAAGATTTACATTGACAATAACAGTACAATATGCATTATTAAAAATCTTGTTTTGCATTCTAGAACTAAACATATTGAGATAAGGCATCACTTTATTAGAGATTGTAATGAGAAAAGGTTAATTCAAATGGTTAAAATCTATACTGACTTCAATGTTGATGATCTTCTTACTAAATCTTTTGATGTGGGGAGGTTTCAGTATCTTGTAGTTAGTATTGGAATGATAAATCTCTAAATCTCAAATTTGTTTTGTAAAAGTTATGTACTGTTATTAGTTGATCTTAGTATTGCTTATTTTGTTCTATCCACTGCTTGTTTCTTTGTGTTTCCACTAACTATTTTGCAGATCAAAGAAATAAATCATCACCAGTAAGATGCAATGGACTTAAAGGAAAACATGGTACTATTATTCATAAGAACTGCATCCTAAGATGCAGAAGTTACAGCCATGTCATACTAACTACCAGCAAAGTACTACAAAAGACAACATCTTAAAACAACCAACGTGAGACTACTGCTTCACAACAACCACCTACACCAACTATGGCTTCCTTGCAATGGCCCACTCTGGCATCTCCTTCTGAACTCTTGGTCCCTCCAATAACATGCCACACTTTGGGACATGCATGTCCTATCACTCTCTCTCTCTCTCTCTCTTTTGGGAGGTGATGAAGAAGATGGACCATGTAAAACCCGCAAATCCGGAATCATAAAAATTTGCCCCAAACTAAAATTTTATCCTACGTCTATGAATTAATTTAAAACTTATGTTATGTGAGTAAATTAAAAATTCGGAATGTGAACTATACGTTATGAATTAAACCACTAAATTTGAATACCATGAACATAAGCTATATATGAATTCGAAACTTTGTATTCCTAAGCTTATATAACATCACATGCTATAATATGGAACCATTTGTAAAAATAAGTTGTACACAACCATATGTACAAGATTTGAAAAATAAGTAGAGAATATATACGAATTTTAAATAAAAGATATGAAGAGAATGAGTCTCCTCCTATTTCCTTTATACTCGGCACGTTATACTAATCCATATTCCCTTATATTATTAACCGTGCACCACACTTCCTCCTTCAACAAAAAAAAAGAACCTAAAACCTCAAACAAAAGTGATGGCAGCGGATCATTCTTCTAGGAATTTCAAGAGTACGAGTAGCAGCAGCAAGTGGTGATCAAGTCTTGGTATCGTTGGGGCATAGGTTTAGTTTTGATCGTGTGTTTTGATAAGCGTTTGGGGTGTTCTTGTTCACTTGTTCTTAGTCGACCCAAGGTATCTCGATCTCCTTGTTCCATTCTTTCGTCATACATATAGCATACATATATACGTTTGTAACATGAGACCTAATCTTTAGTTTTGTAAATCACAAGTATACAAATAATATAATATACTAAACAGGAAATCATGAAACGCATGGGTCGAATTCTGTTCTGTTTTGGATCCTTCATATCTGTTGGTTATACACTTTTTCTATGTTGGCTTTTAAACACTCATTCCAACCTCTAAAATGCGTATTAAAAACTCGTTAAGTAAACTAAGAAATATAAAGATTTGACATGCAGGTTATATATGTGGATAAAGTCTTGAATAGGTGTGATATGTTGTAAACTGTTGGCTCGTGTAATATGGTTGTGTGAATAACGTGTATGTGTCGACATGGGGTGTGCATGGTTATGTACATGAATAAGGGTACGTATGTTTTATGTAATACTGGGGGCGTCATTTAATCTTTTAGGTGTGAGCGTGCATGTGCTTGAGTGTGTGATCAAAACCTGGAAGTAAACCAATGAATTGAAAAGGGACTTGCATGCATATTTACGTGGTTAAGATGTTAGAAAGGTTGTGTCTCATAATTATTCTGGTACATGTGAGAGTTGGACATATTGCATGCATGTTGTGTCGAAATCAAGGGAGTCTATGTTTGGTTGTGGGGCTATGTTCGAGGGTGTTCGCGGGATTTATGGGTACGTTGTACGGGTTTTTGAAAGTGTGTCGGGTAAGTCGAGTTGGGGGTTAATAGTCACGGGTGTTTAATTAGTTGTGTCGGTTAGTCGTTTGAACCGCGAACAAGGGTGAAGTGTTGGCATGTCAAAATGAGAAAACGAAATGTGAAACGATCTACCTGAATCTGTATCAGTACGATTTTACTAAATGGTTACATGGTTAATATTTTGATAATTTTCACTTTTAACCCTAGTCTTTAGAGCATTGTCACATGCAAACCTTGAACCACTATGAATGCACACATTATACCCTAGACTAACATAATAATATTATTGAGTTTTGATGTTTAGTTAATTGTCGCAATAAACCCTAAACTTTGATAAGTTACACTTTAAACCCTAAATTATGATAAGTTGTTATACTTAACTCTAAAAATATTAATATGATTTATATAAGCAATAAATCCATTATGACTTAAATGAGCTAATAAGTATTATACGAACCGTAATCCATGTAGATTCGTTGAAGAAGACGTGACATTATTTTTTCGTGCTCACATTTCCATTTGATTTCATTTGCTAAGGTACGGATATTCAGTCTCTCTTTCTAAAACATTCTTTGTTCGTAAATATTAGTACATATATCCCGTCCTTTTTCAGTAAGGGCATCCTTTGGTATTGTTAACCGTTATTGCTGTTGATATCCGTTCTGTTATCTGATTTATATCCGTTTTGATTTTTTTTTATATTTAATCTGCTATCCCATTCTGATATTCGTTGGTTATCTGTTTGATATGATTCAGTTCAGTATCTGATATGATATGTTTCAGTTCAGTATTTGATTTGATATGATTATGATTGCTCTTGTATTGCCCAGCTTCTGTATCTGTATCCCTAGCCATGGAGGTACCATGGCCATGTCATTGAGGCACCGCTGGCATGACACTATCTGGGGCGGTGTGATTGGTCCCCGGCGTTCCCATTTTGTATATGCTTTGGCCATTATGATTTGTTTTTGCAGAGAGCGTATGGATGCATCCTAGGTAATTTGTATATGTATCTGTATATGGTGATTGGTCGGTGTGTGTTCCTACACCCCATCACATTTTGGTACATTGTGAGCTAGCTACTCCATGTACAACTTTGGATTTGACGGTATTTGTGATATGATTATTTGGCCTATTCATGTGGCATGCTTAGGCACTGGGCAATGCACTCCGATCCTATGATATTTGTTATGTGCTCTATTTCAATACTTGTCTCATATGCGTTTCATATTCTGTTTCGTCTGACATGTTCTCAGCAGGCTCTTTTCCTTTCTTTGTGTTGACATGATTTGATCCATTTCTCATTTTGATTATATTGTTACTTTATTGTTTACATCTGTTCACTGGGCTTTTTAAGCTCAGCCGCACTTTCTTTTCTTTCGCGGTAGGTATTTTAGCGGGATGCTGGGATTGAGAGTCGAGAGTAGGAACTGTTAGAGACTAACCCTAGAGTTACCCTATTCTTGCGGACTTATGAATCTGGACTTTTGTATTTTGATTTTCTGTTGTTTCATTTGTAATTGTAATCTTTTGGATTTGTATGTTGGGTCATGGGTTCATGACTTGGTTTTGTAAGTCTTCCGCTTGCATGTATGTTCTGATTTGACCCCATAATGTGACACTTGGACTCTTGTCGGGTTGGGGTGTTACAGACCAACTGGTGGTGGAAGGATTGCTTGCAAAGGTGTAGCTGGTAGAGGTTCTGGTGGTACTATTGCTGCAAGAGGAGGCACAACCAATGCTCTGGAAGAAGCTTCATCATCTGTGTCTTCATAAGGAGACACATAGCTTGGCATAGAGCTCAACTCAGAACTGGATCCTTTCTTGATGTCATCTTGAGGCACTGGTTGAATGGATGAAGGCCCAGCATGTGAAGGGTTTGTGCTCATGAGTGTGTGAGATCTTTTTCTTGATGCAAGAAATTATTCCCAAACACTGTCTGAGGAGGAACTGTTTGTGTCAGATGTGAGATCAATAGGGTTTGACTTGCTCATGGTGCTGGTCTTGAAGTGTTTTTAGTGAGAAGGTTTTTGGGTATGTGAGAAATGTGTGTGGTATTTGGGTGATTTGCTCTTAAATAGAGTTAATATGCCATCAGTATGTTAAATGTGGGGAAGGTGTGAGTAGTTGAGGAGTAAATAAAGCCTTTGACTTTGGTGGACGTTTCAATGACTTGGAGTTGACCTTTGACTGGGTGTTTAGCATTTGTGTTAACCACTGCCAGTATAGATTATGTAAACACTCCTAGTTATTTCTAACCTCGGCTAACTTAACAAAATTCTTGTGTTTTGGTTTGTGTTTGTGATGTGCAGGTTTGAAGGACATATTGTAATTTATGGAGCTTTTGGAGCTGTAGGAGTAGCTGATAAAAAAAATAAAAAAAAAATGTGTATCTTTTTGTAATCCTTCAAACTATTGCATAATATCACTATTTTTGGCTTAGATTTTGTTGCAGAAGTCTTAGTCAAAAGATTGGAGTGTTGGTGATGTATCCACTGCCGGACCATTTCAAACCACTGCTAGTTGTGCTCAACCACTGCTAGCTCATTTTTGCTGACGATGGAAACATGTGGGGCTATTTTGTAACTTCGGTGATAACGTATTTATTCCCCCAAATCACTACCGGATCATTTAATTGATCTTTGAACACTTCCAATTGGCGCTAATCACAAACCCTAACCACTCCCAACTGCTTAATTCACAATCCCACATCATATTCCATCATTAATCACAATGCCGACTTTGTATTCCAAAACCCATAACCTAGTTGCATACTTGGTCAAGAACAATCAATCAGAAGGATTTCATGAGATGATTGATTTTCTTCAACACAGTCCTATCCACTTTGCGTTAACAATAGAACCCACAATTCTTAAAACTTATGTTCATCAATTTTGGTGGAATGCTGAAATACAGGAAAGAGATGGGTTAGAGGTTCTTAGGACTGTTGTGGATGAGAATGAGATTTTGGTCATTGAGGATGTAATTAGAGGTGTCTTGAAGCTAGAGGATGTTGCTGGAGTGGTTAATCTTTCTAATGATGACATTTTTGAAGGTTTAGAAAGGCTGAGTTATGAAAGAAGGGGTGATAAAATTAAATTCCTTAAAGGTATGTTTTCACCCCAGTGGAAATTTTTTATCAACACTTTGCTGATGTGTGTGAGCAATAAGACCATAGGATTTGATGAGTTTCCCTCCAAAATTGCAACTGCCATTATCTGTCTTTCTGAAGGGAGGGTATTCTATTGGTCTAGGATGATTTTTGATGGATTTCTGAAGAATATTAGGGACAAGGGAAAGTATTACTTGTATCCTAAGTTTGTTCAATTGATTGTGGAGAGTCAGATTGAAGAACCTATTGCTCATAATAGGAAGTATGATGTCCTTCATATGCTTCCAAAGGTGTTTGCACACATGAGGAACCAAAATCCTAATTTCTCAGGTAACATTACACCATTGTTTCCTAATATGCTAAATTTGCCAAACATTCCTGAGAATGAAGAGAACCCTGAACAACAACCCAACCAAACCACTGAAGCTGAACCCACTGCTACCACAACTGCAACCACTGCTGACCAACATGAACCCACTGCTGAACCCTTAACTTCAACTTCTGAACAACATCGGATTTTGTTTACAAGGAGGAGGAGGAAGGGCACCAAGCTACCTCAGGCTGGTGTTAGTGGTGTAGTAAATGAGGTTGTCACAAGAGGTGAAGGTGACATGAGTGGAAGGGCTTTCACTACTGATTCAGGTCTAGGAGCTGAACAGGACAGTGAAAACATAAGTAAGACCCAACCACTGGCAACTCCTAATGTGGAGAGTTCTTTTGAGCTCAACATAGGTGGAGGAATCCTTAGCCAACTGGCTAAATCAGGGTGCATGGATGATCAGGCTAGGTCTGATGTCATGTTTTCTATACCCCATGATTCACCTCTCGGAGCAGGTTACACAGCTCGAAGTGATAAGGGTAGTTTGGGACATGAAACTGAATTGACGGGTACTGAAAATGTACAAAGTGACTTTTCCAAAGATCCACCTCTCGGACCAGGTTACACAGGTCGAAGTGGTGAGGATATTATTGAAAAATTGAATGAATTGACGGCTAAATGTACCACTATGGAGAATACAATCACTGGTCTTCAGGAACTTGTAGTGTTTCAGGGGAGACAAATCAGAAGATTGAAGCACAGGGTGTCTGTCTTGGAAAGAATAAGAAGACCAAGGATTACTGCTTTTAGGAGAGCCAAAAGGGTGCACAAGATGGCAAGCTCCTCAAAGGATGTGAGTTTGGAGGATGTAACCAAACAGGGGAAGAGTGATTGCATAGATTCAAGGGAGGCTTTGGATGATGATTTGGAGAGTGGAGATCATGGAGATGAGTATGTAGTGACTGACAAAGATGGAAAAGAAGCAGTGATTGAATCTTTAAAGGTTTGATTTGAATAAAATATTGAGGAAGTTGTTCAGGAAACAACCACTGCTGATGTTGCTGCAACCACTGCCAGTTCAAACCAAACCACTGCTGAAACAACTTCTGAGGTAATTCCAACCACTGTTACTTCAGATTCACCTATAGCCATCATGACCACTGCTACCATTGTTACAACAACTATCACACCACAAACCAAATCTAAAGAAGTGGAGAAGGAGGCTGTTGTTACCCTGCTTCACTTAATCAAAACTTCATCAAACCCTGCACCTACTATTGCACATGTACCCATCATTTTAAAACCAAATGGACCTAAACCTTTGAGTAAGAGTTTGAAAATTGGTGAACCTGTGAAGACGAAGGTGGTTCTACCAGACATTGGAAAGGGGAAAGGCATTGTTGAGCCTGTTTTGAAGTTCAAGAATAGGCAAGAGCAAATTTAACATGATGAAGAACTGTCTAAGAAATTGCAAGCTGATGAATTTGCTGCTGAAGAGAAGAGAAAACAAGAGGAAGAGGAAGCTAATATGGCTACTATGAAACTGATTGAAGAATGGAACAATGAACAACCTTTTCTTCAAGCCTCTGAATAGATAAGAACTGAATATACTACTCTTGAATGGATGCTATTAGATGCTGCTACAAGATCCAAGGTCTTAGCTGAGAAGGCAAGAAAGATAAGTCTGGAGAAAAAGCAAGCTAAAAGGAAGAAACCTCCAACTAAGACTGAAATGAGAAATCAAATGATGAAGGTTATCAGACATATGGATCAGCATATTGGTGTTAATTTGAGAAAGTGTACATATGAAGAGGTTGTGGAAATTTATCAAGCTTGTAAAAGAAGAAATGGATAGAGAATATGTAAAAGAGAAAAGCTGGAGTTCAGGAGGAATCTAGTTCAAAAAGACAGAAAGTATATGAAGAAATGGAGAAAAAAGAGAGAGTAAAACAATATCTTTTGGAGTGTGACAAAACTGAGCCTATTAATCCTACTCCAAAAAGAGCTATTCATCCTATTGAAGATTTGCAGATCATCACAGCTAATGAGAGAGAGATGATTGAAATTACAAGAGCTGATTGATGGAAGAGTACTTACTTCAATTTTGGATGTCTGTTGTTTAGTTTGAAAGTGGTTGATCTGGAGCAATTATGGAAGGTATTGGAGTTTAGATATGGGAAGTTTGGGCCAACATGAGTATTAGCTAACTTTGTGTGGACTTCTATTAAGAATTTGTGCCAGCCTAATCCAGATGATGAATTTTAGAAAGACTGTGAGGTGGTTGATTAGATGCTGTATCAACCTTGCAGAGTTCATGTTGTGCAGACTACAAAAGAGAAGTTCTTCATGTTCATTGATAAGGATTATCCATTATCAAAGAATGCTGCCAGGAAAATGTTGGAAGCCAAACTTGCTCCACAGGGGACTAAGCCCACTAATCCTATAATTGATCAACTATTTCAGAGGATTGAGAAGATAGCAGATCTACAGGGTCCTTTGGCACTTAAGGCAAAACCTTAAGGAAGACTGAAGAGGAAGGCTGATAGGTCTAAAGCTGTGGATTACACATCTGAGTCAGAAACTGAAGAGGAGGTTGAAGAAAACAAGAAAAGACTTATGGTTCTCACTAAATTGTCAAGCTTAAAGGAGCCAGAGGTTAGTTGTATATCACCTCTCACATGTCATCATCAAATTGTCTCATATACCTTTGAGTTTACTGTAAGTAGAGGATGTTGGAAGTTTGAGAGAACCAATGGTGAGAGTTATGGTTTTGTCAAGTTTTCACAAATGCTCTATTACTTGGAAAAAGATGATTTGATGACCATCTGGAAGTTATACAACCATAGATATGGAGATGTGGCACCAGATGATTATCATGAGAGGATTGTTTATTATAATTTGAAGATGATATTTGAACCTACTCATGATGAACCTGAATGGAAAGGACTCTCTAATGGCCGTGTTACAAGTTGGTATTTATATCAGTCTTGTGGAGTTCATGTATTAACTGTTTCTAGAAATGTTATTCATATGTGTGTGGAAAGTGATTATCCCAAATTGAATAATCATCCAGAAGTCATTACTCAGATGTTGCAGCCTCGTGGGTTAAAGTTGCAGAAACCCTTTGATTATCAAGCTTAAAGGTTGCTGAGGAAGTTTGAGAAGTTATTACAGCCTGGTAAGTGTTTGGATACATCCTCCAAGTGATGATTGAATGAGCTTTAAGAGAAACTTGATAATTTTGTTGGTAAATATCAAGTTTAGGGGAGGATTGTTAGGTTTTAGGTTCCACTGAAAGGAATTATTCTAAGTATGGAACCACTGCTAGAGCAAAAGAAACCACGGCTAGAAGAAAGGAATCAACCGTTACATTAAACCACGGCTAGTAGTATTATGTAACCACTGCTAATGTATTGTAAGCATTGCTAATTGGATAAGTCGGTTTAATATTTTGTATTTGATAAATATGGAAAAGATATTTATCTTGTAGGTTACGTATTGTATATTGTAAAGGACTCCTTAGCCTATAAAAGGAGGTCCTAGGTTAGAATTAGATATACGTGTGTTAGATATATCTAAATTTGATACACTTCAAGGTTGTAAAAGCCTAATACTATTTAGAGTACTCGTAGTAATAATATTGAGGTGTTTAGTGTTTATTATTGTTCTTCTTCTTAAGGTTAAACATTATATTCCGCGTAGTATTTAATAGAATATTGTTTAAGTCAGTTTCTATAAAGGATCGTTTGCTCAACTAGGATCAACAATTCTGGTTTGAGAACGGCTTGATTAGCTGCGAAACCCTGTCAAGGAGGTTCTTCGGAATTTTACCTGATCACAGGCAGTACTTGTACTGATCAACGGGGAACCGTGGTTCTTGTAACCCCATTCAACGAAAGTAATCAAAGACACCTTCGTGCGCTTTACTGCTAACTGTTGTCTGCAGGGACACCCTACAGTTGCAGTTGATCAGAATTGAGGAGTCATTCCATAACCGCATGCTCACACATCACATTCACTTCTAAAGAAATCATGACAAGCGCATATCTTCATCAACTGGCTCTGATATTTTCAATCCATGCTTCTGCTACGTTGATGAAAATATCATGAATCAATAAAGTTTCCTCTACTTTGATGAAAAGATATCATGATCCAAAATGTGAGCATGTCGGTCCAAAAGTCACAACTTCACATAATGGCGATACAACAAAGGATGAGTCAGAGATTTGCTGTAGCTGATGATCTCAAAATTGGCTCAAAGAAATCTCCATCACGTGGATCGGTTAAAGACCTCCACTTAATGAACAAAACATGCAGAACATGAAGAATCAAAGACTACGAGCTACAGAGCAAAGAACTTATCAAGAATCCAAGAACACCAAAATGTAATATCTGTTTGTAATTGAGGTGACCTCCCTTAGGGGGAGATTGTTAGGATTTAGAAAAGTTAAAGAGTCGGTCACCTCAAGTATATGTATTCGTTAGAAAGCTCGTAGTCGTAGTCATTTAGTGATAGTTATTAGTTAGTTAAGTAACACCGTGGAGGACGGAAAGGTCTTTACCCACTGTATGCCTGATCCACAGCCCGTAGGAGGTGTTTTATGTAACACACTATAAATACCCTTTGCCTAGCAAGGCAAAGGGTTAGAGCTTTCATAATACATTTTTCTTTGTCTCACTAAAGTTCTCAACTCTCTTTCACTTTATCTCTTTAAAACTCATTTTACTCAATCCATAAATGTGCTTGTTTATGTTTTTGTGGAAACCAATATGTTACAGTGTATGTAGGATTAATAGCTTAAGAAGACTCCATATTATGCAGATCAGCCTCTATATTAAATCCATCCACAACCTCATCATCAGTATCTTCATAAATATGCTCCAAACCAGGCATATTTGGATCATCTGGATAATCAGCATCAGCATAGGACTTCCCATCTTTGTCCACTATGGGAAACCTTCGATATGGAGAACTGTTAGGCTGAGCAGTAGAAACTGCTAGCCTAAAGATTGGCGTGTCAGTAGCAACTGGTGAGCTAATGACAAACGTATCAGTAGGAACTGGTGGACTAGTGCCAGATTTCCTTCCTCCCTTTGCAGAATTTGCTGAGGGAATATCATGAACTTCATCTTCAAATTGTGGTCCTTCAGTAACCACCTTATGCACATCAGATGGTTTAGCCCCACCTTCTGTATCACCCTTTGCCCCACTTTCCAAAGGATCATCTTCTAGGATCTTTTTCTTCAACACTTTGGGCTTGAGAAGCTTGTCCATCTTCCACTTTTCAACCAACACAAACTCCTCTGTAGATCCATCCTTCTTAGCTTGTGAACCTACATTTGAATTTCCTTGTGTACCTGCAGACTTATTAGTTGTACCTGTAGTCACTGGCTCATAATTTATAGTTCTGGTTAAAGAATCAATGTTAAACAACCAGTCAGGTCCATTCCCTGCAATATTAGGTGAACTCTCACTAAACCTAACATGCAAGTTTTCTTCCACATGCCTAGTTCTACTGCTGAACACTCTAAAGGCTTTACTATTTGTAGAGTATCCAACAAAGAACCCTTTGTCTGCCTTTTCATCAAATTTGCCTAGGTGTTCTATGGTATTTAAGATAGTAACAGGACACCCAAATGGTTTTAAGAAGTCTATCATGGGCTTCCTACCATGCAAAAGTTCATAAGGGTCTTGTTATGAAGCTTAACTACTTTACTCCTGTTTTGCACAAAGCAAGCAGTACTAACTGCTTCAGCCCAAAAAGTAGTGGGTAATTTGGATTTAGATAACATAGTCCTTGCAGCCTCAATTAATGTCATATTCCTCCTCTCAGCCACACCATTTTGTTGAGGAGTTCTAGCTATACTAAACTGTCTTACAACACCATTTTCCACACAGAACTGATTCATCACACTATTCTTAAATTCAGTTCCATTGTCACATTTGATTATCTTTACTTTGTGATTTACTAAGTTTTCTATCCTAACAATAAAATCCTTAAGGATTTCTGATGTTTCATCCTTAGTTCCTAGGAAGAAAACCCAAGTGAATCTAGTGTAATCATTAGTGACAACTAAGCAGTACATCTTTTATTCAAACTTCTCACAAAGGTTGGCCCAAACAGATCCATATGCAACATATAAAGGGGCTCAGAAATAGTATTTACAACTTTGGTCTTACAAGAAGCTCTGTGTTGTTTCCCCATCTGACATGCAACACAGGTTTCAGGATTTTCAAAAACTTTTGAAGGTAACCCTCTAACAAGGTTTCCTTTTACCAATTTATTCATTGTTTTGAAATTAAGGTGACCAAGTCTCCTATGCCAAAGCTTGGATTCATCAACAGTGGCTTTTGCAAATAGACAAGTTAAATCTCTTTTGGGAATTATGTTCTTTATGTCAACACTGTATATGTTGTCTGTTCTAGAGATTCTAAGAAGCACAAATTTATCATCAGGCATTTTATAATCAGGAGAAAGGACAAGACATTCAGTGTTGGTAAAAAGAACATAATTCTTTTCGTCACACATTTGTGAGACACTAAAGAGGTTGAACTTAAGTCCATTTACAAGATACACTTTTTCAAAATCCAATTTCCCTGTTTTTATTGTACCTCTACCAACAATCTTCCCTCATTTGGGGTCATTCCCAAAAGCAACATATCCACCATCTATAGCTTCAAAATCCTCCAGATTGGACATGTCACCAGCCATATATCCAGAGCAACCACTATCAAAAATTGCTTTTTCCTTTAGCTCCACCTGTAAATTGCCCTGCACATGAAAGAAGAGAATCAGTTTCTCTTGGGGACCCAAGCCATTACTGACTTTTTTGCATCAACATAGTCAAATCGTTTTAAGTCCATTGATGCACTGCTGTTTCTGGAAACATGATATAAAACCTTTATTTTTTGTTTCCAGACCCAGCAAGCTGAGGCCTTCACAGCATAAAAATGATTGCCCAATACAGTGTCTGTTATCACTTTTGGCTCAACAGTAGAAACTACTTTGCCTTAACAGTACAAACATCTGTTCGTTTTTTAAAAGACCATTGCTTATTTAGAAGAACAGTAGTAATGGATCTAGTAGCACCAGTTCTCATCAGTACTATCCTTGAAACCATTTTCTTGTTACCATGAGGGTTAGTTTGTTGTGAAAACCTTTTATGATACACCCTGCTGTTATGGTTCCTTGTGGTTTTCTTGTAGTAAAAAAATTTTATTGTAAATGCTCAAAACTACCACAATTATAACAAGCCTTGTTAACCAATTTCCAATCATTACCTAATCTTTGAGTTATTAGGTTGTTCTAGTTTCTTTGGTTAGCTCTTGACTTATTGTTGTGCCTTCTAGGCATCTCTCTAGGTTCCTCATTATATTTAACTATCTTCCTAGAGATTTTTTTTTCAAACTCAGGTTTCACGACTTAACATGTTTAACAATTTTTGGTCTATCTACCTTAACATGCTTAGGTATTGACTCAAACTTTTCCTTATCACTGTCTGATGTCCATTCTTCAATAATTGGGGCATCAGATGACTTTGTTTCAACTTTAGGTGTGTCATGGCTATTCTCACTAGTCTCTCCTACAGTTGTGCTTCCTACTTCTCCTATAAAGGAGATTTCTTTCTTGGGGGGGGTAGGACATAAGCACTCAAAAGTGGAGGAGACACTTCATTTTATCCTAAGCCATTACCTTTTCTCATTAAATGACTCTCAATAAAATTATTCACAAGATCATATGCAAACTGAAGTTTATCCACTGTGACTATGTGTTTTTCTTTCTTAGCTTCGGCATCATCTTTTTCTTGTGAAGCTTCTACAAGTTTTTGATTGAGAAAATTAATTTCAAAGTCTTTCTTAAAAGTATGACCCTCTAGAATAGCTATCTTATCAACATATTCTAGTTCATTCTTTTTAAGATATTCTAATATTTCTTCAACTGATTTTAGACCAACTTTATATCCTAAGTTATCTAATTTCAGTTTCTCTACTTCGTCTCTTAAACACTCATTCCTAACCTTAAGCTCTTCTAAAGTATCTACACATGATTTATAAGAACAACCAGATTCATTAGATACCTCAGATTCAGATCCAGATGATGAAGAAGCATAGGCCATCAAAGCAAAGTTGGGTCTATCTTTAATCTGATCACTCCAGTCATACTCACCTAGACCATCACATGACACCAAAGCTGTAGTGGTCTTAGCATCTTCAATAGGAATTCTCCTTGGAGTGTCACCAATCTTCTTAGGAGCCCTACACTCTCTAGCAAAATATCCCTTCCTTTGATAGTTGTAGCACTTAATCTTGGATTTATCAAATCCTGCAGTGCTTCTTCAAAAATCTTCTTGCCCTCATAGTCAACATATCCATCTGCCACTTAATATCAATCTCTTCCAGATCATCAGGGTCGATCTGTTCCAAATCCTGATTTACTACATGTGTACTGGTAGTGAGATCAGCCAAGAAAGCACAAATAACAGCATCGCTTATGTTATCACTAGCAGTAGAAACTCCACAAGCAGTAGAATGAGTTTCCTGATGACTGTCTGACCCTTTTGAGGACACAAATTCTAGGTTTTGTGTGCCAGGGGTTGAACTGGATGTTTCTTTCACTTCTGATTCATACACTTTGAGATTATTGTATAAATCATCTAATGTCAGCTTATCAAGACCTTCTTTGTTCCTCCAGACCACAGTATGCATGCTCCATTCAGGTGCTAGACTTCTTAGGATCCTAAGATTTACATCTTCTTAAGGAATTGCAGCTTTCATGAGTGCCAGTTGACTCACAAGTTTCTGCAATCTGTCATGCATCTGATCAATACCTTCATTACTTAGAGCAGCAAAGTTTTCAAATTAATGCATCAAGAGATTCTTCCTTGATTTCTTTGTTGCATCATTCCCACCAAACCTTTGTTCAATTGCATCCTACAAAGACTTGGCATCTTCATTCTCACAAAAGCTCAATTGATACTCATTAGGTAATCCCATCAGAAGGATACTATGAGTCTTAATCTCCAATCTTCTCTGAGCTTTGTCTTCATTAGTTTTGATGGGTAGATCCTTCCCATCAGCACCCTTAGCAAGTGGAGAATTACCATTCATGATAATTTCCCACATAGAGTAATCCAGCATCTTAAGGTACTACTGCATTCTCAACCTCCAGAGTTCATACTCTCCTGACTTCAACATAGGCACCTTTGATGCAGTAACCATGTGTGTTGAATCTTCCATGACTTTAGTAGCAGTTTGAACATAAATTCTCTTATATCACAGCTTCTATATCACAAGCTCTGATACCACTTGTTGATCCCAGTTGAGCAATTGATCAAGTTGATTGAGTTAGATAAGTCTAACACAAACAATAATATAGCAAGTTGTCTTCAATCTAAGATTAAACAACATGCAGAATCTAATGTTTAATGACTAAGAGAATATTTAAACACAATTTGTTTCTCACAAAACACTTCAATATATTATACAAATACTCAAAAGTATTAGGGTGATAACATCAAATAGTCCTGAATATTAAGTGTCAATTTCCCCCGATAATGCTTGTATTTTATATCATTTATATGGATTTACGCTTGTTTTCCTCTATATTTCACTTTCAGGTAAATTACGAGCATTAGAGCTAAGGAGACGCGGATTTAGAGAGTTTATTGAAGATATATGATAGTATTCCTATTTTGAAAATGTTATGGCGTAACTCTTCTCTCTCATTACGCCGTAACAGAAGCGCGACTCAAAAAACCAACTAAACTCAAGATTACGGCGTAACTCCCTCCTAGGATTACGACGTAACTAATTAGGTCAAATGATGTTTCGCGCCGCTGCAAGCTACGCCGTAACTCATTCCACAAATACAGCGTAACCATGATTTCTTGAAGATACGGTGTAACTCGTTCCTGATGTTACGCCGTAACCAGCTTTTCCAGAGCAAAATACAAAGAAATGGATGTTACGGCGTAACTCTCAACTTAAGTTACACCGTAACCAGATCTGGCCTATAAATACCGGCAAAAATTCTGCATTTCTAATCATTCACTCCACACATAAAAGCAGAGAACATGGGTAGAAGGCTGAAGGCAGATCTCGAGGAGCATACGAAGCCATCTCCAACGGAGAAATTACTCCCTAACGATAAGCATTAGCAATTTATCATTTCTTTACTTTCAATTCATGTATTTCGATATGTTAAACATTGAATCGATTGTTTTAGTTAATATGAGCGTCTAAGCACCTCTGGTGCTAGCCTAGTTATGATTCTTTGATTGTTTTGCTTATGTTTACATTGCTTCCGTATAATTGTTTCTAGTGTAGGCATGCATATTTTGTTGGTAGCTACCCTTGTTTCGGTAGTTTTGAATGGCGGTAGTGGCTAGTTATTTAGGAGATATGACCAACTGACCCTAAGTAGGTAGACTGAGTGGGAAGGGTAAGAATTGACCAACTGACGACCCTTCTTCGCTTGTGAGATTTGACCAATTGATCACCTATTGTTTGGATGAACTTAAGAAGTTAGGGATGAGTATTTAAGATACTAGCGCCTGGGCACTCATTGTTATGAATCTTGCATGTAGCGGAACTTAATGACTCAGCTTAGGGGACTAAAAACAACTGGACTTTCAAGGGTAGTAGCTTGATCTCCGGTGGAAGGCCTTTGCTGATAGGTTAGGATGAACTGACCAAATGTTGTCCTAGCGACTTTTACCCCCACTTGAAGCAATTGGAAGTAATTAAATATGAACTTAATATGATAGGATGACTAACTAGGTTAGCACACTTCTCCTCTATTGATCACAACCCTCTCCTTTATTTGCTTTCTTGCATTTCTTGTTTTAGTAGTTAATTAATCATTTCAAACTTAAAACCAATTAAAATCTGTAACACCTAGACTTAATTAGAATCCGCTCACATAGCTCTTGGGATGACCTCGGTTTTACCAAAATACTACACTGCACACGATCGGGTACACTGCCCGTTAGTGCATTAGGGTAGACCATAGGTATATCGACACATTATAAATATTAAAACCTGGTCAGTAAAACCTGCATAAAGTTTTTGGCGCCGCTGTCGGGGAGTTTTTTTAGGATTTTTATTTAAGTCTTTATTTTTAATTATTGTTTTTCAATTTCTGATAATATGTCTCTTACCATGAATGATTATCTTACCACCTATAAAGTTAAACAGGTGATCACTATTCCAGCTCTCGAAGAAAATGTTAGATTCGAATTCTGGGGACTATGTCTGGAAGAACTAAAGAGATGCAGCTTTTATTGAAACTAAGATGAAGAAGCACACGAGCACATCTCTAAAGTATGTGAAATCGCTAACTTGTTCCATGCATCACGCGTCTCTAGAGACCATATTATGATGAAAGCGTTCCCTTTCACTCTCAAGGGAAGAGCTAGAGATTGGCTGAAGAAACTACCTTCTGGATCTATTACAACATGGAATGCATTCAAGAAGGCCTTTCTTAAAGAATACCGAACACCTGCAAAAACAATTCAACAAGTTGATGAAATTAGGAGATTCTGCCAAAACAATGATGAACCACTATTTACAACTTGGGAAAGATTCAATGAAGCCATCCTCAAATGCCCCGAGCATAAACTCAACAAACAAGAACAACTGCAAATATTCTACAACGGGCTTAATATCAAGACTCGACAAATGTTAGACTCAAAAGAACCTATCCCTTTAATGACTGCTGATAAAGGATGGACCATAGTTGAAGAAGTTGCTCTTCATTCTTCATCCTGGAATGGAGATTGGAAAGAAAGCCCAATAGAACTACAATCGGTAATTAAGAATTTGGAAGAATTCGAGTCTGATATGCACTCCCTTACTGAAGAAGTAAAGATAGTTAAACATAAGTTCGATAAACCAGTTGAAGGAAGAGTGACAGATCTCGAAAGGGCTGTAAAAAAGCTTGTGAAGGAATTTAGCAGAAAGCAAGAAGAAAGTGAGAAACTGGTATGGAATATCAAGAAAGACTACGACCATGTACTAAGAACTCAAGCAGCTGCTATAAGAAGATTAGAGAATCAGGTTGGAAATCTCGCAGAATCAGTCAGACTGAGAGACGAGGGGGAACTTCCTAGTACAACTTAACCAAATCCTAGGGATCTAGACCATGCAATAACAACCCGAAGTGGTTTAAACTATAAACAACCAGCTTATCCCTCAAGCTCAGATGTTCAGAACGAAGAAATCCCTCAAAACAGCAACAAGGAAACAGAGGATACTCAACCAACTTTGGAAAAAGTTCGTCCTTATGTTCCGCCCATACCATTTCTGGGAAGAATTAAGAAGGTGCAAGAACGATTGCAATTTCATAAATTCATGGAAAAATTACAACAGCTTAGAATTAACATTCCTCTCGTTGAAGCACTTGATCAAATGCCCAAATATGCTAAATTCATGAAGGATCTCCTCACTCATAAAAGACTTTCTGATCGAACACAGGTTACCTAAAATCAAAGGTGTTCTGCTGCTCTTCTAAAAGACATGCCTCTCAAAGAAGAAGATCATGGGAGTTTCACTTTGCCTTGCACCATCGTAGGTATCATGTTCGATAAAGCCCTTGCTGACTTAGGGGCCAGCATTAGCCTTATGCCATTCTCGCTTTACTCACGTCTAGAATTGGGGAACCTGAAACCAACTAGAATGTGCATTGAGCTGGCAAATAAAACAACTCAATACCCTAAAGGAATTGCTGAGAATGTCCTCATCAAGATTGATAAATTTGTTTTCCCGGTCGACTTCGTGGTCCTCGAAATGGATGACGATGATGTCCCCATTTTACTCGAAAGACCCTTTCTTGCCACAGCACACGCCATGATTGATGTCTTTAACAAGAAGATCTCTTTGGAAATTAGAAATAATAGGATTACCTTCGACCTAGAAAAATCAATGTGATATGCTTCTTTCACTGACGACAACCTTGACGACCTCGACCTAGTCGAAGTTAATGTCCAGAAACATGCTCAAGAATGCTTTCAGCCTGACCCCTTGAAATCACTGGTATTTGAAGACAATGATGACATGTCTAACGATGAAGAAGACAAAGGGGAAGAAAATTTTGTGGAAAACCAAACGTTATGTTCAGCCAACATCCCGGAAAAAGCCGATACTACTCCCAAGATCAAAGAGCTCCCTTCTCATTTAGAATACGCATTTATTAATGATGGTCCGAATTTTCCTATTGTGATTTCTTCTTTATTATCTGATGAGGAAAAGAAATTGTTATTACAGGTTTTAAGCAAGCACGCATGGAAATTTTCTGACATAAAATGAATTAACCCTTCATACTTTTCTCACAAGATACTTATGGAAGATGATTTTAAACCAGTAGTGCAGCCACAAAGAAGATTAAACCCAAAAGTTCAAGATGTAGTCAAGGACGAGATCATTAAAATTTTGGATGCAGGTCTAATTTACGCTATTTCCGATAGCCCTTGGGTTAGTCCTATTCATGTTGTGCTAAAGAAAGGAGGAATGATCGTGGTCACTAATGAGGATAACGAGTTGATCCCTACAAGAACGATTACTGGCTGGAGGGTGTGCATCGATTATAGAAAACTAAATGATGCGACGCGAAAGGATCACTTTCCACTTCCTTTTATCGATCAAATGTTAGAAAGGCTTTCTGGACATGAATATTATTGTTTCCTTGATGGATTTTCAGGATATTTTCAGATTCCAATTGCCCCAGAGGATCAGGAAAAGACTACTTTCACTGGCCCCTACGGAACATTCGCTTACCGAAGAATGCCTTTTGGACTATGCAATGCCCCTGCCACATTCCAAGGGTGCATGACGGCAATCTTCTCAGATATGTGCCAAGATTTCATAGAAGTATTCATGGATAATTTCTCGGTTTTTGGTAACTCTTTCTCATCTTGCCTTAATAATTTATCTAAAATGCTTGCTAGATGTGAAGAAACCAACCTTTTCCTAAATTGGGAGAAATGTCATTTTATGGTAAAAGAAGGAATTTTTTTGAGACATAAAACTTCACAAACCGGGATTGAAGTCGATAAAGCTAAGGTTGATGTTATTTCTCGACTCCCTTATCCGACTAATCTAAAGGGAATTAGGAGTTTTCTTGGGCACGCTGGGTTTTATAGAAGATTTATAAAAGACTTTTCCAAAGCTGCTAAACCTATGCCCAACTTCTCATGAAGGATGCAAAATTTGACTTTAACGACGAGTGCAAATGAGCCTTTGATATTTTGAAAGAAAAATTGACTACTGCTCCTGTTATCATTGCTCCGGATTGGAACAATGATTTTGAACTTATGTGCTATGCCAGTGATTATGCGGTGGGAGCCATTTTAGGACAAAGGATAGACAAAAAATTCAAACCTATTTATTATGCTAGTAAAACCTTAAATGAAGTACAAGAACATTACACGACCACCGAGAAGGAACTCCTTGCTGTGGTTTATGCCTTTGATAAATTTAGGTCTTATTTAGTAATGTCCAAAACTGTTGTCTACACTGACCATTCTGCTTTGAAGTACTTGTTCAGTAAACAGGATGCCAAACCAAGATTGATAAGATGGGTACTGCTGCTACAAGAATTTAAAATTGAAATCAAGGATAAGAAGGTGGCAGAAAATTTAGAAGCTGATCACCTATCTCGATTAGAAAACCCTGAGCTTGAAGAGCTTGACATAGAAACTATTCATGATTCCTTCCCTGATGAGCATCTTATGGCAGTAAGAATTAAGGATCCTAGTCCCGAACCATGGTATGCGGACTTCGCTAATACCTCGCGGCCAGAGTTCTACCAAGCAACAAAACTTATGATCAAAAGAAAAGGTTCTTCTCAGATTTAAAATATTACTTTTGGGCTGATCCTTTCCTATTTAAATCATGCCCAGATGGTATAATTAGGAGATGTGTTTTCGGAGATGAACAGCAACGAATTCTGGAACACTGTCACAACGGACCCGCTGGAGGGCATTACGGGGCCGACACTACTGCTAGAAAGATTTATGAGGCAGGGTTCTTTTGGCCTAGCATTTTCAAGGATGACGCAAAGCATGTGAGAAATTGTGACGCGTGTCAAAGGGCAGGGAACATCTCTTCTCGAAATCAGATGCCGCTTAATAACATTTTGGTATGTGAAGTATTTGATGTCTGGGGTATTGATTTCATGGGACCATTCACCCCATCGGAAAAAAAAGTTATATTCTGGTGGCTGTTGATTATGTTTCAAAGTGGGTTGAAGCTGAAGCTCTTCAAACTTGTGATGATAGAAGTGTCATTCGATTTTTGAAAAAGTTATTCTCCAGATTTGGGATTCCTAAAACCATCATAAGTGATCGAGGTACGCACTTTTGTAATGCTATTATGGAAAAAGTACTCAACAGATACGGAGTAATCCACCGGACGTCTACACCTTACCATCCCCAAACTAATAGGTAAACAGAAAACACCAATCGGGCACTCAAGCGAATTTTGGAGAAATCCGTCAGCAGTAACAGAAAATATTGGTCCGAAAAATTAGACGAAGATTTATGGGCATTCGGAACCGCTTACAAAACTCCTATTGGAAGCACACCTTTTAAGATCGTTTACGGAAAAGCTTGTCATCTCCCGATAGAATTAGAACATAAAGCATACTGGGCACTCAAAAATGCTAATTTTGAGGCTGACGTGGTTAAGGAACACCGATTTTCCCAAATAAATCGCCTCGCTGAGTTAAGGGACGAAGCATACGATCATGTCAAAGCATACAAAGATAGGACCAAAAGATGGCACGACAAGCGAATAAAGGATAAAAAGTTTGAAGTTGGGCAAGAGGTACTCGTTTTCAACTCGAGACTCAAACTATTCCCCGGAAAAATGAGATCTCGATGGGTTGGTCCCTACACAGTAAGTAAGGTATTCCCTTACGGGACTATTGAGGTTTATAATAATGCAGGGGATTTTTTCAATGGGCATAGAGCAAAAATTTATTATGGACAAGATGTTAGTAAGATTTCGGGTGATGAATTCTTCACCCCTGCATAAAACCCCAAGGCTTTTAGTCTAACTTAAAGACTCGTAAATAAAGAAAAGTGCTCTTTCGGGAGATAACCCGAATTATCCCTTTTATTTTTTTTCCATTTTTCTTGGGTTTTGTGTTTTTAACCATTTTTGCAGGAAAATGGAGAAAGTTGTTTCAGCATGCTGAACGGGGACCTGATATGTCCACAGTTACGACGTAACTAATTCTTATGGTTACGCCGTAACATACTTTTTGCAGTAGTTCTTCTCAGAGCATTACCAATTACGGCGTAATTCCATGCAATGGGTAGCTACACTCCTGTAGCGTCTGCCAGGTTTTGCACTAATTACGGCGTAACTCCTAATGGGAGTTACGACGTAACTATCCTCTGTAACATTTCTTTCTTTTTAAAACACAATAACCTTGTATTAGTTTTTAAATGAACTGTGTGGGTATGTTCCCTGTAAGCCCTCACGAGACTACACTCGTCCACTTGGGACACCAAATGGTTTAAAAGGCTTGTTTCATACACTAAATGCAACCGTGATTCCTACGAAAGTGAGTTAGGTTTCTTTTTCATTTTTCTTTTTTTCTTTTTTTAGAATTATGCTTGTCGGTAGTGTGATTTCAGGGATTGAAGTTTTCTCGTAGATGCTTATGCAAAGGAACGATTCTTTTCGTGAGCCTTCTTTCTTTTGGGAGCAAATTTCAGGGAAGTTCTCGCTCTAATTCTACTTTTCTCTTCACCTTAATTTAACGCTTAGTACAAAAGGGACTTTGTACATTTCAAGTGTGGGGACGGGAGTAGAATTGTTTCTTGAACTTTATTTTGCCCTCGTTTTTCTAGTTTATTTTATAAATTATGCCATTTTTAAAATTTTGACATGTTTTTCTTAAACTAACTAGATTAGACCTTAGCCGAGCACATTATAACCCTTGATATTACATGGTGATATTAGCCTTATCCGTTTCAAAATGTTTACCCCAAATCCACCAAATTATGAGTGTGCCGGTAGCTTGTAAACCTTTAGAACTTGGCCTTTTCATCATTTCGAGACCATAGATGAGGTATGTTGAGTTAGCTTGATGTATTTGGAATTTTCAGTTTAAGAAGGCAATATTATAGGATTATTACCCAAATAGCCTATCATTGTGTGTCTATCGATTAGTCACCTCGACTTCTCAACCCCCATGTTAAACCCTTTGTTGCACTCACCTTTAGTGCAAGATACCCCTAGATACACCCATCTGAGCCATTCCTTTCATATTGTTCATCCAACATATTGTTTCGTTACACCCTTACACCTTAGCCTACCCTGTAGTCTTTATTTGTAATTGGGAAGTCATTGTTTGCCTAAGTTCAAGGTTCAAGTGGAAAGGTTCAGGAATCACGCTTTCATCGATGACATATTCTTAAAGATCATTGAAGATCCCCTAAATTCTCATATTATTCATCTCAAGTGGGGGGATGTTATGTTTAGTAGTTATGATTCAAAAAAAAATTAGTTATTTGATTGTAAAGTGCAAAGTTATAAGCATTATGTTATGAGCTTATTATAGATTTAGTATCAAGGAGGCCACCTCGGTCACATTTGAAGAATGGAGTTGGTAATGTGCCCATCACGATGTCCTCTAATGGCACATCTATCTGGTATTATCATGATCCGGTTTCTTAACTTCGAAACTTGAACTTTGGATGAACGGTAAGTGGTGATGACTTGGTTATAGATTTAGACCATTTGCTTGATTTTATTTTACACCAATTTTATCCCATGTCTTATTCTACCCTTTAGTCATGAAGCATGTCTGGGTGATGCAGCGAACAATCTTTGGTGTCTTGGCCATGGATTTCGTCATGTATCATTGATTTTGTCCACTTCGCCGTGAAATGTTAGTAATGACGAATCACCCTTAACCTTTGTCGTGTCTACCCATATTGCCTTCGAGAATTGTTTAGTCCTTAACTCTAGTGGTGGAGATTTGTGTAATTGCCAAGCTTATGATAGAATACATGTTATGACTGTGCGTTGAGTGACCACCCCGAAATTGACACTTAGAATAGTTGAGAGATTTGAGTGTTTTGTTCCCATTTCGTGAGGTGTTCGGCTTTGTTTTATTCTATCATAAGGGATTTGTAAACTTATATTTTCCAGGTAATGGGAGATATCTTTTTAGGAATCTATCTAATAAGGTCTACTTGAGGGCAAGTAGAGTTCAAGTGGGGAGATATGTGGTAACATCAAATAGTCCTGAATATTAAGTATCAATTTCCCCCGATAATGCTCGTATTTTATATCATTTATATGGATTTACGCTTGTTTTCCTCTATATTTCACTTTTAGGTAAATTACGAGCATTGGAGTTAAGCAGACACGGATTTGGAGAGTTTATTGAAGATATATGATAGTATGCCTATTTTAAAGATGTTACGACGTAACTCTTCTCTCACATTACGCCGTAACAGAAGCGCGACTCAGAAAACCAACGAAACTGAAGATTACGGCGTAACCCACTCCTAGGATTACGACGTAACTAATTAGGTCAAATGATGTTCCGCGCCGCTTCAAGCTACGTCGTAACTCATTCCACAAATACAGCGTAACCATGATTTATTAAAGATACGGCATAACTCATTCCTGATGTTACGCCGTAACCAGCTTTTCCAGAGCAAAATACGAAGAAATGGATGTTACGGCGTAACTCTCAACTTAAGTTACGCCGTAACCAAATCTGGCCTATAAATACCGCCCAAAATTCTGCTTTTCTAATCATTCACTCCACACACAAAAGCAAATAACGTGGGTAGAAGGCTGAAGGCAGATCTCGAGGAGCATACAGAGCCATCTCCAAGGGAGAAATCACTCCCTAACGATAAGCATTAGCAATTTATCATTTCTTTACTTTCAATTCATGTATTTTGATATGTTAAACATTAAATCGATTGTTTTAGTTAATATGAGCGGCTAAGCACCTCTGGTGCTAGCCTAGTTATGATTCCTTGATTGTTTTGTTTACGTTTACATTGCTTCCGTATAATTGTTTCTAGTGTATGCATGCATAGTTTGTTGGTAGCTACCCTTGTTTTGGTAGTTTTGAATGACGGTAGTGGCTAGTTACTTAGGAGATATGACCAACTGACCCTAAGTAGGTAGACTGAGTGGGAATGGTAAGAATTGACCAACTGACGACCCTTCTTCGCTTGTACAATTTGACCAACTGATCACCTACCGTTTGGATGAACTTAAGAAGTTAGGGATGAGTGTTTAAGATGCTAGCACCCGGGCACTCATTGTTATGAATCTTGCATGTAGCGGAACTTAATGACTCGGCTTAGGGGACTAAAAACAACTGGACTTTCAAGGGTTGTAGCTTGATCTCCGATGGAAGGCCTTTGCTGATAAGTTAGGACGAACTGACCAAATGTTGTCCTAGCGACTTTACCCCCACTTGAAGCAATTGGAAGTAATTAAACGTCAACTTAATATGATAGGATGACTAACTAGCTTAGCACACTTCTCCTCTATTGATCACAACCCCCGCCTTTATTTGCTTTCTTGCATTTCTTGTTTTAGTAGTTAATTAATCATTTCAAACTTAAAACCAATTAAAATCTATGACACCTAGACTTAATTAGAATCCGCTCACATAGCTCTTGGGACGACCTCGGTTTTACCAAAATACTACACTACACACGATCAGGTACACTGCCCGTTAGTGCATTAAGGTAGACCATAGGTATAACGACACATTATAAATATTAAAACCTGGTCAGTAAAACCTGCATCATAGGGTTACAAAACCTTGAAGTGATCGACTCTAGAATAACTCGTACTCTAAATCTAACATAGGACCTCCTTTTATAAGCTAAGGAGTCCTACTAGGGTTACAATACTTTCTACACAAGATACATATTATAGAATCTTTTCTATAATTATCTAACCGACTATACAAAATCTAACAAGCAGTACTAACTAATTGTACTAGCAGTTTGTACTGCTAGTTATATTCCTTCGTAGTCCACAGTTGAGACTAGCAGTACTAACCATTAACCTTGGCAGTACAAACTGTCTTTGCTAAATTCTCAACAAATACCTTATTAGATGATTAAACAATTTTGATCGGTATTGAAAGAATGAGAGTGACGGTGGTTTGCTTTTTCTCCTTCTTTTACCCATGAATCCATAAGCGAAGTTCACCTTTTGGGCAATTTCCACCGTTCACTTGGATCTCTATAAAGTGTGCCTTCTTTTGCTTCAATCCATTCATTTTCCTTATCTGTGAAAAAAAAAGCACAAACGCAAGCAAATAACGGTGTGTGTTTTTAGTGTGTGTTTGTAAGTGCTTGAAAGAATAATCCAAATTTATGAAATAACCATTATGCCCTTAGCTAAAAACAAAAAAAGAAAGAAAATAACAGTGTTGACTAATGGAAAACGGGTCAAGGGGCCAAAAGGGACCAGTTTGGCCTTAAAACCCCATAGTTTGGACTACTGGCGACTAAAATCCCATGTTTTGTCCCCCGATGATGTATTTGGACAAGTTTAGGGACCAACGGTGTATATTAGTCATAATAAAAAGGTCAAGATGCAGTTTTGGACTGCCAATTTGAGGGGCCATTATTGTTAAAATATAAATAAATATATCGTCATACTCATTTTTTTGTTCTCTTTCTAATGGAGTTCTCGAGAAATTTTTACGACTTCGTTTGAATCTCGAAAAACATGAAAACGCCATCGAAACTCAATCGAAAATCACCGTTTTTGCTTTGTTTTCAAACCCTTGTACCTGCAAGACATAATAACACATTCCAAACATATTTGAAATATAATTTAACATATTTAATGGTTATTAGTCCATTTTGGCATGTTTTTAGATATAAAACGATGTGTGTTTAAGCACACATCAGCCATGTACACTATGAAAGGATGCAAGATATGTCTAAGAATGGGTTAATACCAGCATTTGACATGGACACTGATAAGTGTAAGACATGCATGTTGACCAAAATAATTAAGAAGCCTTTTCAGAGTGTAAAACATGAAACTGGGCTCTTGGAGTTGATATACAGTGATATGTGTGATTTTCGTGCTACTCAGACATTGGGGAATAAGAAATACTTTGTGACTTTTATTGATGATTTTTCTAGGTTTTGCTATGTGTATTTATTGCATACTAAGGATGAAGCATTAGATAAATTTAAAGTGTTTAAAATTGAAGTTGAATTACAACAAGGTTCCCTGATCAAGAGAGATTCAGGACTGATAGGGGAGGTGAGTACATGGATACTCTGTATTTTTTAACTGTTGGTATTATCCATGAAACAATTGCTCCATATACTCCTCAACAAAATAGTATCTCTGAAAGGAAAAATATGGTACTGAAAGAGATGGTTAATTTCATGTTGTCCTATTCAGGACTGGGTCAGGGGTTCTGGGGTGAAGCTATGTTAACAGCTTGCTATTTATTAAATAGAGTTCCCAACAAAAGGAACACGGTTATCCCTAATGAACTCTAGACTAAAAGGAAACCCAACCTGAACTATTTTAGGGTATGTGGTTGTAGGGCAGTTGTAAGGCTCCCTGATCCAAAGCTGAAAACTTTGGGTGAAAGAGGCATTGAATGCATCTTTGTTGGATATGTTTAGCATTCCAAGGCATTTAGGTTCTATGTCATTGAAGTTAATGAATCTGTTTTAATTAACTCAAAAATTGAATCAAGTGATACAATCTTTGTTGAGAATAGATTCTCATGTATCCCTATACCAAGTCATAGGATTCCAAATGGAATTGATGTCATTGGTGTTTCAGAAGTCTCTGATGAAGTCCCTTATGAGGTTATGATTCAGTAATCTGAACCTGATCTCAGGAAGAGCAAAAGCATCAGGACTCCAAAGTCATTTGGACCTGAGTTTCGATTATACTTAATTGAAGAAACAATGGATGAGGTCTCTGACCAATACTCCTATTGCTTTATTGTTGAGGATGACCCCAAAATATTTGATGAAGAAATGAAGTTCCAGGATGTTGCTTTCTAGAAAGAAGCAATTAATGATGAGATGGATTTCATCATGGGCAACTACACTTGGGTGTTGGCTGATCTACCACCTGGTTGCAAACCTCTAGGTTGCAAATGGATTTTCAAAAAGAAAATAAAGGTAGATGGAACTATTGAAAAGTTCAAGGCAACGCTGGTCATTCAGGGCTTTAAACAAAAGTCAGGGATAAACTACTTTGATACTTATGCTCCTGTGGCATGTATCAGTATCATAAGACTGCTGATTTCTTTGGTATCAATTCACAATATGATTATTCATCAGATGGATGTGAAGACAGTTTCTTAAATGGTAAATTAGATGTGAAGGTTTATATGAACCAACCTCGGGGCTTCATCATGCCTGGAAGTGAAAACAAGGTGTGCAAGCTGATTAAGTCTATGTATGGACTTAAGCAAGCACCTAAAAAATGGCATCAAAAATTTGATGAAGTGGTTTTGTCCAGTGGTTATGTTCTTAACCAATCTGACAAATGTGTAATCTGGTAAAAGGAGTCATCATTTATCTATATGTTGATGACATGCTGATCTTTGGCACTGACCAAGATCAAGTTGACCTGGAAAAGGAATTTTTTTTCATCAAGGTTCTCCATAAAGGACATAGGGGAGGCTGATGTTATCCTTGGCATAAGGATCAAACATGAGAGTAAGGGAATTTCTATCACTTAGTCTCATTATATTGAGAAGGTACTTAAGAAATTCGATGACTCTAATTGTACTCCTATGGATACAACTGAGAAGTTGATGCCCAATACTGGCAAGGTTGTATCTCAACATTAGTATTCTAGGATGATTGGATGCTTGATGTATGCCATGACTTGTACAAGACCTGATATTGCTTTTGCAGTGGGTAAAATGAGCAGGTACACTACCAATCCTAGTGCTCATCACTGCAAGCAATTCAGACGGTACTCAAGTATCTGAAGAGAACTATGGATTATAGTCTCTCATATACTGGTTATCCTTCAGTAGTAGAAGGGTACACAGATGCAAGTTAGATCAGTACCATTGAATATAATTCGTCTACCAGTGGTTGGGTATTCCTACTTGGTGGAGGTGCAATTTCTTGGGCATCCAAGAAGCAGACTTGCATCACCGGTTCAACTCTGGAATATGAATTTGTGGCCTTGGCATCTGTTGATAAAGAAGTTGAATGGTTGAAAAACTTAGTTCTTGATATTCCATTGTGGCCTAAACTTATAGCATTTATTTCTATCAGATGTTATAGTGCAGCTACATTGTCAAAGGCTTATAGCCATAAAATGGGAAGTCTATACACTTAGGTGTCAGGCATAGCATGATTCGTGAGCTTATCATGAATGGGGTGGTATCTATAGAGTTTTTTAGTTCTCAATAAAATTTAGTTGATCGCTTGACGAAGGGTTTGGCTAGAGAACTGGCTCTAAAGTCTGCTAAAGGGATGGGTTTAAAGTTCACCATAGTCATTGAGCATTCAGACAACCAATTCCCTCTTAAGGAAACTTTGGAGCTGAATTTAGTGGGAAAAGCTTAATGAATCAGAGGCTGGAGCACATGTTTTATAATACATCCCAAGGTTGTGCTCGAACGTGCTGAAAAGGAGGATGAAGCCTTCTACTTCTTAATAGTTAAATTCTTTGAAAAAATGCTTGGCATGAGCATGAATAAAGAGGCTCCACCTATATGAATGTTGAGGTTTTGCCGCTTGAGGGAGCTTTAGACTTTTGGCTCTTACAACATTTATGAATTGGATATAGACACATGGCTTGTATAGTGTCAGGAGCATTTAAGTGTTTGAAAACTTGTGTGTATGTTATCTTCAGGTATTCAAATGGCTTGAAGGTGTAGAAAACTAGAAGGGGGGTTAAACAGTTTTAGCAATTAAAACTTCATTTTAAAACTTTTAGAACGACTTATGTCAATCTATTTTGGTGTGTTGGATATTGATAGTTAGATGTGATTAAGTTATACTAAGAGATAGAGAAACAAAGATACAACCATAACACAAGTATGTATAGTGGTTCGGCTACAAGGTCACCTTCCTTGCCCTACTCCACTCCCCGAGTACCCAACTCGAGAGTTTATAATCACTACACAACACAAGCTCCTTTTCTTGGCGGAGAAGCCTTCGCAGCTTTGCTTACACTTTTTCCGGTACAAAGCTAAATTTATGAGTTCTTCACACAAGGTAAACCTTCGTCGCCTACACTTTATCCGGTACAAGACTAGATACCGAGTTCCTTTACAATAGAGGAACTAATCCAAGCACCACTAGTTAACACAACACACCTATGACATGTTTGAGAGGAACCAATCAACAAGAGACACTTCTGTGATCTTGTGATAATTATGAACTCTAGCAACTCATGTCTTTGAACTTTCAAGTCTTCTATGCTAAACTTTGTGATCTCGCCTTTAAGAGGAACCTAGAGAATCACTATAAGGAAAGCTACATAGATGATCCTTGGATCTGATGTTAGAAATGTAAGAATATAGAGAGAAGATATATCTAAAAGTGGTGAGGAGAAATGAAGAAATGGCCAACTATTTATAGGAAAACAATTCTCTAGTCACCCGGATCCGTAGGATCCTTTTCCAAAAGGATCCGACAAGTGTTATCCAAGGGATCCGGCTATTTGGTAATACCAGTCCGGATTTTGGGTTACAATTTCGGGTTTTGGGTTATGATTCATGGGTTATGCGATGTCATGCATGATGTAATATACATCTAGGGTCATGGGTTATGGACTTTGGGTAATAGGTTATGAACTTTGGGTCATGGGTCATGGATTTACCCATTTTGATGTCATACATGATGTCATGCATATGGTCCATGGGTTTTGGGTCAAGGTCCATGGGTAATGGGTTTTGGGTTATGGATAGTCCAAGCTTTTACAAGTTACATTTAGCTTAACATGTATTTTATAAAAATGTAAGTAACCAAAGTTACTTACAAGTGTTTTATAAAATTTGTTTTGGTTTTATGTAAACTATTTAACTAAACATGTTTAATAGTTTATTTGTTTAGTGAAATAAGTTAGTAAACTATTAGCTCAAAAACTTTACGTATTATATTTATTTTGTTAAAATGATTTTACAATTGTTATCTACAAAACATAAGAAGATCGTAAAATATAAATAAACGTTTTTAGATTTATTTGTATTAATAATATCTCCTTTTTTGTTGATGACAAAACATAAGATTATTTTAAGTAAAAAATAAAATTCCTAAATTTTTTGAATTAATTTTTTACTCTTTCTCCCTTTTTTGTTGAACCAAAAAGAGTATCTAAAAGAAACTAACCCGAATGTAAGAATTTAGAGAGAAATAAGATAAGAAGATATAAGAAAGAAACTAAATATATGCAGATTTTCTCCTCCTTAATGAGTGCTCTCCCTTGGTGAGGGCGTCAAGTATTTTAGGAAGGCTACGACGAGAGCTTTACAAAATGTGTAATGATTTTGCTTTGACGAAAGCTCCCCCTTATTGAGGACGTCAAGTACTCCAAGTGAGTTATGAAAATCTACAAAACAAATGTTAGAATGCAAGCATATAGTACGATTTTTGCAGAAAGTAAACTGAAGTAACGCTCTGTTTTGGTTCTGAGCACCCGGATCCGCCAGATCCATTTCAGAATGAATCCCCCATATCCATTTCAAAATGGATCCGCCGGGTATAAAACAAGGGATCCGGGTACCTGCAACTTGTTAGCAATAGTTTAAAGAAAATAAAGCATAAAATTAAGTCATAGCCACACTAATATGCCCAACTAACCAAGAAGCATTTAAACACGTAGATTCATATAATGAAAACAAGAGAGATGATACAACAATGATCAAACTATAAAACTAAGAATATGATCTAACATATAAGAATATGCTAATGAGATGGACTAAGCTAAAACAAGAAGAGAATGAACACTTGTGCTTACACTTCAAGGTTTCTAGGGGTGGTTAGGTTTGTTGATGCCATCAAGGCATTCAAGGAGGTGGTAAAACATGAAACGTACTTCATCACGAAGTTCATGTACTAAACTTTGAGTTTGTTGACAATGGTAGCAACTTTCTTCATGACTTGGTTGTTGTGATGATGGAGGTATGTTTCAAGTATAAAAACCTAAGATAGAAGGTTGTTGGTACACAATGGATGTTGGTGGAGATGTGTATGTAGGTGGAGGAGGTAAAGATGTGTCAACATCCATGTTGTCCGGTTGTGGCGGTTGATGTCTAGTCATTACCCAAAATAGGCCATTAAAAGGTGGAGGAGAAGGAGACACGTGTGCTATAGGTGGTGACACATTGATGTCAACACCTATGTTATGTGAATGAGGTTGTTGGGTAGTTATTCTATCAATAGATAAGAATGTAGGCAATGGTGGTGGATTAGAAGGTCTAGGAGGCAAGTCCTCAAAAGTATTCATGTAAAGATGTGGCGAAGAATGAGGTATAGTAAATGAGAGTTGTCTTGGTTCAAGAAGAGAAGATCTTGTTGGTTGTGTAGAGATGGGAGTGTTTTGAGGTGTTGGTTTACCAAATGGTTGAGAGTTTGGTTCAAGAGGTGTAAGTGATGGTGTTATCTTAATGGAAGCAAGTAATGGTGATGGTTTGATAGGAGCAACTTGTGGTAGTGTTGGTTTAATGAAAGGTGGAGTTTGGATGTAGTTAGGTGAGGGTTTCTTGATAGATGAGGATACGGTTAATGATATTTCATGGACAATGCGGGTAATTTTTCTAGGAGGGCTTCTAGTCGAGGAGTGAGCATTTGGTACTTTAGTCATTGTGAGATGTGTTTAGAATGTGAATTTGCAGTTGAGAATGTGATGTTGAGGTGTGGGATTGAAGCATAAACACAAGTGGTTTATATAGTGGAAGATCATAGAAGGAAATTAAAGCCTACACCACTAAAATCCTTCAAATTGTAATCATTTTCATGCATAAAGGTCAGCTACTGAGATACACTCTTCTAGGAGAGTTATTAAAGACAATGTGAAGTGTTAGAATGAATAAAGATGAGTTTTGAGTGACCAAAAGTCTTTTTATCTGTCTTTGTTTGCCAGGATCCACCGGATCCCTTTCAAAAGGGATCCAGCTAGCTCTAGCCATGGGATCCAGATAACTGAGACAAAGAAGAGAAGGAATGGTCAGGAATTTAAGAGTTTTAGCCTATGTAGGTTGGTGTTATGATTGAAAGGATGTTGCTTAAATGGAAGAAGTTCTGAGAACTGAAACTAATGATGAGAAGTGACTTAATAATGAGTTTTGTGGAGAAATGGTAGCTAAAGAATGCTAATAAATTATCAAAGAGGAAACTAGTTGGCTTAGGAAGTGGTTAATGGAGATAGGAATCAGAGAATGGTCAAGAAGAAAATTAGAAAATTTCTTAAAAAATATAAGAAATGAAAAATTGATTTTAGAGCATTTTGAGGGTAAAATGGGTGAAATAAATTTATAAAAAATGTAATGATTATGAGAATAAGTGGATTAAGATGAGAGAAAGAAGATGTAAGCATTGGAGCAAAAAAATGATGAGTATTTAAGAAATGATAAATCATAAACATTTTAGAAGAATCATAAGTCATCCATAAAAGAATATGAGAACTACTAATACCAAGGATAGTTTATTGTGACTAATAGGGCATAAGAAAATACTCTAATAAGGTTTGGAAGCTGAGTTGGATGTATAGAGGTATAAAACATAGATCAGTATGCCCAGATCCACCGGATCCTTTTCCAAGGGATCCGGCTAGTTATAATGAAGGGATCCAACATCTGAGAGCTAAAACAAGATAGTGGGGTCGCCAAAATTTTCCCAACTTATCGAATTTCAAAACTTATGTTTCTAACCGTAAGTATAGATGAATTCTAGTCTAGAATAGCAAGAAGAGTAAGTAGAATGAACAAATGGGTAATCAAACAAGATAAAGACCAATTTTTGATGTAAGATCAAAAGTGGTAAAATTTCCTAATTAGATGTCTTACTGCTACACATGTTCATTTTTTTCCATCTAGCCATTAGATAGGGCAACCATATGTTTATACCAATATATTATAGACATAACATGTTTAAAGAGAAAAGTACCATAATTGTTTTTAGAACATTACCCAAACGTTTACCAGGTGAAATCATCCCACAACACCCATCTCCTCTTTACTTCTTATTTTTTTCCTATGAGAAAATGAGCAAGACATTTAAACATTCTCTTCTTTTGCTGGAGTTCTTGCGAAGGGCTTGGAATGCTAGGAAGTTGATTAGTGTACGAGATAGGATTAAGTTGATAGTTTTGGATTGGGTCGTTTGGATCAACCTCAACTTCATCGGAATAGTTGGTAGGAGGATGTGGCCTTTTACCTTCAACCATAAATATCTTTACACTTCCTTCGGTGAGAGGTATCATGACATGATTAGCAAGAAAGTGGTCATCGTTCATGGGAGAAGGTATCATCCTACGAATGTGTCTTGAAAGACGAGTGAGTAGCATGGCATAAGGAAGAACCATTTTGTCGATTTTGAATACATTGACCATTCTTGTGGCCATGTAGTAAGCAAGATTGAAAGCTATTTATCGGAGGAGACAGAAGATCATGTAGACAAGACAGGCATTGGGATAATCTTTGTTTCTGGCTAAAAAAATTGCATTTTCTCTAAGAATTTCTTCCCATTTCTTGTATTATGGAAACATCTCGGAATGCTCCATTTGGTATGGATCTCGACGAATGAGTTCGGAATTTTGGGTGACACAAGTTGGTGAAGTTCTTCCGATGAAGACAGAGTTTCTTACCACAATGGGGTCATCAAGAGGAGTGTAGTAAACTTGGTTTGGATCGACCATTTGGTTGAGTTTAGCAAGAGATCAATCACTTGAATACATACAGACACCCTGACACGAAATGCGAAGGATTTTGGAAAACATGATGAGGGGTAGGACAATAGTTTGATTATTGATGATGAACGAGAGAGAGAGAGAGAGAGAGAGAGAGAGAGAGAGAGAGAGAGATTGTCCCATTATCATTACAAATGATTCGGAAACTTTTGTAGAATTCTAGAACTATGATGGGACAAATTTGTTCGTTGATTTCAAGAAGACAAATGAAGTTGAATCTTAAGAAGACGTGGGGAATGGTCGGTATTAACAAGGAATGATTGCTCAACAACACGTCCTTTATGAAAGAGACGTTTTTGGAGCATCCAGAAAGCTTTCTGGTCTTTGAGAGAAATGCCTTCTTTACGATGATGTCTAGGAATATAGTGGACAGTGTCGTGATGATCCTATTGTGTTGATTTAGGCATGTTTCAACCTACAAAAAGATAGGATACAACGAAGTAAGGAATGTGATAACGGATTGTGTGTTTGTGTAGTTTTATGTATAAAACCTTTCTTTATTTACAAATTCTATAAAATTTCAATCAAAATGGGTTTTGAGGATTATCACAACTTGGTTGGAAGTTTTTATATTTAGCATTATAACATGTCCTCTTTTACTTGTATTAACAATGCTTAGATACATTTCATAATCCTTTTATGATTATAGTTTAGAAAATCATTTTGTAGTTTTGAGAAAATTCTTATGAAGAGAATGTGATTCCTAATTAGGATGGTTATCTTATGCACTATGGGATACTAATGAAGATTTAATTATGATAAACCTAATTTGATTAAAATTAAGAACTAAAATACTAGAATTTGATAAATTATAATGTAGTGAAATCATTACTTACAAGAGTGATTAATTCACACGAATAGATGATGAATTTGCTCAAGGAAGAGTGTGATTGAGTTTTAGGTCGTGTGTGAGAGGGATAGAGTAACGTAGAAGTGCACAGTGATTAGTCAAGGGATCCGGCACAGGTCAGTATTTTTTTTACGCAAGATTTTGATCCTAATTATTGTGGGTTCAATATTAGTATAGATTATGACGAGACACTTAATGATCCTAAGTCTGTGGTATGGTTTGATAGAGACAAGGATTCGTGTATATGAAATATCCAAAGTCATGAAAACAAGAAATAAAGTGATCACGAGATAAAGTAAACGAAAAAACTATAATATTCCATTTATTTCAATGCATAAAGAAATACAAAGGATTGGGTAAACAATGAAAACATAAATGCCTAGCACAAAGCACAAGGTTCCACGCGTGAACTTGATCATTGGGCAGACGAGCGCGACGACAGAGATGATGATGATCATAAGGACGACACTAAACATTTTTGCGAAGATTATCTTCTTCTTTTGAGAGAGTTTTTAGGAGTTTAACTGTTAATTTGAATTTAAATTGTGAATGAGAGTAGAATGAGAGGGATTAGATAAAATATGAGTTTGAGGTGATGGTTTACTATAGCATGTCGTTCGAATAGATGTGAGAGTTTGTGAAGAGGGATTTTTGAATGTTGTGGTTTGATGTTTTCACATATTTTACATTGAGTTTAGAAAGCATAGATTTTAGACACATCGAATCATTTTAAAATACACATGATCCTCGAAGAAATTACAAGAAGAAAGAAACATGCAGATATATATGAAAAGTTAGCAAAGCTGCTTATGAACATATTAGCACATATAAGTAGAAAATTTCTTGCTAGAAGAAAGAAAACAAGTGTCAAGAGAGAGGTTTATTTAAAAAAGAAACATACCTTTTCTTTTCTTTCTTGAGATTGTTTTCAAGAAATACCTTAATGAGCTTTTTGACACATTTGAAGGCTTTTTGACAAAGGATTATGGTATATCCTTCTAGTGTGTCAACTTTGATCTTTCCTCATATTAAGAAGTATTTGAATTTTCCTATCATGATCATACTTAAACAAAATATTTGAGTTAATTATATAATAAACTAATAGAGATGAAGTATTGAAAGTAATATTATCCAAACTATCAATATGTTCATTGAGATTTTAGAGTAGATTTAAAATTGGATAACAGGTTTTCCTTCTTTGTAGTTTTCAAAACATTCACGGATCGTTTCAAGTTTTTAAATTACAATATACTCGAAGAAACTTGGTAACGAAGCTCTGATGCCAATTGTAGAAAACTAGAAGGGGGGGTGAATAGTTTTACCAATTAAAACTTCGTTTTAAAACTTTTAGATCGACTTATGTCAATATATTTTGGTATGTTGGATATTGATAGTTAGATGTGATTAAACTATACTAAGAGATAGAGAAAGAATGACACAACTATAACACAAGTATTTATAGTGGTTTGGCTACAATGTCACCTTCCTTAGGCTAATCCACTCCTCGAGTACCCAACTCGAGAGTTTGTAATCACTACACAGCACAAGCTCTTTTTCTTGGCAGAGAAGCCTTCACAACGTTGCTTACACTTTTTTCGATACAAAGCTAAATATCGAGTTCTTCACACAAGGTAGAACCAAACCTTCTTCGCCTACACTTTATCCGGTACAAGGCTAGATACCAAGTTCCTTTAAAATGGAAGAAATAATCCAAGAAACAATAGTTAACACAACACACCTATGACATGTTTGAGAGGAACCAATCAACAAGAGACACTTATGTGATCTTGTGATGATGATGAAGTCTAGCAACTCATATCGTCGAGCTTGCAAGTCTTCTATGTTAAACGTCGTGATCTCACCTTTAAGAGGAACCTAGAGAATCATTAAAAGAAAAGCTACATAGATGATCCTTGGATCTGAGGTTAGAGAAGTAAGAATATAGAGAGAATATATATCTAAAAGTGTTGGGTCAGTGAATTCCCAAACTCCCTTAAAATAGGATTTGAAGATAAAATAACCTAGATGTTTAATAGCCTTAACAAGTCACTGAATGAACATTCATTCAGTGAGTCATGTTTAAGAAGCTCAAGACGAGCCTAAGAAGAAGGTTCTACATTCACTGAGGCGAGATTCAGTGAATGATACCTGAGCCAAAGAAGAAGATTATGGGTTCGGTAAGTGATGAAAATAACTCACTGAACCCCAAGTCTCCTCAAAAACTATGAAAACTGAAGACTTAAAGAATGAAGGTTAAAAGACTGAAGTAAAGGCGGGACAAGGCGGGATAAGTTTGAAGCTATTAAGGGGAGTCCTTATCAAGCAAAGGTTAAACTTTTCCTGAAAGGCTAAAGACCAAGAGCAGTGTCATCACTGCAATTCAGAAAGCCACATTGTCCCATTCCCAAAGTAAGCATTGTAACAGAGACAAAATATGCAGGTATTTTGTCCAAACTATCTTAGGTCATCTTTGTATTTTTCAATAACGGTTGTAAACCATTGTGTATAAATAGGATCATAAGTAGGAGTAGAATGGTTGACAAGTTTGTGCACTTAATGCGTTGACATTCACAAACTACTTTCTCTCCTCCAAATACAACTAAGTCCCTGAGAATATCTCAGTTGGTTAGCATAGTTGTACTTAAGCTTAGCTCAAGTTTAGTGAGAAGAATTACCATACTTGTCATTCAATCCCAAGTGTTTTTCCGCAAACACTTGGGTATTATTCTTTGTTAATTGCAAATAGAATTAAACATTAAAAAATTGTCTCTTTTACTTTACGTTTATCTTTTAACAAAGTATTTCTCATAACATTGCTAAGTCATGGAGCTTGGGTAGATTAACTTTGTAGTTAGTTCTAACCAAGTTAACGGGAACAACAAAAAGTGGTGAGGAGAAATGAGAAAATGGCCAACTATTTATAGGAAAACAATTATCTGGTCACTCGGATCCGATAAGTGTTATCAAAGGGATCCGACTATCTGGTAATACCAGTCCGGATTTTGGGTTACAATTCCAGGTTTTGGGTTATGGGTTATGATACATGGGTTATGTGATGTCATGCATGATGTAATATACATCTTGGGTCATGAGTTATGACTTTGGGTCATGGGCTATGAACTTTGGGTCATGGGTCATGGATTTACCCATTTTTATGTCATACATGATGTCATGCATATGGTCTATGGGTTTTGGGTCAAAGTCCATGTGTTGGGTTATGGATAGTCCAAGCTTTTACAAGTTACATTTGGCTTAGCATGTATTTTATAAAAATGTAAGTAACCAAAGTTACTTATAAGTGATTTATAAAATTGGTTGTGGTTTTATGTAAACTATTTACCTAAACATGTTTAATGGTTTATTTGTTTAGTGAAATGAGTTAGTAAACTATTGGCTCAAAAACTTTATGTATTTTATTTATTTTGTTAAAATGATTTTATGATTGTTATCGACAAAACATAAGAAGATCGTAAAATATAAAATAAATATTTTTACGATTTATTTGTATTAACAGAAAGGTTCAATTCTTAGAACACCCGGGTTCTCGAATGTTTCAACGTGTAATGTACTAAGATGGAAATTCAATCTTCAGGATATTTTCATTTGTGCACTGGTTTTGTTTTATGTTTATTTTCATGCTAAGGAATTGTACTAAATTGGGGAAAATTGCTAGAAATTTAGTTCAATTGAGGGTCTCTAATCGCACCTGATAATGGGTCAGGAGGTACGAAGTGTACACCCATCAGATCTCTGATAACCTGACTCTGATAGTGGTAAAGTATGATTCGTTAGCTGATGAAGTTCAGGGAGTCTGCTCCTCTGGGAGTGCGACTCTGAGTGGTATTCATGAGGATGATGAGTTCACTTTCGGTTGAAGGATCTCATCAGGGGGTTGTCTTATCAGAGGGTTCATGTCATCAGTGAGTGAACCTCTCAGTGAGCCCACTCAGAGAGCTACCTTTTTAGAGGCAATCTCATCAGTAAGCATAACTCACTGAATTGAATTAAAACTTAGATTGTAACTGCTTTAACCTATTCAAAGACAATTATAACTGCAATTTAATGGTCATGATTAACGGTTATGTAATCACTATCTATACTACCTTATAATGTATTTAGGACTTTCGAAAGAAGGAAGTCTTAATTTTTTTAAGCCTACACATCTTACTATAATTAGTAATTCATATAATTAAATTCTACACTATAATAATTGCAATATAATGTACACTAATGACACACTAAATTTTAGTATTAAAATGGATGTTATAAACTTACAATAATATAAATTTATAGTTGTAATTTTTATCATAAACATTCAAGTTATAAAAAATTCAAATGAGTATAAGTATGGATATTTCTATTTGTATTGATATACTTTACAGAAATTCAAATACGCATCTACTCTTTTCGAACTATCAAATGGGTAAACCGTCAAATACTAACTCTCATTGCATACTGCTTAAAAATCAAGGTACGAGAAAAACTGAAATGTTGGGTACCACTGCTGCTTTGCGGGTACTATGCCAGTTTCCTATAATGGAAGAATATTATGATGTAATTAATGAGCCGGTTAATTATCATAGTTCCATTATGAGCTTTGAGTATCCTATAAATAGGAACACATATTTTTCATAAAGGGACACAAAAAATATAAACACGTGAAAGAACGGGTTCTTGCTTTGTGCCTAAAACAAGAACATAACACTTGATCTTATCTCATAGAGATATTCGTGTAACCCAAACATTAGGGTCGAATAGTTTCTATTGGAAAATAATTACACGGCTTCAAGTGATATCCGGTACCATTGATTATCTACAACCTACTGCTGCTACGAAACTAACATGCTACAAATGGCCATAACAATGCAAAATCAAAGTAAATAAAACAGAACCAAATTGAAAGTAAATTAAAGTTATTCTCTATTGGTTCCTAGTAAGTTGGTGTGATGGCGTGCAAGTGCAACAGTGCAAAATCAAATGTGAACCTTGAAAGGGAAATGATTCGTACACTCAATATTTTGATTGAGACACTCCAACTTATGCATTAACCGGTTGTACTGTTTATATATTCAGCTTTAACTACTTGTACATATGAGTGTGCAAATCAAATCTCAATGTGTACAAATCATCACCCAAATTGAAATTATTGATAGTAGGAACTTACATATACTAAGTTTCAATAACGGAACTCAAACTCTGGGCTAGTGATTCGAACCTAGCTCAAACTATGTTTAAGGTGGCATTTAACAGAACTAAAAGAAAGTTTTAGTACGCCAGCTCAGGTTCAGCACATAGTGCCGTTGTGGTTCTGGTTCAGTTTTACAATTTTGTTCCAAGTTGCAGAAGTTCGTGTTGGTGGATAGCAGACTTAGAAATTCTCGCTACAAGCCAATAATAATATCACACTCGAGCAACCCAACTGACAAGACAGCAATCAATCGCTAAAGATATACAAGATATCAGAAAATTCTAGTGTTGATATCCTTCCCACGATATAAGATCTTAGAATCAAGCATGTCAACTTCAGACCGTTTGTTTCTTTTCGAGTGAAAGTGAGAAATGGGAAAGTTCAATATTTAAAAGTCAAGTGTTGATTACACCCTCTGAAGTTCCTATCCAATCATCCCCTCACTTCGCACCATGTCACTTTTAGAAGAAATATACGTGTAGCGACTAAACTCTATTCCAAACATCAATTTTAGTATACTACAAAAACTAGGATCAATTCATATCAAATTCGGTCTTTTCTAACAAAATGACCTTTCCAAGAGGGTTCTTTTACCTATTCATAATTTGATTGACAGCGATAGTGGCAGCTAAATGATATGGCTGCTACCCTGTGGTTCAGAGAATACACACTAAAATCCATAAGATATAAACATCACTCAGTTTTAGTATGCATCTATGTATGAATGCAAGTGATGTAGACAAGTTGAGTCCAACGTTTTTAACTTAAAGATGAATGCATTTCCTTGTTTTTTACCCTATTCCTAATCAATATGTGAAGTAAAATGTCACAGACCATGTATATGGTTGAACTATGTTGCTGTTCCTCTTATAACTTCTGCCGAATTCTCCTACTTCTAGGCGTTAATTTTCATAACTTTCCTGTAATGTAGCGATTGTTTAAATATGAGCTTCTCGGGTGTTGATTCCTCGTCAGCCACAAAATAGCCTGTGCCATAAATTGAGAGATTAAGCAAGTATACCCATTGAAAAAACTCCCTTGATAACATGTGCTTCACTTAAGAGAAACTGAATTAATAATGTCTCTAAATGTCGATACATTGAAAAAAACGTCAAAGTATGGATGTTTGACTTGCCATTGGTTTAGATTTCTTGAATGGGTCATACTTGGCTATTGGCATGTATCTCAACAACAGTCTTTTTGTCTCAAAGCACCACTTCAGTAAACTTGATAGGATATGAATATCTGCATTAGACATGATTAGCCTTAAAGATTACCACTTTGGCGAACTTTGAAATTTCAACCCATTTGACCTATTCTCCCTTTAGCCAAGTTTTTTATTAGACCGGTTTGAGATATATACACAGACCCGTTGATGAATAAAAGGGTAGAAATTGTCACCTCGACCAGAAATTTGTATTATGCTAATTTGAATGGATAGTTCTTAATCACGAATTATGACTTTTTTGCATTCGTGTATTCATTTTAAAGTGAAAAACAAATGAAGTATAACTACTTTGCATTATTCGGGTATCAGGTAGTCGGGTAACAATAGTTATGGATAACAAATTAGTCAAGCCAATCTCACCTTAGCCTGGAAAGCAATATAAGTGAGCAAAAGGTTATCAGAAAGTGTAATATAAGGGCCATGTAAATAATAGTCATAGTGCAGTGACCAAAAAACTATTTTTACTACGTATTCTAATCGGCAGGGATTAAGTTTTGACACTTAGATTTAGTAAGTTTGACTCGGGAGTAGGTCTCTTAGGGGCTGTTTATTTGGCACTTAATAATCCCTTAGCTAACATGTGTGGACCCATAAAACATTATTTAATATTTCTTTTTTAAATAGGGCCTACTAAATTCCCTTAGCTAACAGGTATAAAATTTCATCTCCTCCTCAATAAGAGGAAGAAACAGACGTGGACTCCATACATGACCCCACAATCTTTATAAGCCACTTATTCAAGTAAACGCATATGATAAGTTCCTTGTAGGACACGTATGTTTCAATAGCATTTTGTTATGGGTGGTTGTTTTTTGACCTTTAGTTTACAAATAACCTAAGAGAATATCTTTTTTTCTTATCGAATAAAAACATTAACATCGAGAATCAACATTTTTCAACAAGCAGAAGGTGTGTGTTGGTTAAAAGCTTATGTATTCATTGGTATTGGTACACGTAGCAGTGTAATGAATGTATCTGTGTCTATGTTAATTTGTTGCTGTTTGATAATATTTTACCATTAATTGCATGTTACCTTTATGCCAATCATGATATATTTGAAAATGAAGTATTGCAGAATCATAATACAATAGGTTGTATTAGGTAAGCAAAAACTTTATGGCTTAACAGCTTATTGGGTTCAAACAAGCTCTTTTTAAGAAGCCATTGTGGAGAAGCGTATCTAAAAGAGCTTATTATATAGCATATCAGGTTCAACAAGGGTCAAGGTTAACGGTTTTGGGGTCGGCAAGGGTCAAAAAGAGGTTTCAGCACGGGTCAAGGTTTATCGGTCGACAAGAGTTTCAGCATTTAGTGGTCCTACAATCATAGGACATAGGAGTATCTTCTTTGTTAATTATACCTACATTTCATCATACCACCACTTGGGTTGATTGTGTTGACGAAACTGTTTAGTTGAGGTTTCAATGGGTTTAGTATCATTTGTAGTTGTGGGTCATGCTCGGTTTTCACCTAATTTCATACTTTCTGCAAGGTGATGTCCTTAAGTGGTCAGATGTTTTGTAGGTTTGATTTTTTTTTTTTTTTCTTTTTTTTAATTGTGGATTGCATACTGTCGATGTCAGTTTCTATGGTTGTTTTGGTTGAATTGTATTGGTTGGGTCGTTGTATGTTTTAGGGTTATGGAATTATCATTTAGCGTCATTATTGTTCTAGCTTCTTGTTAGCATTTTAATATTAGTATAGATTATTGCCTTACAAAAATTTTAAAAAAAAAATAATAATAACAACAAACAGTAAATTTGTGCAAGTTTTGACCAACATAGTATCTAATTTTAACTTTTATTGATCAATAAGATGGCTCAACTTTGTCATATGACAAAATCGTGTTAATCCGTATTAGATTTGTCCAATTTAATTTTTGAAATGAAATCTTCTTGTGCTATATAAAAAGAGAAATTATTTCCCAGTTACATCCTTAGTCAAACACACTTACACACTTCTTGAATTACGGGAAACTACATGACTAAAAGAACCATAACATATCACACTCTTTATCATCATTGATCATTTGGGTCTTGATGTGTGTATCATGTGTTGGTGACGTATATATATCTACATGTAATGAAAGATTTATTTATACAATCTTTAATCATCTTGAATTGATCCCGCACCAAGTCAAATGGAATCAGAATACCAATCTTTTTCTTTCACAAGGCAAATGGAAAACTCAAGGCGACACAATAACTATTCCACACTCACCCACACCACAAAACAACAATCAATTCTATAAGGATTATTGATATTTAAGCATATATCCCCTCACGGCATGTCGACATTTGTTTCTTACAATAAAAGGTGCGAAATGCAAAAGTTCAAGTCATATATGATTACACCTATTCGAGTTCCCATCCTGTCACCCCTCACTTCTCACATCGCCATCACCACTATCAGTAACATGTAGCAACTAAACTCCAGTCCAAAAATCTATATAAGCAACCTCCAAACTACGAAAAGTTCAAATCGAACTTGGTCTTTTCTAAAGACATGACCTTTCAAACAGGGTTATTTACCTACCCATATAACCGCTGATGACTGGCTGCTTTCCTATGGTTCAGAGAATACACACACAAAAATGCATAATACATAAACATCACTAAGTTTGATAGTGCATCTGATGTACATAAGTTAAGTCCTACATTTTCGATTAAAAGATAGAAGCTTTTCCCTGTTTGTTTTTCATTTTCTGATAAAAAAAAATATGAGATCACATATCAGACACAAGCTTTGCGTATGACTAAAGCGTGTTTATGCTCCTTTTATGAGTTATGCTGGAACAGACTCGCTTCCAGGCTTGTAAGTGTCTCGCAATGTAACAATTCGGTTGAATATGAGCTTTTCAGGTGTTGAATCCTTGTCAGCCACAAAATAGCCTGCCATAAAATAAAATAAAAAAAATTAAGAAAAGTATATCCATTAAAGAGGCGTTTATGCGAAAGTGAGAACATTATAGAACTCACCAAGCCTTTCAAACTGGAACTTGTCTTCAACCTCAGCAAATTTGAGAGAGGGTACACCATATGCACATGGTATAACCACTTTGGACTCGGGGTTCAAATCATCAAGCCAGTTATCAAGTTCTCCAGGATTCTGATTTCATTATATCAATTGATTAATTCAACAGTTTTATTAACTGGTATAAAACAAATGGTCACTAAATAAAAATCACCAACCTCTGATTTAAACAATTTGTCAAACAGTCTGACTTCCACCTTCAATGGATCAACCCCAGGAGATGGCTCTGCAACCCAATGAAGAACCCCCTGCATAACAAAGTTCATGTTTAAAAACTGAAGTTGCTACTCGTAGATACTTTTTTTTTTAAGTCAAGCTATGTCAGTTTGACTTCAACTTGCCTTTGGTTTAGTCTTCTTATCAGGATCATATTCGGCGCGTATCTCAGCAACGGTTGTTTTGTCTTCAGAAAGCACCACTTCGGTGCACTTGATAGGAAATGCATACCTGCATCACATTTGGTTAGAATTAAAATAACACTCCAAAGTTAAATCTTCTGCATTCAGAATAGACTTTAGTTGACCGTTCTCCTCTTGGGCAGGTTTTTTTTATAGTTTCATAAGTAAATGCATAGAAACGATAATTATATTAGATTACGCACCTGAGTAGGACAGTCTTTCCAGGAGCAAGCCCATAGTAGTCTTTTGAATCTTTCAATCTAAAGTCAGTTTGCTCAATGTAGACAACATTTGAAAAAGGGACCTGAGAAAAAAAAGAAAGGAAAACAATGTACTTAATAAAAAATATTCTATTTTATTTATCCCAAAATGAGTTGGCATGCATAAACTCAACCTTGTAGTAAGAAGATGCGTCGTCATTTGGAGCATCAGGCCATTTCTTTGCATCAAGGTCTATTACTGAACTGGACTCAAGATTGGTAATCACAACCTATAGGCAAAAAGGCTTAAAAATTAGTAATGGAAAGTGGAAACATAGAACATATACAACTATAAACTTTATGCTTGAATAACAAATAATTAAACAATGTGACAGATATCACGAAATATGGAGACCTTAAGCGGATGGAGCACCACCATCGTTCGTGAAGCTGTTTTATTTAACTCTTCCCGTACATGGTATTCAAGGCGTTCTAAACGTATCATACTACCATCACTGCACAGCACACACACGGTAATTAGTCCTCCACCAATGAAAACAACTACACACACATATATATTGACTATCCGGGAAGAGATCAAATAAAAAGACAAACATTTGTGAGAAGAGTAAAAAAACTTGATAAAAATAAAAACTTCTCGAAAAATTCTGAAATTTTTCCACAAGATAGAGAATGTTGGTGCATATAAATGCTAAGAAGAAAGTTTTTCTAATTTTGAGTTTTTATACGTTTTATTTAATGCACAAAAAACGAAATTTTAATGCTCAAAATTTTCAACTTATTATATTTTGATGCACAATAAAATTTTGATACGTATACTAAAAAGAAGTTGGATGCAAAAACATATATTTGATGCACAAAATGCCGTTTCACAAAATTGAATTTTTTATGCACACTGTTTCACAAAATTTCTTTTTTTACAATTTTTTTGCATCAAAACTATACACTTCTAGAAAAACTTCCTTCACAACTTTTTTACCACCAACGTCCCCTATCTTGTGGAATTTTTTGGGAATTTTAAAATCACTTTTTACTTTTTTGAAACCTTTATATGCTTCTCACGGATATTTGTCTTTTTATTTACCCTTGACTATCCTGTTTAAAAATAAATAACAAATGACAACCTTCTAGTGATACCGATTCCTCTAACAAACGTGTTAATTGCTGTGGAAGTGAAACCCCTACGCCTCAAGCCAGCTAGCGTCATCAAACGAGGATCATCCCATCCATCCACATAATTCTCAGTCACAAGCCGATTTAACTGCAAAATAGAAAGCAGCTAATATAAGAGTGCAATTATACTCATGTTACTTGCTTATGATATATACCAAGTTGAGAGAAAAGGTCTGAGAGTGAACAATGGTAACAATGGTAAGTAAAGTGCATGGTAGATGTGATTATACCTTTATTTATAAATTGAATTTATAACATACCTTACGTTTTGACATAACGGTGTTGGTTATATTCAGGCGTGAATACTCCCACACATAAGGCTGGTAAAGGCTCAGTGCATCCAGCAACCAGTAGTATGAAGCACGCCGTGTCTCAAACTCAAGTGTGCATAGCTACAAAATACATAGTAAATGGTAAATAACTATATCAGTTTAGAAAAAAGAACAGGTCTCATCAAAATTGAAGATGAGAGAATCATGAAAGATTGCTGATGTGTTAACAAGTATGTATTTTTTATGATCAGCTATCAATTATGTGAAAATGATCCGACCTTGCAGCTTAGGATATATCCTACTCTTACTAATGTTTAGCAAATATGAACAAATGTAAAGAAAACATACCGAATGTGTGATATTTTCAAGAGAATCCACAATGCAATGTGCATAATCATAACTGGGATAGATACACCACTTGTCTCCAGCATGTGGATGAGGAGTGAACTGAGGATCCATACAAAAAGGAGCATCAGTTAATGCTGAATTAAATCTACTGAAACATATATCAGTGTTAGAATACTTGCCTTGATCCTATACGCAATGAGGTCGTACATATTACCATTGTCACTCTGCATGTCTTGTTTCATGCGAAGTGTAGCTTTTCCCTCATCAATCCTACCTTCCTTCATATCATTAAAAAGTTTAAGTGATTCTGAGATTGGTCTATCTCTCCAGGGGCTGTTCATCTTTTTCTCTCTATACTCCTTTATTTCATCACCAGTCTATACACACACACACAAAATCAGGTTATTATTCCATGGAGATAAAATCAAAAGATGTAACAGACCAATAACAAAAATATAAACCTGGTGATCAACATAAGCACAGCCCCTACGTATGAGCTCAACTGCTAAATCATACAGGTCTTGGAAATAATCACTGGTGTATGTGATCTGCAAAAATCAAATTTCATTAAAAGTTGTGGACCATGAAGAAACAGGGTTGAGGGTTGACTTAGTTCAGAAGTACAAAACACTTTACCTTAAAAGGTTTCCAACCCATCCAACCCACAATTTCTTCAATATGGTCAATATATTCTTTTTTCTCGGCTTCAGGGTTTGTATCATCAAACCTACAAGTTAAATATTTTAGCAACATGTTAAAAGTGTACTCACGGCAATTATGAAAGATCAACTTTTAGGCAGTTGGCTTTGGCAATTCGAACCACACTTGTAATAGACTAATGGTAGAATAGCAAGCTAAACATTTTTGTCTGGATATTACATACTCTTATCTCTCTATCACTGAATTTGGAGGCACATAAAGAAATTTTATAGATTATGCATAATGAATTCTTAATACTCCTTATTTTCCTCAATTACTACTATCTGTAGATTATGTTTAATGTTTCTGTCACCAACTTTATATTGTCACAATAACTGGAATAATGAAGATTTTTTTCCGATGAAACATACCTCTTGTATACTTTGTTTATTGTCATGAGTAAAAACAAGTTAAGATAATTAGTTACGATCCTACTAATAAATACTCCAAAAAAATAGTTTAGATATAGTATTATTTAGCCATAACTTCTTCTATCAATCTACCTTCTGATCCCTATATTTTATTTCAACTAGTTTTTGTTTAGCGTGCACACAAAGAGCTTATCTTCTACTGTTTATATTTGATGGAAAAAAGCATGAATTAACACAAAGAATCATGCACAATATTATTTAGCCTAATTAAGGTTAATAATACATTAGAAATGAACTAAAGTAAATTTTGGCAGATAGTGAATTTTCTTTATTACAACCATTGAGCTTAAATATAGAGTATAAATGCATAAATGAAAATAAAGATATTTAATAATGGGGAAACAGACATCAGGTTAAAGAATTTTGCTCTTAAATATCTATAGCAAGTCTAGATCTAGTTAAGCATAAATAAGATAATCATTCAAGTGTAGTAATCGAGTAATCCTACCTCAGGTAGCAGCCACCGCCTCTATCTTTTGCAAGGCCAAAGTCGACAAACATGGCCTGCAGATAGACAGCAATATTAGAAACAAAATCTAAAGACTTATAGGTCAACGACTATAGTCACTTACCTTGGCATGACCTATATGCAGGTATCCATTTGGTTCTGGAGGAAAACGGGTAAGAACCATTCCTCCTGTTGTCTTCAGATGTTTTTCCAATATTGCTTTGGAGTTGCAAGCTCTTAGGACAGGTCTATCACTAAAAAATACTTCTGTGTGCACCTATGAGATCACGATACGCAAATTAAAAAAAAATATATCAAAAAAAAAAATCAAAAAGCAATAACTCACACTTAGGAAGGAGAGAAGGAAAAAGAATTGAACCTTATAGTTTTCCTCTGGTGCAGGAAATATTAAATACGGATTAAGTTCTTCAGATGGTACCGCTTCAGGAGCTTCTTTAGTAGTGCCTTTATCCTGTAAAAGGTATACACATTAGACACGCAAAGGAGTTATGTTCAATTAATTATATTCGTATTGTACTCATACCGACCTCTACTTTAGCAGGTTTCTCTTTCTTCTTTTTTACTGGCTTCTCATTATCTGCTGCAGTCTTTTCACCAAGTAGTGCATAAAGCTTTGAATCTATAAGTTGCTGATGAGACACATATGAAAGACGGTAAACATTTTGTAATCAAATAAAGATAATTAAAAATTACTAAATTAGCCTACTTTGACTAGATAATAACAAAACAAGAATGAGTATTTACCTTGACAATCTTTGGATCTGCCCAGGGCAGCTTCTTCCGTACATGGGCAAATAGATCACCAACTGTAGCCAATGATAAGATGACACATTAAGTTCACAACAGACAATATAGCCTTAAATATATTAAGAAATTCAAAATTACCATTTGTTCGGTAGCGCTGCTCAACGATCGCACTCTTCTTTTCTTCAAATATTTCATCAACAGCGTGTTCCATATCTTCAAGGGAGACCTCAATCCCTGTTACCAGACATGCGTGTCAGTTTTCTAATACTCCAGAGCATTAAAATTTTCAAAAAAATATGTGAAATAGAAGAAGCAAAGTATACCAACGCCACAAGCTTCTTCAAATTTATTAATATCAAGATCATCTGAACCAGTGACGGTAACAAATGTGAATGCAGCTTCTAACTGAGCAGGAGTCTTTATCTGCAAAAATTTGTAAATATTTTTAATCTTAAATACTGATTTTAAGAATAAACACCTATCGATAGTGGTTGAATAAAGTAAAATCAAGGGCCCGCAAGTCTGAGTTCCACACCTTAGCCGAAACAATGTATTCGAGCAACTTGGGACGATGCACAAGGGCATTGGCAGGAAACTTTGTAGCAACCGTATAAAGAAGGTTGCCGGTAGATCGGTCACATCCATCAGTGACAGCTGCCTGCACAGATAGTATCAAGTATAAAGAAAAGTATAATCCAAGAATGTCTATTTTATATATGATATTGAAGTAAGAGTCTCGTCACACAATTCAAATCGAAGCTAAGAGATGCTGAAAACGAAGAGATCAAGGCTTGATATATTGAATACATAATAACTACACCCTGACCACATGGATAAAAGAGATGCAATTTGACTCTTTTTTATATTCCTGTAGTTTATACAATCGAGTGAATAGCTTGGTTGAATCATAATTTCCAAATCCAAACTCCCCTCCTAATTCCTAATATTACAACTTGCCACCTCCAAAAATATTGCACCATATTTGATGGACCGTGCAAACACACACACACACAAAAACAAATATGGTGCAAACATTCTTATCATTTTAGCCATATTTTTCTTCGTAATGATGCTTCTAGAATGCTTTTTCATCTAGAACTTCTTAAGATCCCGAGATTTTAGGCGCAATAGAAAGGAATGTTGTAACTGGGGTGGGTGAACCCTCATAGATATCAGGTGCCCACATATATAGAGTCAAAAGAGGTATGGAATCCGAAGGGGAGGGGGGTTTTCTTCCGGGCTCGAGAGATGGAATAGATAGGGCCCCACAAGTTTAGAATTCGCCGCTGGTCTATCGAGAGGCAACAAGGAATTCTCAACGAAAAAAGTGCTCTCTGAACCGAACGTGAAAGTCGTTTTCCATCAGACTGCTGTTCCCATAACTCTACTCTTGACTTGGATTATATATCCAATAAGGTCCGCTCTCGGCCATTCCACACGCTGCCTAGCAGAGGCGTGGTTATCTGAAGTGGATTCTCTCTTTTGTATTAGATGCCGAACCTGCTGCCCCATTGACTAAGAGGGGGGCGGGCGCAGCAGCTATATGGACCCCTTCCTTCTGTTGTTGCCAGCGCTTTCCAGGGCCGAGCCAGAATTCTTTATTAGAAAGGGCAGGCAGGTTTCTTAGATGGAAGGTTCTTAGTCTAATCGGAAACAGAACCCGTCTGTAACCAGGAATGACTATATGCTTAACACACCTTCAGATAGAAGAAGGAATACTCGATTTATGAAGGAGAGTTTTACCAACCCTGCCATCCTAGAACGTTAGCGTACAAGAGGGGCATTGTTGCCACGGGAAAGCACTCTTCCTGCCAGGCACTTAGCAGCAGTAGCCGTACAGGTGCAGTTCGCTGGGCTTGTCTTTTGCTCCCAGAGGTGCTGGTTCAAATCCATTTTTTTATGATGCATCGAATGCTTCCTCTGCTTTCAGTAAAAATCAAAAAGATTCTCGAGGCACTCTTTCTCTTATAGCGCTATTTCCTTCCCTTCGAGCTAGCCAGAAGAAATCCATTTCTTTTATCTGTAAGAGAAAAGCCATACCTGTAGTAGGAGATACCATAGTGACTTGGCTTTGGGGTGGTTTCTCCGTGGACAATGCCACCTTAAATCTTTTTTTTTTTTTTGTCTTCATCATTTACTCCCCTTTCTTTTAGTAGGCGCCAGTCTTCTTCATCTGGCCGCATTGCATCAATATGGATCAAATAATATTGACTACCATCTCATGATTAAGATCTATTTCCTACAGCACTATGAATCTTTTAAATCATAATTCTTGGTAATCAATATAACCCCAAAACCAAACTTGTCAAGTTAATCCAGCTCAACCACGTGCACAAATGAACACAATATAAACACACAAATTTCTACCATCATGATTATAGGTTCACCAATAACATGTTTGTATTTGAATAACCTCCGCTAGCCCACGTGGAAAACGGACAGACTTGACGTACTGGTTTTGGAGTAGTCTAATTTACTAGAAGTAAGATCTAAAAGATTCGTAAAACCGATGGATAAATATCTTAATCATAAATAGGAAGTCAAGAATAGAATATCCACAGAAGTACTTGATTACGGTCCCAATAAGCATCAGGAACAAGAAAGAATATAAGGAGTATACTGATATAATGATGTTAGCGTTCGGTGTTTACTTTGACAAAATCCCAGTTTGTTATCAGTGACGGCATAATAACTTCCTGACAAAACCTCAGCCTCAAATTTTAAATTCACAAATTTTTTGTTTCCTTAATTCCTGTTTGCAAACATCTGGACATTCATTTTAGTCTTAAGGGGGTGTTTCTTTTCCGCTTAATGAGTGGGCCCAAACTCTTGTTTCATCTTAATGGGGAGGTCCAAAAATACCTATCTCTCTCTCTCAATTAAGTGACTAATCTAGTAATATCTCCAAACCACTTAATTTAGTAAACAACCCCTTACTAATAAATACACCCCTAACATGTTTTATTTATCTACAATATTTTTCAAAGTAATTTCATCAAAGGTATAAAAAAGTCAAAATTTTCTCGAAAGCAAAGTTGAAGCAAAAGCAAATGCAGCTTCTAACACTAACATGCTTCAAGCTAATACTATTAAAGCTGACATATGCCTTCACTGATACATCATGTACTTGAATTTAGAGGGTGTTTCATTCCTTATTTTTTTGGTGCTTATCTACTTTTTTTAATAACCTCATTGCCTATTAAAATATAGGATACAAACCTTCTCTGTTTAGGATGTTTCCAACACCATTCGCGTCAACATTCTTATCATTATACCTATACTAATATGTAAATGGTGCTTCTTTGGCGTGTCCTTAATCTGGCACTTCTTCAAATCCCCAAATGTTGATATTAAGATTGATTTCTTGCAACATTCTAAATCTTATAAATCATTAAAGCTGACATATGCCTTCACTGATACATTATGTACTTGAATTTAGAGGGTGTTTCATTCCTTATTTTTTTGGTGCTTATCTACTTTTTTAATAACCTCGTTGCCTATTAAAATATAGGATACAAACCTTCTCTGTTTAGGATGTTTCCAACACCATTCGCGTTAACATTCTTATCATTATACCTATACTAATATGTAAATGGTGCTTCTTTGGCGTGTCCTTAATCTAGCACTTCTTCAAATCCCCAAATGTTGATATTAAGATTGATTTCTTGCAACATTCTAAATCTTATAAATCATACTTCTTCTTGGCAATCAATTTACTCCCGAAACAGATTCGCCAAGTTGATCAACCTAAGGCGCGTGGAAAAAACGAACACAACAAAAATCCACAAATTTCTACCATCATGGTTATAAGTTCAAATCCAAACCAACAGTAGATATCTTTTGATTTGAGCTACAACCGCTAGCCCACGCACCCTAAGATAATCTACTTGACGAATTTGTTTCGAAGTATTTTAATTTCCACTACTTACGATCAACAAATAGCTAGAATGTTGATAAAAAAAGAAAATACACCTTAATCATTAATAGAAAGTCAAGAATAGAATATACAAAGAAATACTTGATAAAGAAAATGACCCAATAAGCATCATGAACAACCAGATAAATATAGGGAAGATATGAGTATGTTAATGAAAATAGTGTTGAAACATTTCCGAGGCTTAGTGTTCTATTAAACGAAATCCCAATTTGTTATCAGCAATGGCACAGACTTCGTGACATGACATGACAAAGCCAAAGCCAGCCTCCAGTTTCACCAAACAGCTAGAATAAGCTTTAGCTATGTCTTCAAGTACATACTTTAATTTAAAGGGTGTCAGAATTGCTTATTTTTGCTTATAATCTGCTTTAAATTAAGCACTTGAAGAAAATATCGTTTACATTTGCTTACTTTGTGAAAAATGCTACAGTACTCTAACAAAATTACAAGTTGTTAGATAATTTCAATCGAAACCATTTATATAAACGTTTAAGGTATACATGATAGTAAATAAACAATTCTCAAATAAGCCCTTTGAAATAAGCAATAATTGCTTATTGTAAACTGCTTATTTAACTCAAAAATAAGCAACTACACAAATGCAGTTCAAAACTTCAAACCAATTATCTGCTTACAAATAAACATACAAGTAGCCAATCCTCCAAGCCTTTTAAATAATCACTTTAAAATAAGCATTAAAAACTGCTTACTTCACTTCAAAATAAGCAGTTTAAATAACACAAGCACTTCAAAACTACTAATCTGCTTTTAAAATAAGCAGTTTTCAAAGTGCAACATACATCAAGCAAATAATTAGATATCAGAGTAATAAAGTAATTGTTGTAACTACATATAACATAAACACCTTAAATTCACAAAAATCAATCACATGCAACAGATATTTATTATAACTAAAAAAAAAGTGTACCTCATTGATGACAGCGAGAAGATTGGCAGTAACTTTATTATTAGCGATTGTATTTTTAGCAGTTCGTTCATCTAATCCTATCTTCAAAAACAAATCAAGTGCTTCCACCATCTTTTATTAAAAAAAAAAAAAATGTGTGTATGTGTGTGTTTTTAGTGTGTGTGGATTTATAAAGCCCTGTATGGGGAGAGAATATAAACCCTTTTGCCAATTGTTGAAAATGGGGGTGACGATGCTTTATATCAAGGTTTGTCGTTTGAGGGTGCGTGTAAGTTGGGCTGTGACTGAAAAAGCCCAAATGAAATTATGCGATGATTTATTCGTGAAAACTTGCAATTCAAGTATTTTACACTAAATATATGATTGAATATCTTTACTATCTATAACTTGCAAGTCAAGTATTTACTCTGAAAATGATTGAATAATCTTTACTATCTATAAACACCGAATCACAATTTTTTGAAAACTGAAAAGAATTAAAATTGAGTATATTACTACATCCGTCTCATTTTATAAGTTCATGTTTGAAAAGTCAAAAAAAAAAATTCAGAGCTTGACCGTAATTATTTTTTTTCGTGTTATATAATACTTGATACAAAATATATAAATTGATTTGTGTTTTAAATGTATTTTCGTTGGACTTATAAAATAGGAAGGAAGGAGTATAAAAATATAAAATATAAAAATAAAAATAACAAATAAAAAAAAAAAAACAAGTATAGGTAATAACATATACCACTAAACTAATATTTTAAATATGGTTTAATCTTTAAAATTTTATATATTTTTAATTCATAGACTTTTTTCTCCCAATAATTACAAATAAAAATGTAAGTTTTCTATCAAGGGTCAAACCAAAATCTGATTTTCAAATATAATTATTTGCCGCTATACATCGTCGCTTTGCGAGGGTATTCATCTAGTCATTGTAAATGTATTGGGATCATGTCAAGTTGATAACAATGTAACCGATAATGTTCCCTCATAAACAGAACAATGAGGCCTACTGAAAAACCTAATTTTCTTTTGAATTGTGAGAGAATACTATCAGTTATGTTCATATTAACTTTATAGGATCTCAATCTTTGTTCAATATGTATTGGAAACTCATATTTTAAGTAAACATTTAAATGTACAAGTTTTAGCGAGTTTATACATGTGATACTCTAAAAATTAAAAACATGAACAATAACAGAATATACTTTATAAAAAAAATAAGTTAGTCGAACTACAATTATATAACACACATTTAATAGAGTGCTTGGACTCGCGGTCATTTGGTTGTGAAGCATTTTATACCACATGATTTGCTAGACCTCAAGCATTTTGGTGATTTTTTATAGAAAAACAAATCAACAAGTACACTATCAACAACTATACCCAAGAGTAAAATACACCGGTGGTCCCTAAACTTATGCAAAACCATCACTTGGGGTCGTATTTTGACATCTTCGTCATTGGAGTCCCTTTTTCAAGGTTTTATTATCAAACGAGTCCCTTATTTTGTTATTTTTCGGTCAACACTCATTTTACTTTTTGACAAGAGGGCATAATAGACATTTTCACTTTTGTTAATTATTTTGGTGGTACAACCTTAGGGACGAACAATGTATTTACTATAAAGGTTAACATTATCACCTCACTCACCCACACTACCATCACTACCACCACCAATACCACCATCGTCTCAGTCACCTCCACCGCCTTCTACCACCACCCATCATAATATATATATATATATATAGTGCGGTTCTAGAGAAAAGTGTAACTAGAGAGAAAAATGAGAAAAAAAGTTATAGGGTCTAATTTGAAACATCTCAAACTTCAGGCGTAAGTTTTGAAAACCACCCCCACCCACCCCCCACCCCCCCCCCCCCCCCCCCCCCCCCCCCCCCGCGAAAAAAAAAAAAAAAAAAAAAAAAATTCCCGCCAAAAAAAAAAAAAAAAAATTAGGCAAATTTTTTTTTTCCCGCCAAAAATTTATAACTGTGATGCACCTTTTTTTTTTTGCATCTGAGTTATAAAAATTGGTGCATCATAGTTATAATTAATTTTTATAACTGTGATGCACCAAAATAAAAAGGTGCATCACAGTTATAAAATTTTGGCGGGAAATCTTTGGCCAAAAAAAAAAAAAAAAAAATTGGCCCCCAGAAAAAAAAATTTGGCGGGAAAAAAAAATTTCGGGGGGGGGGGGTAGGGTGCGAATTTACAAAACTTCCTTAAAGAATGAAGGAAAATACAATTAGGTCCCTGTAGTTTGGTGTGAAAAAAGGGAGGGGAAGAGGGGATGATCCAATGGTTGAGATTACTTTTCTCACTTTTCTCTTGAGATCAACTTTTTAAATGATCCAAGCTCTATATATATATATATATATATATATATATATATATATACACACACTAGTGGTCGAATATATATATATATATATATATATATATATATATATATATATATATATATATATACACACACTAGTGGTCGAATATATATATATATATATATATATATATATATATATATATATATATATATATATATATATATATACACACACTAGTGGTCGAACCCCGCCCGATGGGCGGGCATGACTTATAATTATCGTTGACATATTTTACTATAGCGAAAGCAAGCGGGTAATCGTAAGGAAGTTTTGCAGAAAATGTTATATATTATATTTTAGGACGGAAGTAGAACTTATTTGTACCTACTCGTACTCAACTAACAAAGTATTCTCATAACTTGCCATCTTGTCAAATGGATATGGACCATAATGTATATAAGATTATAAGGTTATGTTGATCCTGGATTCTTAGTAGGGGTGAATCAGAATGCAGCCGTGGTTCTTAGTGTGAATGGTTAATCTATGTGGGATTTTATTCTATAATGTGGGTACTGATCACTTCCTCTACATCCAAAAATCCACACATCATTGAGTGTAGAAAATGAGCAATTTGATCCAAAACAACCCTATACGTTAGCACAAACTAACTATTAACATCTTGGTTTATAGTTACCAATTCATTGCTAGGATTAAAGAACCAAAAATAGTAGATGAAGATCAAAAAAAATATTTTTGATAGACTGCTTTGATATATACCAATGAACTATAAATATCATTTAAATACGAAAATGGGCTTTAGCAGTCAACCTAATTGTAGTGGCAACCACCTTATACGTTCATCATAGAATCCGTAGACCTACGGAAACCATAAAACACAGAATATACATGTAAGTTAAGATCAGGATATACTTGTAAGTTAAGATTAGCTTTCCGATAAATTAATAGAGCTTAGCTTATTAAATGAAGTGTTACTTTCATTTTTTGGAGACTTAGGCACACAACTTTGTTCGTTCATAGTTTTTGAAGTAGAGCTCTTTACTTTAAATTCAATTTAACAGACTTCTTACAGCTCATATAACATTTTAATTCATTTGCTTCATAAGTTATATGTGCATTATTAAAAACAAAAAAATTAAATGCTAGAGCAGACTTTTTGTAGCGAAAGCAAGGTTTTTAATAAGAGTGTACATGCTCTTTTCTTGTTATAATTGATTATTAACAAACAAATCTCTTTTCTACAACTTACAAATATATGAAAAGATATCATATTCATATTGACAATACAATATTGTTGACATATATGTTAGACAAACTAATGACTTCTATTAAAGATGAAAAATAAAAATACTTATATAAACCCATACAAAATTCTAAAAATAAGCGTAAAATATCTTTATTCACAGGCATAAACCATACTTACACATATAATACTTTGCCAATGCAAGACACTTTAAAGAACAAAAACTTAAAACTTGGTTGCGTGTTACGTGTTACAATAAACAATTTATTCCTAAACGCACGACTTCTTCTTCAAGAAAAGAGTACTTCCGAATTCTCAATTGAGAAGTCTTTTAGTGGTATCTGTAGCACAATAAATAAAACAAACACGTAAAAGGCTTAATAAACTCTAACAAACTAATAGCAGTAAGACAATAATTATATAAGCATTCCATATCTATAAGTTTTAAAATAGTTTTCGTACCGACTTGAGACAACATTATATTACGTTTATATTTGGTGTTTTCATACCAAATTGGGTTAAGCTGATTCACTATGCTTTTGGTTTTGGGGTGATTGATGCTAAGAAAAAGCCAAGTTTAGTCTGCTTGAACACCAATGTGGGATCATACATTTTTATAATGAAGTGTAATTAACAGTAATTTAGGGGAGGCAATGGGGAGAAATGGGTTTAAGTTTTTAGGAGTTGTGTGCTCAAAGTCATTCTGCAAGTTAGTTTTTAACTTTTTATAACCATTTTAACATAATTATCACCACACCGACAAATTCAAACTTCAGTGACTAAATTAGAACAAAACTTGTTTATTCATATTAACTCTTTACGAATAAATAAACTAAGTTTTAGTTAAGGACATATAAAGTGACTACACTTGAAAATAAATACATTTGACACGGAAAAAGTGATAACTGGCCGCACTTCACAATTGAAATACAAGTTTACGCTCAACTATACCTAAAACATTGATGTTTGAACGCAAACATCAGTTAAATATCTTGAAGTCGATGAACACTTGACAACTAAATTAAATTAATATATTCTTCCAATATTTTTCATTGCTTACTCACGCAATGATACATCTATCACACATATAATTGCATGAGCGGCACCACAATATACAATTAAGTTTGGTGTTTGCTAATATGGAACCAGAACCACCAGGTTGAATCACAAAAAAAGACACTCAGCCAGACTCCTAATTGAATGAAAAAATGAATCAAGTGTACACCAAATATCAAGTTGTTCTAATTCTAATACTATTATAACATGTTACAATGTAAACTTTGCTAAAAAAATCTTTATGATAAGCACTATAATCGCGTATATATACCCTTCATGGGGAACATGCATTTTACTTCATTCATCTCCCGCAATGAAATTTGGCACTTCACCCTGGCAGAGGTACGCGTCACATACTGATGTTGTTCCCCAACCTCTGCGTAACCGAAGAATATCCTCGGTGAAGGTTGATCCTGGAGCTCCAATGAACACACCAGATAAAGCAGAAATAGTCTTATCAAGCATAGCCTCCACCTACAAGATCAACGTCGAATAATTATACTACTATAAATAAATATTTCACCAAAAGTATTAAAAGATTAGAAAGAACGATTTACATAGCTTAAATATAAGAATATTTGTCTGTTAACTATCCCACTCTTGGCCGTTGTAAGGTAAATCTATGTCAGCCATTCTTATACGACCAAAGGGTGAATGTGAATAACTGAAGTTTGTCAACAACCAAATGTAAGACCATAACAGAACTACAAATGCATTTTGTGTTTCTCCAGACTCAACCTCCCATTAATTTCAACTCGCCTATCAATAAACAAGAGAATAATAAAACACTCCCAGAAGAATGCAGTCATTTCCTTCTTATAGGATGTCCTGAAAAATGCACCCATTTAATTATCTGGGTAAAGTTATTTTTCCAATCTAAATTTTCTATATAAAGGAGCATTTTAGCCATCTGATTAATAGTCAAAACACTTATCTTACACAGTTTGCACGTCAAAAGGTCGCCTTTCTTTTGGGGCTGAGGCAGTTAGAAACTACTTCTAAATAGTCGAGAAGGGAGGAAACAAGACTTTCCATGGGACCAAGCTTATCTCTAACCACCATCCATAAAGAACGGCCTAATGCTTCTTCTAGTAAATTATTGAGTACCAACCCTTATTAACTCTAAACTTTCATTTGTCAAAAATCTATTAAGATCTGTATGTTATAAAGATGAACATTGTGTCAGCATAATGTGTATAAAACTGTTTTGTCAGGTGGCAAAAAGTAGAAACTACTATGTAACCAGATAGCACAAGGTAAACACACGTGCTTTAAAGTCACACGAGCATTGAATAACTAAACCGGTGTGTCGACCAAATATATTACTATAGAGTTGTAGATACACCCATCAAGTTTGTTAATTGATACCTAGTGGGTAACAAACAGTAGCTAATCCACTATATTTACCAAAAAAAAGAGAAAAATAACATAAACAAAATAGGGTGGGTAAATAATATAAAGAAAAAGGGTTGATAAATAGCATACAGAAAATGGTTGATAGACTAACCTAAGTATCTCCATTAAGTTTTTTTCTATACAATAAAGCATCTCACTTTTCAGCCGAATTACGAGCTGGCCGTGTGATGAGTGGCACAATATTCCCATTTAGCGTAATTAATGATTGCAACAAACCAGTTTCACTCTCCGCAGCATCTGTCGAAATATATATTACTGGTATATTGGCTCTTTCAACAAGATGACTAATACATTCTGCAGCTTGAGGAATTTGGAAAAAGCAGCTCGGATTCTTGGCATTGCTGGAAAAAATATGGAAAGTGGTCATGCAACAGTTATCTAAATGAGTGAATAAAGCAATGCTACATTATCAAGGAGATTGTAAGACGGGTCCAATCCTGTAAAGGTCATAACTTGTCAAAACACAATATTCAAACAATCAGATACATATCATACAATACACAAGGCCAAAGTGTAGTAGCGTAACTTTAGATAAAGTGGTATACATGAAATTGTTATAGGAGATATATTCGAGTAAAGCATTCCTGACCTGGTGTCTTCCTGCCCTAACCAATTTAACTCGGTCTACCCTGAAAATCTTAATGAAGCAAACTATTGGAGACTCGTATTTCATCTTAAAGAAGATAAGAAAACAAATGAACAACAATTAGGAAGAGTAAATCCCCCATATGTAACAGAATATTGGATGCCAATGAATTCAAGAGCATAAATTGTTAAAGTGGTGAACTATGGGACTTGTTGAATCTTTCAATACTTGATTTTGAATCTTATGAGTGAAGAAAAAGATGTTCCCCCAGTTTCATAAGATGCAATATTTAACAGATTAAAAAGACGAAGACAATATTACTAACCTACGCAAATACTATTAAGCAGTTAATGTATTATTTTGTAGTAAAAAAGAATTTGCTACATGTGTTATCATTAAATTATCCACCGGAAGCTAATAGGGATTATGATTTAAAGTTTTGGTTCATGCGTGGATTTGCTTATCTATTAATAGAATTAAGGAAGAGAACTTAGTTAACGGGTCAAAATGGTATACTACATGGTATTCAAAACTTTTTGAAGTCGGGTTTAAACCGCCTAGAAACACATTTTGGTCGCGTTCCTGGTAAGAAAGGTCACGTGAATGACCAATAAGACTAGATGAACGACTTACATCCATAAAATTGTTCTCCAACAGTGAACATGTATCTGAATATGTTTGAGGGACATCACGAACCGTCTGTGTACTAAAATACAGCACTTTCGGGCCTGAATAATTACAACCTGAAGTAACATTGACACATAAAAACAAACAAATAATCAAACAATATATGGTATAAGATATCAAAAACATTTAGGAAAAAGAAAACTAACGGTAATTGAGAGTAAAGATATGCTGGTGAAAAACATCCAAACCCCACGTCAAACAATTAAACATCCAAACCCCACATTCCTTTTAAACAATACTACCAATATTTAAGGAGGGTTCCATATGACGTACCTGTTAAATGGAATATCATACCTGAAAAACATCCAAACCCCAAAGGAAAATTTCCAGGCAAGAAAACAAGCTTGATATGGCAGTTCCTTTCAGGGATGGTATGTTAAATTTCAACACTAATTGAAGCCACGCAAGTCGTAGTATAACATCCAGTACCTGCAAAACATTATAAACAGATGTTAAACTACAAGCAGAAAATGATAACAACGAATGACAAGGTTAAGACTCGTCTTGTACCATCACCACAAAGTACACACTTCTGCGCGATACTGAAAGCTTGTCCCTAAGAAACATGTTCTTTGAATTCCTCTGTAGAAGGCCCCAGTCCATAACTATATCCCAGTATAGGTTGAAACAAATTGCAGCAATTGAGCACACAAGGGCCAAAACCTTCCAAGTTGTGTCCATCTTCAATTCAAAAGCAGTTTTGACCACTACTGCAATGATGGTCAAGAAGTATCTCGAACCATTAAGCAACTGTATGCAGTCATTTTCTTCAAAAAACCGGCGAACATACTACACGCAAATATCCTTCGTCAGTTAGTAGTATGTTGTGAAATCACATGGTGAAAAAAACTAATACCCTAGATGTATTATATCGCTAAGTGTTTGTTTTATTCAGTTGGAAACAAGTTCCAACATGAAAAAGCCTGTAAATTACCAGAATATTACTCTCCTTAAAAGATTGTTTAACTAACTTGGAAGGCATAATAGTCAATTTTCTAAATGCATTGACTGTTTTCTAGATGCATCTGTCTAGTGAAAGAACAAAGAGCATAAAGGTACCTGCAAGAATCGAAGCCAATATGGTATAACTGCTACAATGATATAGAAGACATTGTAGAGATCCAAACTATGGCACTTTTGTTCCTTCTGGTACAATGCCAAACCATAGTAGCAAATGTAAAACTCTAAGCACCGTATCGCCTGGATCTGAGGTCAAACAAAATGCAATGCAAACTTAGTAACAAGCCTACAAGCATGACTAACCAATAGAATTACAATTATGTCAAACTTGACTACAAAGCTGATCAGCAAAGAAAAAATATGCAAGTTGAACCTAGAGTGGAACAAAAAACAAAATGCATACTTGATCATAGGTTTAAGATATGGAAGACCGAGGTTATGAAAAAGAAATGTATTTAGCTTGTATTAGCTTATATTGAACATGCATACCTTGTAGAGAGGAGCACAAATACAACGAAATAATGTTTGGATAAGAAAGAACCGACTGGATTTGTACAAGATATTGAATGGACAGAAGAAGATGGCAAGAATACACTGCATGAAGAAAACAAATTAGAAATTTGATATCCTCCAATGCTAAAAGTAAAGAGACGGTGTCATATCTTACAATGAGTAATCCCAATGGAACTAATTCTACATACTGCGTATAGACCGAGTTAATATAATCCACTTTCATGTGCACATGCACCAAAAAGGTGCCGAGTGTGAGTACAGTAAGACCCATACTGATAAGAAACACATCATAGTGGCTTAATTCAGTACCTTGCTTGAAGCCAAATATAAAGGGATAGTTGATTCGGCAGCGCCTCCAGAAGTATATATTTGCAGCATACATCAGCACATGTAGGATTATATATGCTTATAAACTGCAAGTTATTCAAATATTCAGTAAAACATAAGTGAATCTTTGTAACATCTATATATAATAATCACGAGAAGTTACAATACCTGTACAGAGGGAAAACATTCTCCATATACATGGTATGCTCCTCTTTAGAGGTTATTTTTCTTTATTGTATAAGCAAGATGATAGAAATCAAGAGAGCAACTGAGCAACCAGTAAAGAATCCTGAAATTGAAAGTACATAGCATCATATGAAATCAAGATGTGGCAATTTGGACCCATTCCTTGGTAAACGGGCTGGTTCAGGTTGAACTTTGTATCAAACAGGTCAAATGGGTAAAACTTTATGATAGCTAAAATTTAAACAGAATGGGTCGAGTGGGCCGAAAGTCACCCAAAGTATTCAAATCCTAACTCTTTCGTATGAAACGAAAGCCTAACGGTGTTTTCTGTTTTCTTAGTGCGCAGGTATGAGACAATCCCACGATAAGCCTAACGGTGTTTTCTGTTTTCTTAGTGCGCAGGTCTCAAGCATTAAGATCCAATTGATACGGGAACCGGAGTCTAAACAAGGAACGTCCAACTTTTGTATCAACAAGTGGCGCCATCCGTGGGACCCGAACACTAAGATCTAAGAACTAGGATGACAAAGCAAGGAAACCTAAACCAGCGATCGCATAGCGACCTACAAGGGAAGAAGCAACAAAGCGGTCAGCCCCCAAGCAGGTCGCTGGGACAACCAGTGCGACCAAAAATCAAGGGTCAGATCTGGTCTTCCCAACAGTGGAACCACGCACGGGGACAACCCATGCCACTACGACAACCACCAGCACCTTTCTTACCACTCCCCTCCAAACAGTGCCAGAAACGGACCTCACAAAAACACCAGGCGCACCTCTCCGAAACAGGGGTCCAAAGGTGGAAACAAACACCCTCGCGCTAGAAGGAGTAGCGCCTGAACTAGCACCAAGTGACTTCGTATCTCAAAACTACGAAACCTTGGCCGCCCTCATGCAGGAGGAGGCGAAAAAGAGGTCGAACCAGAGCCTGCAAGCCCGACTCAACTTTGATGCAGAGTATGAGACATCCCCATCGCGTCATCATAGGGATAGACGCGGGAAGGATAACCGCCGGCCCCCAGTGTTTACCAGGATTGGGAAGAGAGTGGAGAACGATGAAGCAGCCGAACTGTAGTATCAGGAAGAGCACGAAGAAGATAGATGGCGTACCAATGTCCACGCTAGGCTTGGTAGCCGCAAGGTCCATGACAGGGACGACGGCACTCCCCAAGTGGAAGCTCTTCAAACTCAGATTCTGAGGACAGTCGCTGCAAGCGCTGAAAGCGAGGAAGCTCATCCTCTAGCGACTCCTCGGACGGTCAGCGCAAACGCCGACAAAGGGGAAACTCGTTCTCTGGTGATTCCTCAGACAACGAGGACAAGGAAACTGGACACAGGAAGATATATCGCGTTCACTCGGCGCATCAGCAATTTCTCAGAAAATAAGAGAAGGCGCATGCCCGCTAATGTGAAAACCTACGATGGAACAGGTGATCCGGACGATCACCTAAAAATTTTTGAATCAGCTGCTACCATCGAAAATTGGCCACAACCCGTGTGGTGCCACATGTTCAATTCCACATTAGTGGGAAATGCGCGAAACTGGTTCAGTAAGCTTCTACACATAAGCCTTGATGGCTTTGAAGAGTTACGGAAGGCGTTTCGCCTGAACTTCACTCAAAGGAAGAAATGCTCCAAAAACCCTTGCAAGGGTAAAGCAGCGCCAGGGGGAATCTACAAGCGCTTATGTGGAGCGCTACAAAGACGAGTGCATACATGTCAAGGCATGTCCTGAAATACTAAAGATCTCAGGGTTCATGAACGGGATTGATAACGCCTAAAATGAACATGTTTTTAGTAGCGTTATTGTTGGTTTTGTGCATGATAATCGGCTATATTTACTCATAACTGTTGCAAAAGTGCAAAAGATGCGTATTGTGTATGTATATGTAGCCAGGTATCATGAATGATGAAGAAATGAAGTTTTTATGCACATTTGGAAGATTCTCGAAGAAGGAAGTCAAGCAAGGAAGCTTTTGGATTCAATGATTGGGAAGCACAATGATTTCTAAGTATCTATAGCAAGGAAAGATCAAGTTTTGCCTTGGAAATCATCAGCGAGATCAAAGAATGAAGCGTATAAATAAGAAAGTCAACAAAAGTCAAATCAGCACAAACCAGCCGGTCGGTCGTAACCCGTAACCGATCCCGCTGGGCAAATGGTCAAATCGCAACCGATCCGGTTGCCATCGTAACCGATCCGGTTGCATGAGCTGCAGTTACACAAAGTTGCATTTATTGTTTCCTTAACTCCCCATAATCATTGGAGGCCGATCATTTCTTGATATTAACTTGTTGGGAACGTTTTTGGTCAGTTGAGCAAGTTTATTTGGCTATATAATGAACCTAGTCCTAGTTTACTAGGTGTGACACAATCAAAAGTGTATTAGTTTACATCAAAACTAATACCAACCATATTATTCAGCCCAAAAGCTTAGTTCTTACTGAAAAACGTCCAGGAGCAAGGAGGGAACAATTCTCATCCATAGTTTTGGTAATTTAGAGTTATACGGTGAATCTAGGTGATTGGAGGCGCGTGGTTGCTACAATCCACGAATTCTAATTCTTGTAATCGCAAAATTTTAGGTATTCTATGAACTTTGTTATGGATTTCTATTCTCTTGAATTATTGGAATTACTTTGTTACGATTTGTGTTTAGTTATTATTATCATGGAGTAGTTTTGGGATATACTTGTGTGTTGGGATGTAGTTAATCATACTAGTGTTCTCATATGTGATGCATGTATATATGATCTTGTTTAAATAAGTTTGTTGGAAAAATACTAGTCTTGGTTTGATTTGTTGATAAAACATGTTTTAAGAAAAAGGACCGAAAGAATTTCTCTTGTGTTTTATTCCAAAAAGTTGAGTGACAAACTAGTATGGGGATATGATGATTGACAACCACCATGTTTGCTTATTAAAACAAGACTAGGAACATTTTTATCACGAAAGGGTCGAAAGATTCGTAAGAACAAGTTTAATAAGAACATGTTGCAAACAAATAGATTTTCTAAAGGATAATCATTAGGATAAGGACCGAAAGGATTACCCATATGTTTTTATTCTTAGAATAATTTTTACAAACATATACTATGGTTGGGGATCATTTGCTTATGATTTGTGCATCACATCAAGAGTTTACACCAAACCTTCATGAACACTATTTATGATTGACTATAGACTACATACAAGTATATATATTTCTTATTATTGAATTTCACTATAAACATCACTATTTGAGGAAGTCTTGACAAGCTTTCTTGTTGGAATCTTTTCATAAAAACAGTTTCAAACACAAAATCCCTTGGGACCATCTCGACTTACCCAACTTTGCTATCACGGACGAGTATACTTGCTCGTATGTGTTAATAGAATTAGACGGTTAAATCGTGTTTATAAATTTTTAAAACTTGCACTACGCGTAACACATCAAGTTTTTGGCGCCGCTGCCGGGGATTTTATTTCTACTTTGATTTTCTGTAAGATTGGTAGTATTGGAACTGAATTTGGTGAAAAGTAAAAAAAAAAAGTTTTGGTTAAAAGCTAACCGATTCGGTTGCTCCGCAACCGAATCCGGTTAGAGCTACGAAGTGATTTTTTATTTTTGATTTCATAGTTCTAGTTACTTGGTGATTTGTGTTATAGTTCCTAGAGTAATTCTTGTCATTTTAGATTTTATTTACAGATTATATCTTGTAGTTTAATGATTTCTTAGATTTTTAATATTCTCTTTATATTTGTTATTATTAGTTAATTAGTTTATGATTAATTCAAGTTTTAATATTAATGATTAGATAGTAATTTTTCAGTTATATGGTTTAATTATCTTTATGGTAGTTTTTAATTGGTAGTTAATATAGTTTTTAGTTTAATGGTTTAATTATTAAGTCATTAATTATTGGTTTGTGAAGAGTCTTAATTAATTTAGAGTTTTAGTACAATTAATGATTTTTAATTTCAATTAATATTCAGTTTAAAAAAAAATTTTGTGTCGATCTAACCGATCGGTTGCAATCCGCAACCGGATCCGGTTAGATTACTTGGTCTAAGTTATTACCACCAACCGATCCGGTTGGAGCTCTCGGTAAAAAAATTTATAATTTTTAGATTTTGAGTTTTAACTTATGTTTTTAGTTTTGTTAAGTATCTTTACTTGCTTAGTATATGTTTCTATAGTTTGTTCTTGTTTTTACTAACTCTAACGCTTATGATTCGGATTTTGTTTCATTTTGTTTTGTCAAGTTTAACTAGTTAGTATGGATAGTTTGAGCGGAATCTCAGAATACCTTCGTACTTTGGATGAAATGTTCAAGGACACCGAAAGTTCACTGGAAAAGATTGGAGGTATCTTGGAAGAAAGTAAGAAAGATTTGGGGATTGATACGGTTAATATGGAGGAAATGGGTGAAAACAAGGTTCAACTTCCCAAGAAGGGAAGAGTTGTAGTATTCACACAAGCACCTTTAACGGTGTATGATTCGCCACTAATGAGGTTTGGTACGCCTTGTAGTGTAGAAGGAGTAAGTGCTTGGGACGCGCCACTTAATATGGCTTATGGAGAAAACTACATTTTGGAGAAGGTTCTTGACGAAATTGGTCATGTACGTTTGGACTATGAAGCATATGGAAGACGGATGGTTAAAAATCTTAAGGTCAACATTCATGGTCACATTTTTGAAACATATTTTGTTTTGTTAGAAGAAGGGAATGCAGATGAACCCAATGTATGTTTTGGTCGAGACTTTCTTGTCACGACCAAGTGTCAAGTTGATTTTGCAATGGGAGAAATGAGGATTAATATAACTGATTTAAAAGAAGGAAAATGAGTGAACGAGATGCTAATGGAATTGTGTGCCAACATGGAAGAGAAAGATGTGGAAGTAGTTAAAATGGGGAAAGCAAATCGGAAGAAAACTTCATCAAACAAACTAACCCTAACCACAAGCACCAACAAAAATGATTACACACCATCATCACCTCCCACTACAAATACTTTCAAACCTTTAACCGACAAACAAAAAGAAGCTATTTTAGAAAACCTAGAACAAAAGTTTCTTGAGCTTAATGAGAAGAAACCGGTGATAGAGGTACTTCAAGATTACGTGCTCTACCGTAAGAAATTGGATGCGGTGATGCTAGCAAGGGCTAGGTTGGAAGATAAGAATCTAACGGAAGAGGAGAGAGATAGAATTTTGTTTATAGGCATGCCACGGAAGGAGAAGGATCCGGGGAATTTTTTGTTGCCAATAAAAGTGAATGGGACTACACCAGTTTATGCTTTAGCCGATACGGGGTCAAGTGTTAATGTGATGCCATACCCATTGTTTATGACTTTAGGTCTAAGTAATCCGCAACCAAATCATTCGAAGCTTACTATGGCGGATAATTCTCAAGCGAAAGCAATGGGAGAGGTGAAGAATGTGAGAGTGCAAATTGGCTATCAACTGTACTTGGCCGATTTTCTTGTCCTAGACATTCCGGTGGACAAGAGTTTACCACTACTATTGGGGATACCATTCCTACGAACTTGTGGTGCAATTATAGACATGGGAGGAGGCACAATGACTATTGATGATGGGATTTCAAAGCAAACTTACTATCCGAAACCAAGAGGACCAACTTTGGAATTTATGGAGGAGTTAGAAATTATGGAAGCAGATGAGGATTTGACTTGTTTCGAAGTGGGACGTGATATACAAGGAAACCCAATGTATGGACCATTAGCTCCGCCTTATTTTGACATAGAGGATGAAATGGAACGTGCATTAGCGGTGGAAGCATTCTATAACCCATTCGAAAACATACTCGTCTACAAGAAGTTGACCGACTTCTTAGGTTCTTTAGCGGTGCAACTTAAGAATTTGGAATGGAGACCCAAGGGGTCAGGCATTTACAAGAGACAAACTGGAGATGGAGAATGGCATGTTAAGTTCGATATACTATGTCCGGACGGAAGAAGATTCATAAGGAAGTTCAAAACTTTTGAAACATACCGTGAGTTGACCGGAAAATTTCAAAGTGAGGACATCCTAAGACAATAGTATTTCGAGGAATTCTATGGAGAAGACAATGGACCATAATAAACAAACAATTATTTGCTTGAATTTCATGAACTATTTTTATTTTATTTTATGCATTTAGGATTTTTTTTTTGTTTCTCATTTTAGTTTTACATTTTTATTTTTATGATTGAGGTGATTTGGTTAATGCATTATGACTATGAGTTTATAGTTGAGTATTGGTTTAGTTCATAAGTATGATGATTTGAGTTTTAAGATTGGATGATTGTTGAAATTTCCAAATGGTGGATGAATGTTGTGTGCATCTTTAACAGGATTTTTGAGTAAAAAATTGTTGCTTGGAAGGTAAATGCCTAAGTAACATGAAAAAATGCAAAATTTGGCAAAATGCATACCGAAAAGGTTGTGTCCATGACTGAACCGGTTGCATACAAGTATATATACCAAAAATTCACTTTTCCAGAAAAACACACACACTAATTCTCCAGCTGGGTTTTGCAAAATTCGTCCAAGAGAAGCTAATTGAAGATTGTTTAAGTTGTAGGAGAACATCATGGCACCCAAACAAGTAAGCATCTACAGTCAATTAACTCAATTGAGGTTTAATTAGAGTATTTGATTCGAATTGCACATTAGGTCACTAATTTGGGGGTTTTTGTTATAATTCGAATTAAGTTGTAATATTTTTGGATTAAGTGGGTAATTGATATAGGAATGCATTGCAAAAAGAATTGTATTGATTGATTCGACATGGAATGAATATTAGATGATTGAATTTTCGGATTTAATTATGTTGTGCTAGTGAATCAAGTTAAATTGCAATTGGTGATTCCTAATGGTAGATGATGTGTTTTTATGAGTAATAGATGCCACATTATTGATTAAAACTAGTGATTGAAGAATATATGTCTTAATAAGTTGAGTTCTAAGATGATGAATGTGTGATGCTTTGAGGTTTGAAAAGCGAATTTAGAGTAATTCAAGGATGTAGAAATCATTGAGGATGTTAGAATGCAGTCTAGGAGTGGATTGGACTTAGAAAATTCGAGTGAGTAATGGTTTAAAAGGCAAAAGCCTTATGCAGATTGTATAACCGATCCGGTTGCGCAATGCAACCGACCGGTTGGATTTGGCCAAAAGGAGTAACCGATTCGGTTGCTTTGCAACCGAATCCAGTTCCAGGTTCTGTGTTGAAAAATTTTGAAATTTTGAAGTGGACCTTAGAGGGTTCCATGAACCTTCCTGTTTGTTCTAACACTCTTATATTGTCTTATAGTTATGATTTCTACAGAGAATTGTTGTAGGTAGCTCAAGCTCGAGACCAGTTCCAATGAACCCGATTGTTACAAAGTTTTGTCAAAGGAACGAGAGGAAGAAAGTCAAGTATAGCTTGAAGACGGAAGCAAATGCCAACTTAAAGTTCAAAGATCTCACCGACGGGGAGAAGCATGACTTTCGGGAAAGGTTATCAAAATTGCAAAATAGGACATGTTTGGTTCCGAGGGTGATTGATTGGGATTTGTTTGCGGAGTATGAGTGTGAAGAGGAGTTGGAGGAAAGAAGAAGAAGAGGAGAGTTCGTTCGGAGATTGTGGACGAAAACTATGTAACCGAGAGTGATGATGATGATGAGTATGATGATGAAGAAGGGGACGAGATGAGCGAGGATGACGAGTGATCGTGGATCATTCGTGATTTGTGGTTTCAAAGACAATGGTTATGATGTGTTAAACAATATTATTTCTATCTCTTTAACTATTTCTTTAGGATGATTAACATATTTTGCTTGGTTTTATCTTGTTTTTAGTAGCATTTGCATTTGGATTGTTTTGTTTTGTTTTGTGTATTGTGTATTGCTGTTTTTGTTTGCAGGATGGATGTGTCGAAAGCTTATTGATGGTCAAATATTTGGAGTTGGATAACTCATATGCTTTCTTATGACCCAATATGCGTGTTGCATATTCTATCCCGTGGTATATTTTAACTATTTCTTTTTCCCATTTTCTTTACTTTGAAGTTCATTTTATTACATTGAGGACAATGCAAAACTTAAGTATGGGGGAGGGAAGAAAATAGGAAAAATAATACACATTTTAATTTATTTTTAGATAACTTTTGGATGCAATTAATTAGAAGAAATTCGCCCTTGATGGTCTAGTTGTTTTCACGCATTATTGATAAATATTAAAAAATAACGTAATATGAGGTTTTTGAAAAATTTTGGATTTGAACCAAATTACGGAAGTAATTCATTTTGGATTTGATAGCATTTTCTAGCACGCATTATAGCCTTTTTCCACGCAATTGTGAGGTTTCTTTTTGTATAAAACACATCTTTTGTTTTATATTTGCTATGAGTGTGCCGATGATTATGTCGATTCTAGAACTTGTACTAGTTATGCATTACGGTTAAAATCACTCTCGAGTGATATAAATTTGTTCAAGTGATAAGAGGCATCGTAGGATTTAACCCAAATGGCCTTCCGTTTACATTTAATGATATATTAGCTAGCCACATCGGTTAGTTAACCACCTTTATATGGACCCATTTGTTAGTGCTCATCTTTAGCCCTAGATACTCTTAGTTACACCCTTTGAGCCAATCTTTTCATTTGTTAAATCCAGAAAAATACAAAAAGAGTTTACACTTTAAACTTTAGCCAACCTTTGTCATGTCTATTGGTTTGTTGCTAGTTGTTTGGAATGTTAGATTGTTTTTGATGATTATGAAGAAGCTACACTTTGTTTATAGTGTGTACCATTCTCCATCATAGATGAAAGAGACGTCTTTCTCGATTTTTTGTGGTGTATGCTTATACTAAGTGTGGGGGAACTTTGTTATGATGAAAAAAAAAGAAAAAAAAATGTTATAGCCAATGAGCTATATGAAGGATATTGATTAGCCAATGAGCTAAATTGAGTTATACATATTTGCGGAGATCGATATTTGAAGAGGTGAAATAATCATTTACGGGATTATGGTTTGTATGATGGCTAGCAACATGGAGGTTTAGACTTGACTTTATTTTCTTTTAACACCAATTTCATAAACCATCCCATGCCTTATCCATACCCTTTATAAACCCTTAGCCTTAACGATATAACCCGAATAAAAGCCCTCTTTGATGAATTTATTTTCTTTGTTTTGATACTTGTACAAGCTTATGGTAAAAGCATTGATCATGACTAGGCATTGAGTGATTTACATATACCCACCAATATATGAGTGTTGAGTGAATTCTTAAAATCATTCGTGAGGTGTTCTAGTTATGTTATCTAAACTGTTTGGTTCATTTTTAAAAGTTTTCACTTATTAAAAGCAAACTAATGATTATCTCTTTTGGGATGATTGTTACATTTTTGGAACCATGGTGTCAAGACTATTGAAATCAATCTTTGCAAATGTTAGACCTACTCGAGGGCGAGTAGAACTTAAGTGTGGGGGAATTTGATAACGCCTAAAATGAACATGTTTTTAGTAGCGTTATTGTTGGTTTTGTGCATGATAATCGGCTATATTTACTCATAACTGTTGCAAAAGTGCAAAAGATGCGTATTCTGTATGTATATGTAGCCAGGTATCACGAATGACGAAGAAATGAAGTTTTTATGCACATTTGGAAGAATCTCGAAGAAGGAAGTCGAGCAAGGAAGCTTTTGGATTCAATGATTGGGAAGCACAATGATTTCTAAGTATCTACAGCAAGGAAAGATCAAGTTTTTCCTTGGAAATCATCAGCGAGAGCAAAGAATGAAGCGTATAAATAAGAAAGTCAACAAAAGTCAAATCAGCACAAACCAGCCGATCGGTCGTAACCCGTAACCGATCCGGCTGGGCAAATGGTCAAATCGCAACCGTTCCGGTTGCCATCGTAACCGATCTGGTTGCATGAGCTGCAGTTACACAAAGTTGCATTTATTGTTGCCTTAACTCCCCATAATCATTGGAGGCCGATCATTTCTTGATATTAACTTGTTGGGAATGTTTTTGGTCAGTTGAGCAAGTTTATTTGGCTATATAATGAACCTAGTCCTAGTTTACTAGGTGTGACACAACCAAAAGTGTATTAGTTTACATCAAAACTAATACCAACCATATTATTCAGCCCAAAAGCTTAGTTCTTACTGAAAAACGTCCAGGAGCAAGGAGGGAACAATTCTCATCCATAGTTTTGGTAATTTGGAGTTATACGGTGAATCTAGGTGATTGGAGGCGCGTGGTTGCTACAATCCACGAATTCTAATTCTTGTAATCGCAAAAGTTTAGGTATTCTATGAACTCTGTTATGGATTTCTATTCTCTTGAATTATTAGAATTACTTTGTTATGATTTGTGTTTAGTTATTATTATCATGGAGTAGTTTTGGGATATACTTGTGTGTTGGGATGTAGTTAATCATACTAGTGTTCTCATATGTGATGCATGTATATATGATCTTATTTAAATAAGTTTGTTGGAAAAATACTAGTCTTGGTTTGATTTGTTGATAAAACATGTTTTAAGAAAAAGGACCGAAAGGATTTCTCTTGTGTTTTATTCCAAAAAGTTGAGTGACAAACTAGTATGGGGATATGGTGATTGACAACCACCATGTTTGCTTATTAAAACAAGACTAGGAACATTTTCATCACAAAAGGGTCGAAAGATTCGTAAGAACAAGTTTAATAAGAACATGTCGCAAACAAATGGATTTTCTAAAGGATACTCATTAGGATAAGGACCGAAAGGATTACCTATATGTTTTTATTCTTAGAATGATTTTTACAAACATATACCATGGTTGGGGATCATTTGCTTATGATTTGTGCATCACATCAAGAGTTTACACCTAACCTTCATGAACACTATTTATGATTGACTATAGACTACATACAAGTATATATATTTCTTATTAATGAATTTCACTATAAACATCACTATTTGAGGAAGCCTTGATAAGCTTTCTTGTTGGAATCTTTTCATAAAAACAGTTTCAAACACAAAATCCCTTGGGACGATCTCGACTTACCCAACTTTGCTATCACGGACGAGTATACTTGCTCGTATGTGTTAATTGAATTAGACGGTTAAATCGTGTTTATAAATTTTTAAAACTTGCACTATGCGTAACACATCAGGGGTCAATAACCTGGAACTCATTTAGAGGTTGAACGACAAGGTTCCCCAAACCTTTGATGAACTTATGAAACGCACAAGGTCCATTATCCAAGGAGAAGCCGCCGCGGCGGACAGTAAGAAAGGCTATTCAAACTATAGGTCACAAGAACTGCCTAGAAGGCAACCTAATGACCAGAGTAATAATCGCAACAAAAACTACCGTGATCAGGGGAGCGGGCGACAGAACGATAAGTATACCCCGCTAACCAAGACTCCAAAGGAGATATTCGCAACGGAAGGTGCGAATTTCCCGAGACCCCCACCAATGCGCACCCCAGAAGAATGGCGCATGGGGAACGGATACTGTGACTACCATGGACAGAAGGGACACACCACCAACGAGTGTGTCCAATTGCGCCAACTAATTGATAAACTAGTAAAAGAAGGCAGATTGGACCATCTTGTTAAGAACATCAAGGAGGGAAAAGATAAGCAAAAAACTGGAAACAAGAAAGAAGCACCCAAGGATAAGGCTGATACCATTTACATGATACAATCATGGCAGCGAAAGACTAAGCAGAGGATCAGCCAAAAGTTTTCCTGGGGAAGCGAAATTTCTTTCCCCACCTTGACGGTGGACAACGCAGTGGTAGAACCGCTTACCATTGAAATTAATGTAGGGGGTCACGATATCCACCGCATGTATGTTGATGGAGGAGCATCCGCAGATATAATGTATGAACATTGTTTCAAGCGACTGCGACCTGAAATTCAAAGTCAGTTAATCCCGGCCATGACGTCGTTGACTGGTTTTACCGGAGAAAAGATATGGCCCATGGGGCAAATACGCCTACCAGTCCATGTTGGTAATCAAGAACACTCCACGACAGCCTGTATGAACTTTATGGTGATCAAATCCCCTTCGCCATACAATGGTATTATTGGAAGGCCAGGGATAACAACGATACGCGCAGTACCGTCTATAGCACATGGGATGCTCAAGTTCCCAATGGAGGGAGGCATTGTTACTCTCTACAATACCACTATACCACCTGAAGAATGTAACACGATTACATGCGAGACGGAACAAATTCAAGAACAGCGCGCAACTAAAGTATCAAACCTTCGGGTCGCAATTCATCCTGATTACCCAGAGCAAGAAATATCGATCGGGGGATCACTGTCTGATACTGGCAGGGCAGCCGTGTGCACACTCTTGCAAAAGAATCTAGACATCTTTGCATGGGAACCAAAGCACATGACTGGTGTGCCACGCTCGATTACAGAACACAAGTTGAGAATCCAACAAGGATACTTCCCAGTATGACAAAAGAAGCGCGGCCAGGCTCCAGAGCGCGCAAAAGCCATTTTGGAGGAAGTTCATAAACTTGTGGATGCAGGTATCATGCGAGAAGTCTACTACCATGACTGGTTTTCCAACCCAGTGATGGTCAAGAAGAGCGATGGTAGTTGAAGGATGTGCGTGGACTTCACGGATCTCAACAAAGCATGTCCACAAGACTGCTACCCACTACTGGAGATAGATTGGAAGATAGAATCCTTGTTCGGATACCCACTGAAATGTTTCTTAGACACATACAAAGGGTACCACCAAATCCAAATGGCTAAAGTAGATGAGGAAAAAATGGCCTTTCATACAAGCCAAGGCATCTATTGTTATACAAAGATGCCCTTTGGCTTAAAGAATGCATGCGCTACCTACCAGCGATTGGTAGATAATGCATTTGACAAACAGGTGGGCTGCAACCTGGAAGTTTATGTTGACGACCTTGTCATAAAAAGCCATACGGAGGACGAATTGGTGCGCGACATTGAGGAAACATTTAAGACTCTACGGGAGATCAACATGAAGTTAAATCCTAAGAAATGCACCTTTGGCTCTACAGAGGGCATGTTCCTTGGATATTTGATAGAGCCTGATGACATTAAACTGTGTCCAACTTCCTTCACCACGCACGTTGAAAGAAGTCCAGTCTCTTAATGGAAAACTAGCCGGTTTGAATAGATTCTTGTCCAAATCAGCAGATAAATCACTCCCTCTCTTCAAAACGCTCAAGAAGTGTATAAAAAAGGGAGACTTTCGCTGGACTACGGAAGCAGAAGAAGCCTTCATACAACTTAAACAACATTTAGCAGCACTCCCCAGGCTAGTTGCGCCTCGCCCAGGGGAAGAATTAATTATGTATTTGTCAGCAACCCATGGAGCAGTCAGCGCGGTGCTACTAACAGACAGGAATTCAGTGCAAACACCGGTGTATTTTGTAAGCAAAGCACTCAAGAAAACGGAGATTAATTACAGCGCAATGGAAAAGTTGGTCCTAGCATTAGTATTCGCTGCCAAACGGCTACGCAGGTACTTCCAGGCACACCCAATAGCAGTGATTACAGACCAGCCTATCAAGCAAATTATCTCCAAACCTGACGCATCGGGACGTCTACAGAAGTGGAGTGTGTTGCTAGGTGAGCATAACATTTCCTATAGACCACGTACTGCGGTTAAGGGGCAGATACTAGCAGACTTCATCATCGAAAAACCGGACACTGACGATGCACCTTCACAAAGCAAGGTGGAACTACAAGAACCATGGATCTTGTCCACGGACGGATCTTCATACGTAGACGGGTCAGGCGCAGGCCTTATCCTCACTAGTACAGAAGGAATGGAATTCACTTACGCATTGTGTTTCGAATTCACAGCCACATACAACGAGGCAGAATATGAAGCCATGATCGCTGGATTACGCATTGCAGCTCGAATGGGCATACGCAACCTGGAAGCAAATGTGGACTCCCGGCTAGTGGCCAACCACGTGTTGGGCGAGTATGTGGCTAAGGAGGAAAACATGATCCAATACCTCGACAAGAACAAATCACTAATTCAGAGTTTCGACAGGTTTACTATCAAGCAAGTTCCTAGAGGGGAAAATAGAAAGGCGGACGCACTAAGCAAGATTGCTTCCACAAGCTTTGCGCACCTGTCAAAACAAGTGTTGGTGGAAACGCTGAAGAGCAAGTCCATCTCAGAGATGGAAATATCCACGGTGATAGAGGAGCAAGGTCCTACATGGATGACCCCAATAGTCGAGTTCATAAGCAAGGGCGTATTGCCCCAAGAGCAGAAGGACGCCCGAAGGGTACGGCGCACAGCACAGAGGTTTGAACTCCGGGACGGTATACTATATCGACGCTCCTTTCTACAACCATGGCTTCGATGTGTCGGACCACTGCAAGCAAATTACGTACTCTGAGAGATCCACGCCGGTTCATGTAGTATGCACTCAGGGCCACGATCCGTGGTGGCGCGCGCTTTACGGTCAGGATACTACTGGCCTACAATGCACCGTGATGCACGGGACTTAATAAGAAAGTGTGGCGACTGCCAAGTTCACAGACCCGTTCCACGCCAACCACAACAAGAGCTAACACCTATTACGTCGCCATGGCCATTTTATAAATAGGGCATCGACATTGCAGGTCCCTTCCCTGTTGCAGCAGGAGGATTGAAATTCCTCATAGTAGCTATCGACTATTTCACCAAGTGGATTAAAGCAAAAGCGGTCGTGACAATCACAGGAAATCAGGTAAAACGGTTTGTTTGGGAAAATATTTTGTGCCGTTTCGGATTACCTGGGGAAATCATCTCAGACAACGGAAAACAATTCTGTGACAACCCTTTCAAGGAATGGTGCGAAAATCTTAATATTACACAACATTTCGCGTCGGTTAAACACCCACAAACCAATGGCTTAGTCGAGCGTCCAAATCGAAGTCTGGGTGAAGGAATTAAGGCACGCTTGGACAAGCACAAAGGGAGGTGGGTGGAGGAATTATCGCATGTTTTGTGGGCGCACCGCACTTCAATCAAAATTAGCACGGGAGACATTCCCTTTTCTCTTGTCTATAGGACAGAAGCAGTCATACCGGCCGAAATTGGGATGCCAACTATTCGCACTGCTGAAGTTAATGTTACAACCAATGACGATGAACGGCGTATTGACTTGGACCGTCTCATTCAGAAGGGATACTACGATGCTAAAGTTCGAAGCGTCTCATTCAGACCAGGCGACTTTGTATATCGCGCCAATGATGCGAGCCACGCAGAAGATACAGGAAAACTTGGTCCAAAGTGGGAAGGACCTTATGAGGTCACTGAAGCATTAGGAAAAGGCGCGTACAAGTTGCGAGACAGGGATGGTCGTGAGTTACCACGCACATGGAACATCTGCAACCTCGAACGGTGTTATCTCTAGAAACGTCTACAGATTTTATTTTTTTACTTAGGCAAATATCTTTCTTCTTATTATAAACACTTGCAAGTATTAATAAAACGTCGCAGTTTCTAGCTAACTCCGCGACACATTTCAATTAGTCATATTACTTATGTATTAACATTGTTATCTTTTGCCTACATGCACTTACTAAACCCACGATGGTCAAAAAGGATGAGTAAAGCTACTAAATAACTCGTTGAGTAAGAGGGTTGCAAACCCATCAACATTGGATAATGCATCCTTGTTAAACACCTTATTTTCAAGACGTTGGAATAAGTTTAATGCGCATTCCACGACGGATGTGCAACAATGCATACTGTGTGCGTTTAACAAAACCAGGAATCAAGACTCTTGGCTCCTTACTATGATATTTACAATACGCTGCATATCACACCATACACGATTATGTTAAAAATACTTAGACATTATATTATAAGTATGATAGGTCATACATGATTATGAACTCCACATATTATTCGCGCTTATGTAACAGTTTGATTCTTAGACAACAAGTACGTTTTTTATTCAAAGACGGATAACTAACTACAAACATTATAAGTCGCAACCACATCAACAAACATTCAACAAAAGGAATATTTCATTAAGGACCATGATTTCTTACAACATGATATTTACAAAAGAAGCTACAATCTATATGCTACTACAACGCCTAAGACAAGAGCTCTCCACATGGCTTGCAGCGTCCCCAGCCTCCTTCAGCCTCTTCAACAAATCAGAGTCCTTGCGCGACATCGTTGCCACACTCACAGGTACCCCGTCGGATCTAGGAAGGTGCGCTGCGCCAACACCACAGAGAATGGCCTTTCCCTTCACGCCCTTCTTCTTGGCAAGCCTCATAGCATGGGCCTCTAAGGATTCCTTCAAAGGAATTTCCTTCTCCAGTATGAACGGGTTCAAGAGGTCGCGGGGGCGAGCAAAAATGGGCACCTGCAGCTGTGACTCATCAGGCTTCAGAAAAAAGTCCGGCTGTGCCTCCGCACCATCAGCACGGTGGCGAGCCAAAGTTAACCCCTCCATAATCACACTTATGGGGTAATCTTGGTCGCGCCCCATCTGGGAAATATGAGGAAGCTACAATATTTTCATTTTCTCCATAGCAGCAACGAGCTCCTCATAAGCATGATTATTGTACCCAGGCACCTGAGCAGCAGCCACTTTCAGAAGGCCACTCTCGTGAAGCTCCTCTATAGCCTCAGCCTTGCCACGCGCAAGCGCGCATTGCACAACCTCCCCAAATTTGTCTACCACCTCTCGGGACTCCAAAGTACCGAGGGCAGCAAGGCGCAAACCATGGCTGATAAGCCATCTGCGCTCAGCAACCGTTGAAACCAACTGAGGGTAAAACTCTTCATCATATTCGATGCTGAGCTTGAGCAACTTCATCTCCTGCTCTTCCAGCGAGCTCCCCACAGTTGCACCAAATTCCCCTAACTGAGAGAACAACTCTTCCTTTCCTTTTTCCAAATACTTCAGGGCCCAGGTGCACGAAGCCTTGTAATCCGCTGATGCAATACGCTCCTGATTTATTTGGCTCAGCAGTGACATTTTTCTTCAGCAAGCTTTTGGGAGTGAGAGCTCGCTGCCTCTACCTCAGCCTGGGCACTTGCCAAACGTGCCTCCAGCAACGCAATCTGTTTGTCCTTCTGCGCGCTCTGGCTACTTTCCCCAGAATACTTTGCCTTTAGCTGTGCAACCAACGTAGCTTGGTGCGCGGCAGCCAACACTAGCTCCTCAACAAGCTGACCCATTGGCGCGTCACCAGATGCCAATGGCTCAGCGCTTTGGCTTTTTGGTCCAGAAGATTCAGCGCGAACGGGACTAGCCTGGGGGGGCGACTCCCCAGAGTGCTCAGTACTGCACGCAGAAAAGAGAATTAGCGATTGTCTCATAACATAAACAGGGAATGAGATAAGGGCTTTGCAAATAAAACTTACTGGGGAGAATCAGTATTAGGTGAAGGAGGGGCGATGCATCATCTGAGGACGACTCCACGTCCAGAATGACAGGTTGTTTCTTCCTAGATGAGCTTGCGCCATCACCACAAGCGCCCTCTTACGCTTTAGCCCATGGCTTGCCTCCTCCATATCTACATCGGCGTCTTCAGTGCTCTCCGCCACATCTGTGTGTGCCGGCTCCACCAACGGGGAAGGTACCCTAGGGCTGGGCACGCTTTGTAGAGGGGTCGCCTCCAGCAAAGCGGGGGAGCTACTCCCCGGGTTCGCCAAAACCATCTCCATGGTGTGCCCCGCGGTAGCCTCCAGAATAGGGACTTCCCCCTCTCTCAATGGGCGCACCCCTACAGTAACCTGTCGTGGCTTCGCCAAATTCACAACGCCGAATAGATCCATCTCTGCGCAGCACGAAACAAACAAATAACAGGTTATATAAAGTACAAAAGTGAAAAGAAAGGCTCACATCAATAAAGTAAAGGAGTACGAAGGACGAGCACCCACCCTGGCCATCTGCGTCTAAAAATGTTGGCACCTCACCCGGCCTATCGAAATAGTTACGACTGATGCCCATGTGCACCAAAAATTCCTCGGGATAGGAACTGATGGGAATACGATTGGCATTTATCATTTCCGCATCATCTGAGCTGTATGTTCCAGGGAGGGGGCGCTCATCCTTCGGGAGTGAACCCTGGGTATAGAAGCCGAAGTCCCATGGAAATAACGCCTTATCAACCCAGAAAAAATTCTCTCCCCAGTTCCTAAGCGCGTCTAATTTTTCGGTAAAACATTGCAGCCTCCCTGCGCGCTTAGCGAACGACACCCACCCGTTTGACCACGTTGTGTGGTAAAACGCGCGGAAGAGGTAGATAGTGGGGTTAATCGCCAATAAGCGGCAGTTAACCTCGAAGTTTTTTATTTTTGCCGCACCTATACAGTGCAGCTGGGATATGTGCAGACGATAGTAGTTTAATACGTCACACAGGAATAAGGATATGGGCACACGTTGATTCGCAAATTCGATAAAACGTGTGTATACCCTACCTTCCCTTCGGGGAAATCCGCTATTGACGCCTGCACAGCCGGAACTACCGGATGCAGCGCGAGTGGGATATAATAATCCGAGGTGAACTCACGAAGTTCATCCTTGGTCATGTCGGAGGCAAAGTGAGTTAAACCACGGACATTGATATAGTTTTTTAAAGGCGCACGCACGGTTACCTTTGGAATATTAAGGGTTTCTGGGTTGCAGTTTGTGTTTTTCAACAATGGTGGAAGTGTTTTCTTTTACTGTGATAAACACAGTAAATGGGAGGCGATGGTTTATATAGATTTTTACATCCACGCGATGATCGACACGTGGACCCCACTATCTCTAAATGTGTGGATAGGATCTGTTGACATGACACATTTTCAGTTACTTTCCCACGATTTACGAGGTATGCATTTGAAATATTTTGACTAGATTTACCGTGTATTCTTCAAGGCGGGAACCTTTTTAGCTTCTCTGATACGCTTCGAAAAAATTATGGGCTACAACTATTAGTCTAGCATCCACAGGTTGCCACTGCGCATACTAGACTGGGAGGACATGATGACGTATAGTCCGCATTCGGGTCACAAACCCGACCAAGGACTGCTACTAGCGAGCCCTGTACGACTGGGCTAACCCGATAACAGTTTGGGCTCACGAAGGCCCAAACTCAAAGTTATTTATGGCTTATGATATCGGATATCTCTTATCTTGGGAGATAAGTGTTGAATAACCGACTTAGGCGGGATACGCCGAAGTTTGGGGAACACGAAACCAACAAGGATTTCGTGTGTATATAAAGGGCATCTCGGCCCTCATTAAAGGTACGATCTAAAACCCTAATTCTCCACTAAACCCTAAAACCGATTACTTACTCTCACACCGGAGGATAATCGTGGGAGACAATCCCACGATAAGCCTAACGGTGTTTTCTGTTTTCTTAGTGCGCAGGTCTCAAGCATTAAGATCCAATTGATATGGGAACCGGAGTCTAAACAAGGAACGTCCAACTTTTGTATCAACAGTTCCCTCTTCCGTTTTGGCCTCAATAGTTTCATACCTTCTCTTCGGTTGGAGTTTGCAAAGTATTTGATAAAGGTACCCTCCACTCGGTCCAGGAGATGATTAACCTAAAGTGTAAAAATATTATAATTAACTCATAAGAGCTTACATGAAGTCCTTGTGAAAACTTCTGTTATCTTTCTCATTTCAAATATAATTTTTATGTCAGCTGATGAAATCTAACAGGTGTTATTTATTTCAGCTTAAGGTTTATTAGAAAAGGCCAGCTATCAAATGTGTCATCTTTTCACAAGAAATATCACCATATATGAACGAAATAGTTATAAAAAAAATGTCGAGCAAACCTCATCACAGCTTCCAATGTAAGAGTCGTCCACAGTTTTCATGTACGACCTTGCTGCCTTTCTTTCTGCAACATGCATATGGACAGTAAAAGTTAGATTCAATCCGTTCATGATCATTTTTATAATATGGCTTCAAAGTGCAGTCATTTTGTTTACTGGAAAAGTAAGATAATAATAGGCTTCGAGTATATAAGTAGTTCTCTAACCTTTTCATATTTTTTCAATATCTTCGAGAAAGCTAGGAGATTTACATAACTGTTCCATTCATAAACAAAAATATAATTAGTTATGTTTCCATCCCATATGCTATCGCACAATAAAAGATCAATATAAATAAACAAATATCATTATCCGTTTAACACCTGAAAATCTGAAATGCTTCAGAAGATGAAGTTTGCGATAAAATTCAACAAAGACAACTTTCAGCCGTCCTTCCGCTTTAGCAGCTGGATTTTTCTTGTATTTCACTTTAATTTGCATATCTCAAATGCGCTTAAAGCACCAACGTACATTAATAAAGGCTTTAGGCTTGTATCAATAATTTAACGCAAATTATTCATAAATTTTAATGAGTATAATATTAAACCAAAGTTTTAAGGCAGACTATGTGTGTGTATTTGTCATAAATTAACTCACCTCAACAAAATCAAGTTCTACTTGTTTATTCTGACTTGGTCTAGCTGCTTTCTTGACATCACATGTCTTCACCGGACCAGCCTTCTTAGCCGCAAGCTTGAAAAGCAGTAGAGACAATAAATTTTGGGATCAATACCGAAAAGAAGAATAATATATTTTACAGATTCAACTCAATATAATGAGATGGATCATAAACGAAAGTCACACCAGCTGTAACAGGTTTTTTCCGACCAAGCATGCTTGCTACTGACTTTCTAATAACATCTTATGAAAATTTTGTGTCAAGAATGGCTGTAAAACGTGTATGTATCTTTTCTCCTACAATATACTCTTGTAAGGGACTAAGAGGGAGACCCATGTAAGGAACGTTACTGTGTTATCTTGAATGTTCTCTTCTGTTTTGCACCTAAGTTGATGAAAAATTAATCTCTAATGATGCGATGATATATTAACAGAGACACTAAATATAGAAACACAATTGCCAGCAATTTCGGCCTATTTATTAAATTGGTAGAAGCCACAATTATGTAATCAATAGAAAATTTCGACAATAGTTCATCTCAGTATCTTAAAATGGTTAGCAGACAGCTTCTTCCTTGTTTTCAAGTGTGCAAGTTCTTTCAGGGGTTCAGGCGTACCTTCATGATCAATCTATGTTGTAACACAATAGTATAACCACAAAAAGATACATAAAGAAAGAGCCCACATAATTGTTTAGAAAATCACTCACCAAGATCAAACATACGGTGATAATTCTTGATGCAACTAATCATTTTCTGATTGTACTCAAACCGTGGGTTCAATATCAATGAGCCATATCCAAACACCTAGAAAACCATGACTTGAAACTCTTCAAAAACTACAAAACTTCTTGTTGATAATTAGTCAATGCTTACTATATAAACAAAATCTAAAGTTATCGATAAAACCTGTTAAACTTAAAAGTCGATGAAACCTGTTAGGGATTAGTATGATTACGAATAAAATAATAGGGTGTATTTATAAAAAAAATAGGTTAAAAATATATAAGGTATAATTATCTTGTAAGGTAATATACATCTTTTTTTAAATTGTTATCTTCATAATATACATTCCAAAATTACAAACTGCTGAATTTTTTAGCATGTCCTTATTTGCATTGATTTGGAACATATAAATCAAAAAACAATTTAGTCTAGTGGTAAGTTGTTTACATAACTTATGAATGACCCAAGTTCAAATCCAATATATGTCTTCTTTTTAATTAAACCGAATTAAAATTTAAAACACACAAATACAAACCGAATTTTAAAATTAAAAATTTTAAAAACAACAAAATTCAACATAAATTTAAAATTGTACATAAATTTAAAAAAAAAATACCACATGTCATTAAAAAAATGCCACATAAATACAATGATGACATGGAATAATGACATGGCATTATGAGATGCCAAATGGCATTATATGTGGCATGTCTCCTCTTATATAATATATATATATATATATATATATATATATATATATATATATATATATATATATATATATATATATATATATATATATATATATATATATATATATTACTTTATACATCTTCATCTCCAAACATCACCACAAACATAAATGTGTCTGTGAAAACCGCATTTTATATTGTACAGAATACGCCAAAAGATTGAGGTGCAAATCAGTAACTTTAGCAATTCTAACTCCTAAGAGTAAGACGGCAAGTGAAAACCGCAATTTTTTATTGTAGAGAATACGCCAATTATAATATACATAAATGACGAACTCGAAGAAAGATGAATCTTCCCATTTATGTAAGATTTGAAATCAGATTTTTCGATTTTGGCAAAACAATCCAGTAACCAAATGACAAACCATAATGACTAATGACTCAAAATTGTCGATGAGCATTCATTAGTTGGTTAAAACCACTTAAACCAGAATATAAAAGCTAACATACATAAACTAAATTCACATATACTATAATACAATATAAATGTCACCTCTCATTTATATCATTGTGTTTTTCTTTCCTGGTCTCCATTATATTCATTTTACACCAATAAAATAGAAGTCATTTATAAACGAGTGAAAACGTTACACTATTAAAATGAACTGAATCTTATAATCTTCTGGAAAACCATATTTCCCAGATCATCAAGTTTGGTTTCCAACGTGCTTTCTCTTCCAACGTGTTTTCTCCTCCAACATCATCAGATTGAGCGTCCAAAAACTTTCTTTAGTATGGCTTTTTCCTTAACCATTCCAGAATCTGGTCTCTCGTCCACGGGCTAATGTTCTTATAAGAACCATATTCATCATAAATTTCAGAGCCATATGTATTAAGAACTTCATTAAAGAGATACATCGACGATAAAACCATTGACCATTCCTTTTTCGACGTGTAATTAGCCATTGTTATTTGTGTTTTGTGGGAATTGACGATTGGGTTATTTGTTTTTTGCCGAGATGATCAGTTAGGTTATATATAAGTAAAACTTTGGCGGGACGAGTTGGCGTCAAATTTTTTTGGCGGTATAATAATGCCGACACCCTGTCGTCGGCATAGTAAACACTCATAATATTATCATTTTCTTCCCGAAAGGGCGTCGGGATTATAATGAGCTAAGTAATTAGCACTACAAACACTAATCTGCCAAGATATTAGTTAACTTTTACTTCCCGACGCCTGGTCGTCGGGAACATTTAAGCGCGAAAAGAACCCGCCAAAAATTAGGCTGAAAATCCAAAGTCAAATTTGACTATGATGATGTCGACGCCCCGTCGTCGGCATTATTTTGGCAAATAAAATCAATGCACCAGCCCCCTGGTCAAGCGCTTTTTTTGTCGTTTAGCGTATATTGCCGACGACAATGTGTCGTCGGCAATATTTCGTAGCCTGTTCTGCCAATTCTTGTAGTGCTGGTGACAGTGGTGGTTCATACCCAGCTGTGAGAATTGTGGAAATGGAAACCGAGTCTGGTTCAGGCCCATATGATATTGTACGTCGAAAAATAAACAATGCATCGAACAAAAATCTTATGTTTAACATAACTTGTAAGCATCATGTTCCAAGAAACTATGCCTTTGGACGCAATTCTATTGAACACTTTACGTGCATGCCCTCACAATGTCACCAAACTTTGCATACATGTCCACCAGCCTATTAAGCACAACCCCATTGTTTGCATACTCGCAACGAATTATCTCACGATGAACTTGCTCACCGACGTGAATCATCCCAACGCCACCACAAGCTTTAAGAACACTGGGAAAAGTAAACTCATCTCGTTTCATGCCCTCTTCTACCATTTGAAAATACAACGCCAATACATCCTCAAACAAACCCATTTCAGAATAGCCCGATATAAGTGAATTCCAAGAAAAAGCAGACATATTTCTCTCAGACATGCGATCAAACACTTGGTGTATGATAAGGATTTAAAACGTACACTTTTAAAGGGTTGAAAAACTACAACGATTAGGTTCACTGCCTAGATGGTTGAAAAACTTGCTCGAAGAAAAGGAAGTTCCTTTGACCCCGAACGCGCTTCGTACGCGCATCAAGTTTTTGGCGCCGTTGCCGGGGGATAGAATAACTAGTTAGATCGTTATCTCGTTTAGGTTCCCTTGGTTGATTCCTATCAAGTAATATTTTTTCTCAGTTTTAGCTTCCTTGTAGTCTATCCCCCTTCTTCGTGACTTTGTTAGTAATCCTATCACTTTTCATCATGGAAGGTGATAACCCACCACCAATTGACCCGCCAAGATGCCGTACTCTTGGTGAATACTCTAGACCGAGCCATCAAGGCTATAGGAACACTATTGAGCTCCCAGATCAAGATCAAACTACGGCCCTGCGATCCGACAACATTCGGTTGGTGCAAAACGGATGTGCATTCCATGGACTTCGTTCCGAAGATCCTAATCAGCATCTCAAGGACTTCCTTAAATTTTTTGATTCCATCGACCTTGATGCTACCACACGGGAGACCACGCATTTGCGTCTCTTCCAATTCTCTCTACAGGACCAATCTAGTAATTGGCTTGAGCGACTTCCCGCCGGATCCATCTCAAGTTGGGATGATCTCACCACTCGTTTCCTCGCCCAATTTTTCCCACCGGGGAGAACTACCAAACTTAGGAATGACATCTTGATGTTCCAACAACGTCAAGGCGAAACTCTCTACGAGGCGTGGACTCGATTCAAGGACTTACTCCATAAAGTCCCTCATCATGGCATCGATCTTTGGCTTCGAGTCCAAATCTTTTATGATCATGTCAACTTCTCAACTAGGAAAACCATCGACCAAGCGGCCGGTGGCAAACATAGTGAACTTACCGCGGAAGAATCGTGGGGTACAATAGAGGACCTTGCCCTCTATGACAACGAAAGTTGGAATGATCCCCGTCAGTTGCCCAAAACCGTCAAGGCAATCTCCTTGTCTTCCATTGACTCACAAACTTCCAATCGTAGGATGCTCAAACTTGAAGATCAAGTCAAATTCCTGATGAGCTCTTACGAGAATCCTAAGTCTTCACGCCTAGTGAACAAAGTCTCTTCCTTGTGTGAGATACGTAGTAGTCCCCATGACACTCATACTTGCACGATACTCCCCGAAAAAGCTTCCGTGGACTACGCATCCTCGCGTACAAATGGAATAGGAGGGAGATTCCCCATAACACCCGAACCTAGGACTTTCAATGATGCCAGAGAAGCATGGAGGGGCAAACCCGACTATAATTGGGGACAAACCAAAGAATTCACCTCTAACGATTTCCCATGGTCCCACTCTTATGGCCCTAGTCAACAAAACATAGAAGGGATGTTGCAACACCTAGTTACATCCCAAGAAGCTCAAATAGTCAAGCATTCGGACCGCTTTAACTAACAACAAGCCGAGATGGATAGGAAGATAGATAAACTTTTGAAAGTCATGACCAATAGTGATCAGAAGACCACCGAAAAGGTTAATGCTATCTTAACTCATTCTCCCAAAGCTTCCGGTGTCAAAATTAAGGACCCAAGTAAGTACTTCGAAACTAGGGATCCCTCTTCATCCAAGCATGTTTAATTCGTCAATGCCATCACCTTAGTAAAACCAAATACGAATAGTGACGAAGCGAACCATGAGACTATGCTTGAGGTTAGTGAAACTCCTAAGGAAGAATCGACCAACGAAGTAGAAAAAGTAGGTGATGAATACTTCAATAAGTTTCCTACGGAAGAAGAACTTTCATGCCATCCACACCTAGTGCGCGACCTTCGTCACATGTATGTTAGGAGAAGCCCACGAATCATCTTTGGAAATCCTAGAAATCTCAACATACCTTGTTGCACAGGACATCTTTTCGTGGCAAAGGCCTACATTGATCGCAAGTCCCCAATAAACATCATGACTAGCACATACTATAATTGGGTGATGAAGAATCCTATCCCAAATAGGCAAGACCCCGATGATCCTAGAGTTAGTTGTAATTTCCTTGTTAGAGTTAAAGGATTGCCCGTCTATGTGGGTAGTTTCACGTACCTTACGGATTTCGTTATTGTGGAGGATATTAGTACGGCCATAGATCCTAGCTTGTCCCATTTAGTTCTAGGAAATCCATTCATAGAAAACACCGGGATGACTTATGATCCGTCTTTAGGGATAGTTAGATTCAAGGATGAGACCGATTACGTAGCTTACCAAATGTCATTTAAGATTGAGAAATTTTCATCACTATCCAATGATGAAAAGGAACTTAAGCTATCGGTCTACTATAGGAATGAGAAGGATAAGGAGAAAGGAGTAGATTATGTGATGAATAAGATTTGTGGGTTCTATAAGGATTGTTTGTGTAGGATCGTAATATTTATTGTGTTGATGATTCGGGTGGTCTTGGATGATGAAAATACATGTTTGCCATAGTTAGAGAGAGAAAGAATGAGAGGGTGTTCTACTTAGAGACTTGCTTTGTAAATTATCAAATGTTAGATTGAGAAGCACCACCTCTTGCATGGATGGAAGGGGTATTTATAGTTACACAAGATACGTCCTCCTGTCGGACTGTGGATCAGGCATACAGTGGGTAAAGACCCGTCCTTCCTCCACGGTGTTACACTAAACTATACTACACTACAAACTAACTAATTAACTACTAAATAACGTAACTAACGACAAGTCTACGAGCTAACATATGCTAGACTATAATTGGGGTGGCCGACACTTTAACATGGAATTTCCAATTCCTAACAATCTCCCCCTAAGGGAGGTCACCCAATGAAATACATTTTGCATCCTAGCATTCTATTCTTGACTTTGTTCTTGAGCTCGTAGACTTCAATTATTCAATTCCACAATCTTTGTGCTTTAGTAGCGATTCTTCAAAGTCCGCATTGATTTGTACTTTTAGTGGAGGCCTTTAACTGATCCACATCTTTGATGATCTTCGAGCTTTCTTTGAGATCATCAGCCACAGTAAATCTCTGGATCACCCATTGTAGTGTTGCCATCATGTGAAGTTGTGACTTTCGGACCGACATGCTCACACTTTTGAATCATGACATCTTTCCATCAGAGTAGCGGAAGCTTTACTGGTTCATGATATTTGCAGCAGCGTAGCAGAAGCATAGTATAAAAATATCAGAGCCAGGTTATGTAGATATGCACCAGTCATGATTTCTTCAATTAAGTGTGGATGCTGGGAGCATGCGGCTTTGGATTGACTCCTCAATTCTGATCAGCTGCAACCGTCCAAATGTACCTGCAAACAACAGTTAGCAATAAAACACACGAAAGTGTCTTTGATCACTTTCATTGAATTGAGGTACACGACCCACGGTTCCCCGTTGAACAGTACAAGTACTGCCTGTGATCAGGTATAATTCCGAAGAATTTCCTTGACAAGGTTTCGCAGCTGTTCTAGCTGTTCTCAAACCGGAACGTCTCAAAGAAGACAACACGGAGTGAGTGAACCAGCGAATTGAGATTCACTAATTGATGAAAAATGATTTGAAAAACAATCGCGTATTGCTTAGAAGAAAGAGTTTTGCAATATGACGAAGGTTTTATGAGAAAGATCAATTTTCAATCATAAATACTTTTTATATTTGAAAAGAGTACACATTCAATGTGCTAGATAAAAGAAGAGATTCGCACATCGAACGGTTTTTCCAAAAGTATTTTTTCAATCAGAGATACTTTTTGTGTTTGAAAAAATAAATACACATTCGATGTACTAGAGAAAAGAAGATTTGCACATCGAACGGTTTTTCCAAAAGTATTCGTCAATTCCATTCCTGGACCAAGGTTGATTCAAGATTGAATCTCCCCATCGTTTCTATCCAGTTGTCACAAGTTTGATCTTACGAGAAGATCTAACATGTCACCCACCAAGAGCTTGTTTGATGTTGGCTCTAGAAGGATTTCCATCTTCATTGTGAATATTTTTACATATCACTCGGATGTTCTGGCAATATCACAAGGATAATGCGTAGGACTCTTAATATATTCTTACTTCCCACATTGTGTGAAACAGCAAGTCTTCAAGAATAGTGTCCTAATGAGATATTGTGGATGATCTCTTGGCTCTAGACTCAATTAGTGCACTTTTGGTTTCCTATGCCGGAGACTAGGGAGAGGGTCTCCTTCTTCAATATCAACAATCTCTAAGAGAAAGTCGATAGATAATGTCGGTTCCCCGTGAGAATGAAACAAGCCCTTTTAAGAGGAAAATGAGTAACTTGGAAAGTTTAGTGCAGTGCGTCACTGGGTCCATGACGTCTTGTCTTCAATACCAGTGTTACCTTGGTAACAACCAGTAGCATATGTATTGAACCCGGTTTCTGCCCTAAGGTTGAATAATTGGAGGGCTATTTCTTTTCACCCTTTTTCACATTCATTTATTTTTCATTCTTCAACCCCTTCAGTGCTTACCGAGACTTCATTACTAGAACCTTGTTGGGTATATTCCAGTACTAGCTCTGTCTCAGTCCGCACTCTTCCCATATCTCACTTTTCTCCTTTTTTCATCATACCTAAGGACTCTACACTATCTAGTGGATTGTCCCTGGGTAGATCCCTCCGGTTCTGGCGGATCGTGGGAACTAATACCTAACCTCACCATCCTTATAACTCCATTCATAAAGTAAAATGGTCGGTCTTTTGGTACAGTTCATTCCTTCTCGAAACCAATTGAAAAATCATTTGGAAAGTCAATCAAGGTACTTGTGATATAAAATCAAAGCATTTTGTACCTTAATAGTTTTGATCATTTAGAAATTCTCCCCCTCAACATGTGCATATGATCTTGAAATTGTTTAGCACATGGAGGCAAGAGTTCTTTGAAATATTTTCTTTGATCACGATTTTCATAGAAAAAGCCATTTGATTTTCTTTGGTAAATTCTCCCCCTCAATATGTGCATAGGATATTTGAAATCAGTTTATCATATAGAGGAAAGAGTTCTTTGAAGTACTTTTCATGATTTCCAATATAAACCATTCGCTCCCCCTCAATATGTGCCTCGATATACGAAAGAGTTTGGCACATATTAGAGAGAACTTGCACTTTGAATCAAAATGATCATCTTTTTATCAAATTTCATATTAAATCACAAATTCTCCCCCGATCAAAAATATCAAACCCTTTGAGATTTTGGATCCCAAGTGATTTAATGAGGTTTAGAAAACATGGGAGAAAATGTGCCTGATTTAAAAACTCTTCTGGTTTATGGATAAATGCTCCCCCTCAACATGTGCATTGTATATTTGAAATCGTTTGGCACATGGAGGCAGGAGTGCCTTTAAAGGACTAAAACCAATTCCATTAAAACAGACAAGAGATTTTAATCACGATCTCTCCCTCGATCAAAAATTTCAAACCAATTGAGATTTGTGATCCCAATTGATTTAAATTATTTAGAAAATTTTAGGGAAAGACGTGGCAAGATTTGATTTTGAAAAATGAAAGATAAGGAACAGATTAAGACATTAAAGATTGTTAGTGTCAGGTATGATTGTTTTAAGAGATCTTTAAGTAAAATAAAACAATTTCACAATCAAACAAGAACAGAACAAATTTCATTTTGAAAGACCTTGATTCAAAAGAAAAATCATACCATGACATAACATTAAATCTTTAGATCACCACTTATTATCGTACAAAACGGACTTTTATGAAGAAATATCATTTGAAAATATTTTATTTTAAATCACACTCTCCCTAAATCGATGACCGTAGTCGATGATTGGGTGACTTAAGTTTTGATAAAATGAAGTCCGGTGATTTTCAAAATTAAGCCCAATTAATTTTCAAAGCAATATTTTCCATTTTCAAAAACAATAATTTTTCAGAAATTGTTTAAAAATGGTATCATCACAATTATCCTGCACAAAGATACGTTAGGTGGTTGAGAAGCTTATGTTGTTGCTGTAGGGCTTGGAAGAAAAACCATCTGCTGATGCAGTGAGACGTCTTACGTTGCATTTTAATGCCAACTGAGGTCAAATTAAGCTCCGTTTCTTCATTTGCTGATGAAGAAAACCATCTGCTGATGCAGTGAGACCTCTTACGTTGCATTTTTCCATGCCAACTCTCCATAGAAGTCCAATTAAGCTCCGTTTCTTCATTTGTCAACCCAAGATATAGTTACCCTTTCCTTTCGGCATCCAATCATCTTTACTTGTGGGATCCGGATCGGGAACATTCTTTTAAACCATGTTATCTGCATACGTTAGTGAACACAGATAGACATATATGGTGGTCGACAACACCCAAATAGCAATCGACTAATAAAAGTCAATTCAACATATCAATCAGATAATAAAAGTGTTGAAACACACAGACCTTGATAGATCTTGAGCTCGTGGATCGTTATATATGCCTATGTAATCACAAGCACAATAAAAGACAATCTCTACTACTTATATTTATCAGCGGAATATAAACACAAGTAATAAATAACTAAGAACTTCTGTGATCCTCTATGGATCTTTATATTAACTAAAACTGAATTTTTCAATCGGTACATAACTCATTCTAATGTGTTCCTTTTATAGACAAGGAACCCTAAACAATATCGCTAAACCGTTTCCCAAGAAACGTATAAACATAAAACTAAATAAGATATACACAATCACTTCCTAATAAAGCTCATGTATATCCACACTAAATAAACTAAACACGGAATAAACACTTCCGCAGAAACAGACTAATAACTATTATACTTCAGCAGATTATGTCTTCGGCAGAATCCACTCTTCTTCAGTAGAAACCCTTCGGCAGTAATTTCAGCATAATCCAAACTTCACATAATTCCCAACAATCCTCCCCTAAACTGGAATTTGACTTGGTTAAATTCCAGTTTCTTGATAGATCTTACAACACCAGAGGATTGGGCACAAACAACAGCAGCAAAGAATCCAAATAAGAACATCTCTGTGATGAAGAAACTCTGAAACGCCATATCTTTGCAGCAACAAATGACAATAGGTACATCAAAACAAATTAGTTGCATACAATTCTCATCACATCCAGGTGTGTTAACTCCTGTGAGAGGTGAATCATTGAAAATAATGGATTTGATGTCTCTTTACCAATAGCCATCACTACTGGAGTAGCCATATGTTTAAGTTCGTAAACTATGGTACACTGATAACCATCTGATTTATTGGCAAACCAGCAACCATATAAACGGATTTGAAATGTCTTTACCTGTAGCCGTTTGCTCAGGACTAGTCAATTCTTAGAATTGGTGAATTGATAACCAAATATGGAATGCCACTGCCTTTACCACAAGCCATATACATGTGGGCTAGTCAATTCTTGGATTCCAAAAAGGAATAAACCATGGTGAATTGAAAACCATACAACACTCAGCAATGAAGCATGGGTGGTTGCATACCCTATGATTTTTAGCAAACCATTACAGCTATCAACAGATTTGATGTGTCTTTACCAAAGCTGTACCCTTTGGACTAGCTAACTCTTGGACATACACAAGATACATCTGGTGAGTCAAGAACCAAACAAAAGTATACAACAAACCTGCAGAAAAAATTAGATAAACCCAAAAACATTTTCTTTTTTTTTTTTAACTAAAGAAATAAAGAAAACAAAAATTATAAAATAGTACAATCAAGATGAACCATTATGTGACAAAAGCTGATTTTTAATCAAACCAACACATTGAAAAGCATGAAGCTCATCATTGCCAACTGGATTAGGAGGCACTTCCAACTTCTGTCTCAGCAATCGTTCCATAAAATTAACCGATAAAGGATAGAGCTTATCCGACAGCATACACAAAATCATACCACAAGTAGTCTGAACCACATGAACACAAGGCAGAGGATAAAATCTCCAGCTCTCAATCTCCCACTTATGTGAATTCTTCCAAATAGAATACCCTTTACCGTCTGGAGATTGAGAATCAAACAAAACCTGAAGATCACCCAACAAATATAAACCAGAACCTGTTGGTGGATGAAGTTTATAATACTGAAGGACATGTTCATACAACATCTTCAAATCATGTCTAGTCACCAAATGAAGAATGTCCTTCAAGAAGTTGAACTCAATAGCAGTATCATCCAGTCGATATATAGTGTTAAGCTTCCCAGCTTTCCAATTAACCAATACCACATGAGCTCCTTCAGGAAAAACTTCAACAGGTCCAACGTCAATAAAGGTAGACTCATCAGCCTTGAGATCTAAATAAGGAGTCTTTGAAGAATGTTTCCTAGCCAGTCTGTCAGAACTCCTTTTAACCAAGCTCTTCTGCCTCCTACCAACAATGTTATCAGTATCAAGCTGGAGATCATTTTCCTGACTCAGAGGATCACTCAACTCCACACTAGACAACACTTCAGAAGAAACCAAAGAAGACTCAGCAGAAACATCCTTATCAGAAGAAGTAATAGCTTCAGAAGTTGTTTCAGAAGTAACAACTGGAGAGATCACCAGAGGCAAAACATCATCAAAATTATCCACTATCTCAACTGTTTTATGTCTCTTTGCTTTAGGAACATCAGACATTAAAGCAATGCTTTCCAATTGAGAAGAAGAAGCAGAACCAGAGGAAGAAAGCTTCATAATCATATTATACTTTCTGATCAAAGCATCATCAGACAAAGCACAAATTTGCTTCATTGACATGCCAGAATTATAAATAGTAGAACTATGATTCTTTACAACTCTCTGCATATGATTCCTCTTCTGAACTATAGTCATGGGTTTGTCTCTTTTAGCTTGATATCTTTGAGCAATAAGAGCTTTCCTCTTTGCAGCAGCTTCTTGCTTCCGTAGATTACCAAGAGCCACCATTTGATCCGCAAAATTCTCATTATCAAAAGATGCTCCTAATATAAGTTTTGCAAGATTTGGATCAGATGCTCCTTGAGTAGTATAAGCATCCCATTGATCATCAGTGATCTTAGGAAGTAATGCATCAAGCTCTAATTTTCTTTCAGGAGACAAATTAGAATCAGACTGATCTTGAAGAAACTTAGCAACTACACGACTCTTCTGCATATTCTCATAATCAGCAAACAGCCTAGCTTGAGCTTGTTTTTCTTCAGCAGTTACCAGACCTGAACCAATCATATCATCAATCACAGCTTCCTTTCCTTTGTCAGAAGATTTCTCAGTAGAACCAATTTGAGCTTCAGAAGGAACAAGCAAACCAACATCAGAAGAAACATGTTGAGACAATTCCTCAACAGGTGTAGAGAAAACTTCAGAAGAAGAATTCAACTTATACATTCTTCCAGCTATAAAAACTTCATCATCATCTGCTGAAGGTGAAACAGTTGGTTGTTCTTGTAAAGATGAGGTTTGACCATGATCAGAAGCAACCTCCTCAATTAGAACATCAGCAGATGCATCAACCATGTTTGGCTCCATTGAAGTGTCAGCAGATACCTTATTCAAATATTGTCTTCTTCGTTTTCTAGTAAATATAATAGGCACCTTGCTCCTTGAAGATTCAACAATGGGAGAAGAAACATCAGATGTAAGAGCTGCATCAGCCAAGATTCCAAGGGATGCATGAAGATTTTCTTCATCCTCCTCTTCAGAAGTAACCAGAACTCTATTTTTACCCCTCTGACTCAGTAATTCTTCCAAGTTCTCAACTTTAGTTTCCAATTCCACAATCTTGTTACCAAGAATAGACTTGGTCTCTGCAAGTTCTTTCTTAAGATCAGTCACCTCACCTGCATACTTGTTCATCAGAACATATAATGAGGTAAGTGTAATAGGATCCTCATCTGTATCAACTGATTGCTCAGTTGTAATTGGAACTTCATTTGACCGTTCAGGAGTAACATTAACCTGATCAACATTAATAGAAACTTGTGTAGGTGATGAACTAGGACAAGGTCTAGGTGAAGGTAAGGATGCCTCAGCAGTAGCAGAAGGACCCTCATCAATATCAACAGAGGGAGTAACATCAGTAGTATTGATAGAAGGTAAAGTATCAACATGATCCTCATCAGCAGTCTCATTCTCCTGAGGTAACATGGTTGCTAATAAAGGAAAATGTGTCCCCGCAAATTTAGTTCTCATGGAAGCAAATAACTTAGAAGTTAAAACTCCTATGGGATGAAAAGCTTGGGTTTGGGTAGAAACATTCAGTATCATCTGTAAAAACCTAGGGTACATCAAAAACTTGCCCTTTTTCCTAGTTATATTCTCAACCATATTATCGAAAATAAACTTAGAAAAATTATAAGTCAAACCCTTAGATAGACAAATAATACCACATCCCAATTGAGTCGAAAACTGATCCCATCCTCCAGACTTATTGCTTACACACTGAAGCAATGTATGAACCAAAAATCTCCACATAGGACAAAGCTGATTCTTTAACCACATGTCAGTCCGAGTACCTTGATATCCAATTGCTCTAAGCCCTTCAAATACCACCGTAGCATCAGAATGATAAACTCCATTCTCATCATCCAAACGAAGTTGTCTTCTGATCAGTTCCTCTGTCACCACATACTCTCTTCCATCAATCCTTGCAACAATCTCAGTATCACTCCTTTTCATAGCCGATGCCCAAAATTGAGTAACCAAGGATTCATACTGAATCTTTGATCTCTGTAAGAATGCAATCATCGGTCGATACAACTCGTCACCCCTAGCAGTTTCCAGAAAAGCGACCTTATTATGATCATGTTTGAATTGAAGCGCCATTAGCGATTTTGAAAATTAGGGTTACGATTTGCACAAATGGAAGTGTTTTGAATGAGAGTAATAAGTGAATCACTTAAAATGGGATGAATATATGCCAGCAGAGAATAAATAGAAATTTCCCAATTTTGGTCAAAGTTGACCAATGATGACGTAGACTTCTACTTTTACTCATATTCACTTTTAACTTCGGTAGAAACGGAAACCATTCTGCTGAAGTAGAACAATCAGCAGAGACAGATTACTTATTCAAGAAGCTTCAGTAAATATCTTTTTACTGTTTCACCCACTTGCATTAAATCTCATCACCACTTGAAACCGTCTATAAAACAATCCCAATGCACATATACCTCTTCATCAAAAACCCCCAAATATCATTCCAAACCCTAATTCCACCAATACTCCAAAATTAGCCATAATAAACCATGAGTACCAAACCTGAGATCATAGATCTCACAACATCATCCTCATCATCATCTTCATCATCAAGTGAAGATACCAATCCATGGCTTCATTACTTTCCAAAACCATATCCACGACCAAAGAAATCACCCTTTCTCCCTTCATCAGAAGATGAAAGTGTAGTGAATCCAAGAGAATCTGCTGATGATTCTGATGACTCTTATAAGGAGAGAACATCTTACTCCCAACCTCCAGCACCTCAGCCTCAACGAAGGCCACGAGCCAAAAATCCACCACTTCCAGAAGATAGAGAGGTGGTTCTTGGTCTTTCTGCATCAAGTTTTGGTGCATCATCACATATCGTATAAGGGAAGAACTTAAGGAGGGTAGATGGATTGCATTTTGGTTGAAATAAATAGATGAAGCACAAAGGACACATTGTTTTTCTCCATCATCATATGTGGTCATTGTCATCATCAACGTTTGCATCAATCCATCCTCTCCATTTTGATCCTTAGCATCTTCGTCATACTGGTCATGTATCTCCAGCCATCAAGATAGAATGAATGGGTGGTTATGCAAGACTTCACAAATGCATATCCAGCATTTAGTGTGAAAGATGTGAGCGATCATGTAAGATATTAGTTTTCACATACACATCAAACCATAAGCATAAGGTGGCGTATAAGATGATATTTTAGAGAGAGAAAGTTAGAGGTTTTGGGAACTTAGTGAGAGAAAGTGAAAGATATTATTATGAGCTCCAACTCTCTACCTTGGGAGGTAGAGAGTATTTATAGTCTTACATAAAACGCCACACTTTGGGCTGTGGATCAGGCATACAGTGGGTAAAGACCCGTCCGTCCTCCACGGTGTTACTTAACTAAATACTACTAAACTTAAATGAACTATGACTACGAGCTTTCTAATGATTACATATACTTGAGGTGACCGACTCTTTAATACCGGGAATTTCTAATTCCTAACAATCTCCCCCTAAGGGAGGTCACCTCAATTATGTACCAAAATTACATTGAATACAAATGGATATAACATTTAACAATTGATCTTGCATTCTTGATGTAGTCCTTTGCTCCTAAGCTCGTAGTCATTGATTCTTCACAATGCATGTTTGGTTATTCCAAGTGGAGGTCTTTTACTGATCCACGTGATGATAAGTTTGAGCCATCTTTGGAGATCATCAGCTATCAACAATCTCTGGCACATCCTTTGTGGTGTTGGTATTTTGTGATGTTGTGACTTTAGGACCGACATGCTCACATTCTGGATCACGAAATCTTATCATCAGAGTAGCGGAAGCTTTTGTTGAATCATGATATTGGCAGCAGCGTAGCAGAAGCATGGAGTGAAAATATCAGAGTCATTGATGCACAAATCATGATTTCTTTTGAGATGAATGTGTTAAGTGAGCATGCGGCTATGGATTGACCGCTTCATTCTGATCAGCTGCAAACGTCGGGTGTACCTGCATACAACAGTTAGCAATAAATCGCACGAAAGCGTCTTTGATCACTTTCGATGAATTGAGGTACACGGCCCACGGTTCCCCGTTGATCAGTACAAGTACTGCCTGTGTTCTCAAACCGGAACATCTCAAAGAAGACAACACGGAGTGAGTGAACCAGCGAATTTTTAAGTCCACTGATTGATGAAAAGAGATTTGAAAAACAATCGTGTATTGCTCAATAGAAATTGTTTTAGCAATGCATCGAAGGTTTTATTGAAAATCAATTATCAATCATGAAAATACCTTTTGGTTTGAAAAATGAGTACACAGTCAATGTGCTAAAGAAAAGAGTTTTTAAGCACAAAGACAGGTTTTTCAAAGGTATCCGTCAATCCATAACCTGAACCAGGATTGATTCAAGAGATTGAATCGCCCCATTGTTTCTGTTCAGTTGTCACATGGTTGATCTATATAATAGATCTCACATGCCACCTACCAGGAGCTTGTTTGATGTTGGCTCCAGAAGGCTTTCCATCTTCATTGTGAATATGTAAACACATCACTCAGATGTTCTGGCAATACCACAAGGATAATGCGTAGGACTCAAGATATAATCTCTCTTTCCACATTGTGTGAAACAGAGAGTCTTCATTGAAAGTGTCCTAATGAGATTTATTGATGATCTCGTGGCTCTAGACTCAATTTGTGCATATTTGGATCCTATAACGGAGACTAGGGAGAGGGTCTCCTTCTTCAATATCAACCATCTCTAAGAGAAAGTCGATAGATAATGTCGGTTCCCCGTGAGAATGAAACAAGTCCTTTTAAGAGGAACTTGAGTGGTTTGGAAAGTTGAAGTGCAGTGCGTCACTGGGTCCATGACGTCTTGTCTTCAATACCGATGTTACCATCAGTAGCATATGAAGTGAACCCGGTTTCTGCCCTAAGGTTGAATTAATGGAGGGCTATTTGTTTTCACCCTATTCTCATTCAATTCTTTTTAATTCTTCAACCCCTTCAGTGCTTACCGAGACTTCATAGCTAGAACCTTGTTGGGTTTATTCCAGTACTAGATCAGTCTTAGTCCGCACTCTTCCCTTATCTCATTTTTCTCCTTTTATCATTATATCTAAGGACTTCTACACTAACTAGTGGATTGTCCCTGGGTAGATCCCTCCAGTTCTGGCGGATCATGGGAACCAATACCTAACCTTATCATCCTTATATCACCGTACATAAAGTAAAGTTGGTCGGTCAATTTGGTATTGTTCGTCTGCCATTGGATCCAATTGAAAACCATTTGAAAATCAATTCAGATACTTGTGATATATTATCAAAGCATTTTGTACCTGAATTGTTTTTGATATTTTTAGAACGAGAACTCCCCCTCAACATGTGCATCAAGTATTTGAAAATGTTTTTGCACACGGAGACAAGAGAAAGAATTAACTTCTTTTGATTACCATTTTCTAAAAGATATCAACATCACTTCCCTCAACAGATCAAGTGGGTAAAGCATTTCCGGGAAGGATGAGGTTTCCATGAATTTGCTCCCCCTCAATATGTGCCTCGAGGTTTGAAAAGAGTTTTGCACATACTAGAGGGAACCTGCACATTAGGATGAATGATCACGTTTCAAATCAAAGGTTTAAGATAGATGCTCCCCCTCAACATGTGCATTGAAAATTTGAAATCATTTGTCACATGTGGGAAGGACAGCATGTACATTCATGTGAAACCATTTACCTTAATATCAGTTTAAATCCAATTTAAATCACACATTCTCCCCCGATCACAATTATCAAAACATTTAAGATTTGTGATCTCTTATAGATTTAAATTGATTTTGAAAGCTTTTAAGGAGAATTGTGACTTGATTGTGAAAGCGTTTGAACTGATAAGGATCGGATTTTAAGACTTTAAACTCCATTGTTAAAACATGCATTTATATCTTTTGAAAAACAATTTTAATGCCAAATAACTTTTTAATTTAATTGAAATCATTCTCCCCCTCAATCAATGACATAGGTTGTTGATTGAGAGATAGAGATTTTGACAAATAAGTCCAGATGATTATCAAAAATAGAGATCGAGTTATTTTTCAAAGCATTTGGTTTTCAGCAGATAAATGTTTATAGAATCAGAGCATGGAATTTGAAAACATGGTGAAACATGGCTCTGTTCTTTCTTTTAAAACCGGGTTATTGCCTGAAAATGACAATAAACCATAGTTTCTCTTTCTCCCAAAAATATTTTTTGATTTTTTGATTTTTTTTTTTTTTTTTTTTTATGGATTTTGAAAGTTTTATATTTTTCTATTTGATTTTTGAAGGTTTTATAATTTTGTATTTTGTTTTTCGAATAAATATTTACAAGAGATAAATTAGTTTAAGAGAATGATGAAATGAGTACCGAGATAAAGATATCGTTCAGCACGTTGTAGAAGAAAGGAATCAACATCTCTTAAACTTTCGCCACCAAAGCATCCGAGGCTTCTAAGAAAATCGTCTGAACATGAGCCTTCTTAATTTGAATCTTTGATAGCTTCCCCCCAAACCGACAAACATCGAATAAAGACCATTTCCCTAAGAAGTAGAGTTGAATACAAAGCGGTCTCATTGATTGAAGCTCAGCACCCTGAAGAACACGAGAACACCGAAGTAACAAGTTGAAACATTGATCGTCTCAGTGGTTATCAAATCCGGATTAACTGATTACGACCGATCACATGAACCTGTTGTGCATCCTCGATGTACACCTTACTCTTCGAGATTGACCAGTTGTCTAGTTAGGGGAACAATATACCAACATCTTCATTTTACCAAGTGCATTCCAGTTATATAACATATAACCAATCAGCACATAATGTACACATGTACCCAACAAGAGTAGAGACGATGACATCCACGTAACATGTTGAGTCACTAATCATCTTTGTGGATGTCAACTCTGAAATAACTGAATTAGCTCGATCAAGTGAACATGTTGTGCATATAACCGGAAGCACTTTATCATAAACCGAATATACGATGTCGATAGGCAGTATCATCTCACGTTCCAAATATTCTTCTCACATTTCTTCCAACTGAACACTGAAGTAACAAAAACCAAAGGTCTTCAGAGACCACTTCCCCCAAAATAGTTGGAATAATATATCCTTCCCCCAAATAGTTTTGATACCTCAGAATCAGCAAAACATAATATATCCATAAACTTGAAATCTTGTGAGAAGAACTCAAATAGCCCAAGTGAATCCTGTGAGAATCAACTGCTACATAAACTCACTCTGACTATCTTTATCAACCCATATGTAGACAATTTGAAGTGACCACTGTTGAAGAAAAACCCGATATACCAAACTTGAAACTGAAGTCGAATTCCCCGCATTTGTGTCTTAAGCTTGCACTTAAAGATGGAAGAACGGTGTCGAGAATCTATGCTTCAAGCAAATCTCTAAGTACTCACTACTCAAACAAAGTATGAGACATTAACACCTCTTGCGATTATCCACACCGTCATATGCGTGTGACACTGAGTAAAACAAAGTAACTCCTAATAGTGATAGTTAACCAGGTCTTCAATCATCCACCTCGACTGCTGGTAACTAGATAACCCAAGTCTTCAACTCAAATACATAAGCCCGAGCAAGTTATCAAATAAGAACACGCCTTTGTGAACGTCAACTTCAACCTCAAATAAGTTATAAATGAGTAACTTCGAAGTAATCAACTTGAGTCAAATGTCCAACACGTGAATAAACATACAATCGGATGTACATTGACCCACTGACTGAACTGGAGCAAATGATTCCTCAACATCAATGCATTCTTCCTTACGGTATACATGTAGAAACTGATCTGGAAGATTTACCAATAATGTTTTTAAGCGGATGAGGAAGTCATTTTCCTTAATGTTCATGTGGTTGATTTACAGAGTGCACATTTGGAGAAGAACAATGAAACAATGATCCGTGAAGATTTGGCAAAGGAGTACCAAAGAGCGGATCACTATTCATGAGTGCAACTGCAATGATAGTCATTAACAACGCCTTGTGAAGTAACTGGAGACAAGGTTTCTTGAGAATTCAAAGAAGTACTTCTTAGATGGTGAACCAGCTGAGTCAATAGAAACCAGAGCATGAGCTTCAGAAGCTGGATGATCAACATTCGTCGGAGGTTAAAAATACTCATCAAACATATCTTTGAAAAACAATGAATCCCAAACAATGAATCCCAATTATCCTTAGTAATTGAAGCATTAGGCGTTGGAGGAGTGTCATCAAAAATCAAGCAATGAATCATTGCTAAAGAATCCGAGCAAATCTAATTGGGGATTAAATTTTGGCTTTTCAATCTTCCCCAATTAGTGCTCTCCCCTGAACTGACGAAGATTTTCAAGTGTTCTTCTCAGCCCGGATTAAGAAGAAGTCTTTAGATCATCAAATGCAATTCGTCTTTAGTCTTCTAATCATGTAGATTTCAAATGTAGATTAGACTGTAGACTCGACCTTCTTCAAGATTATCCGAATGGGGAATATATAGTTAACATCTTCAACTCACCAAAACAAGAACATCACCAAAAAGCATCCCAATCAACTTACATCTTGCAAATCCCCTTAACTAAAATCCCTCCCAATCAAACAAGAACAGAAAGATGTTCATCAAGGAAATCAGCAATCAGGCCGCAACAAACACACAAGATGGTAATACCAAGCAAACAATCACATCAAACAAGAACAGAAGGTTGTTCGGAATCATCATGTTGATGTGCACGTGAAGCATTAACCGGAAGCACTTTTCAAAATTAACTCATATCAGCTTGTGAAGATGTCAACTAACGGCTCTTAAGAAGAAACTCCATGTGAAGATTTCCCGATAAGAAGAAGCTCGGTTCTTACATGAGTTTAGAGCCGTATGACCATTTAAATTCTCAAATAATAATCAACCATGCAGTAATTTCACACTTCTTCTCCCCCTCAAGAATTGCATACGGAGTTGCCATTCTTGATTAAATAAGTGAAAATCATCCGAATGTTCTATTCACACTTCTCTCCCGCAAAATAAGCACATGATGTCGCCATCTTCATTATAATCGAGCAAGTGGAATGAGAAAAACAATCAGTGGTAGCCCGGTTCACTTGATGACAGAAGCGCATGGAAAAAGTATGAAGCATGTTGATGAGAATGGTCATAATAAGAAGATTTCTCTTCTTTAGAAGATAAAGCGCACTGACACGTACACCTTTCTATTCTTTGAAGTACGAGGCCTGAACTGATGTGAACAGACGTCATTGTTAAGAGCCCAGTCATATGTTTAGAGCCGCCCGAATCCAAATGCCAAGGGACGATTTGTACGACCTGCTTTGGACAACAGACGAAGACAGAGAATTGGAAACATTGGATCCCCATGTGCTGATGGGTTCCTTTTGGTTAGCACAAACAGTCTTTGAATCAGCAGAAACCCTAGATGCAATGTCATTATCCCTAGGAGCTGAACTAGTAGAGGCATCAGACTTAGTCAAATGACATTTTGTGCTTAATGGGATTATTCTACCAGTTGGCTTCCAAACCTTAACAGGCACTATTCTCGGCATAGTGGATCTAGTTAAAGAGCAAGGTTTGCCATTCGTGAACATTCGACCTGTAGGCTTCCACTGAAATCCTACATTGGTAAAAACCTTCCCTGTAGGTTTCCAGGATTGCTTAATCTGTTTTGCTTTCCAAACTTTCTTAACTGGGGTATGATTCTTAGATCTCAGAAATAACACATCACATTTATCATGATTACCAGAAAATAAACATTTTTTACATGTTTCGCAGACAGCATGAGGCCTCGAATTAATTTCAGTAAGCTTAGAGCTAATACTAGAACTAACACGATTCTTTTTGTTCAAATCAAACTTCTTGTCCCTATGGTGTTCTTTCACTTCCTTATCATGAACACTTTTAGTTTGCGTAATCCTATCCTTCTTTGCATTGCTTCTAGGTTTTGATCCGCTAACTTTAGTGTCAATCTTAACATCTGTAGAAGTAACGATGGGAACATTACATGGCTTCACTACTTTCTGCATTTCTTGTCTAGAAGTGCTGGGATCTGAAGTTCTAGGAGGCACATCAAAGGTTGCTTGCTTGAATTTTGACAAGGAAGAAGGCATATCAAGGGTCACATGCTTGGCTTTAGGCATAGAACAAGGCACAACTATTCTATCTCGCCTATTGCTAGATTTCGGACTTGTGACAATTACATACTCTAAGAGTTCCTGAGATCGTTTGGCATCCATGCAGGCATAGGCTATAGTACTATCAAAAGGTTTTTCTAATCTTTCATCTTCAACAATCTCACGGAGACCCTTCAAACTTTCCTTAAGGTATGAGAGATATGCTTTATGTGCAAGTTCATTATTCCTAATGGGCGGGGGAATATATAACATATCGATAGCATATTTATCACAAGCAGAAACCTTAGGAACAGAGTATTTGCAATTTGGGATTGGCAACTTTCCTTTCACCTCACGCTTCAGATTCTCAATATCGTTAAGTAAAGAAGTTATCTTTTCAATTTGTTTATCATGATTAACTTTAAATGAATCACATAACTCTTTGTTTTGATCATTAACCTTTGAAATTTCAGCTTTAAGACAATCATTTTCCTTTTGCAAGTTATCAATTATGTTTTGAAGTTGGAAATTCTGAGAATCTAAAGGTGGAGGCATATGGGAACCAGTCACATCCTTCTTTTCACCTTTCAGTTGTGAAATTTGGGCTTTCAATCTTTTGATCGTGTTATAATGAGCTCGAATTTGTTCATCACGTTTGCTAATTTCAAAAACTGCATCAAACTCAGGAGCATCAGAGGATGTCTTGATATTTGAGGTTTTAACATTTTCTTTGAGATGTTGATGTTTTAATTGCAAAGCAAGATGTTCAACTTCTAATTTAGAATAATGTTTGACCAAGTTATCATGATCATCCTGTTCTATTTTCTCATGCAATTTTGAATTTGTTGTTTCAAGCTCAATGACACGATCATGGGAGACTTTCAGAGCAACAGATAATTCATGAAATTGAGAAGCATTAATGGAACAATTTGTAGCAGTGAAAAACACATCTTGAGCAATACATTCAGAAATCAGATTCTCATTCAGTGTATGCAAGTTCTTCCTTTCAATCTCACTATATTTTAATTCTCTCTCATAGTCACTAACCTCAACAATCATTGCATCAAATACCTTTTCCATTTCTTTAATATCTGAATGCGTCCCCTTTTTAAGACACTCAAATTGATCTTTTAGTTGTTTAAAGAAAGGCATGACCTCAGTTAAATAGCATTCTTTAGTTTGCTCAAAACCCCTTTCCCCTTCAGTTATACCGGTGGGTGTGATCCTTTTCTTACAAGTTTTCTCAAAATCAACAAATAGTTGAAAGATAACATATTCACTGATTAAGGTCTTGCTTTTAGTGGCAAGAGATCTAGGAACTAAGTGCATTGGTGTATTAGGAGGATACACAGTTGATTTAGGCAGTTTCCTACAAGGGGGATTCTTTTCAACAAGATTTTCAGCTTTTTGCATTTCCATATCCTTTTTCCAGAACACTTGTTCAGGGGTTAATAGAGTCTGAGGCTTAAACTTGTTCAAGGAGATCCAATTTTCTTTAGTGTAATTATGGGGTTTGATCGTTATGTTATTCTTTTTACACTCAGGATCTTCTAACTTCTTATTCATTTTCTCCCTAGTGACTTCATCAGATTTCTTATCTTCCTCAGTGCACTCAACGCAACTAGGTTTCTGCCTAGGCTTAAGGATTTCATTACCATCATAAAGCACCTTATGAGCATTTCTAGCCTTTTTAATTACCTCTGGATTTGGTTCCTCAACAAGGGGAATGCTATGCTTATCGCTTAAGACTCGATGCTTAGTGATCATGTGAGCAGTTTGAATGGTATTCCCTTGTACGTACAACTTATTTTCAAGCTTGTTTTTCAAAGTTTTTAGATTGGAAAAATCATTCAAAAGTTTTGATTCCTTAGCCTTGAATTCTTGCTTAAGCATTTTAACATTTTCTTGAAGTTCGTGTTTTTGCTTAGCAGTTTTGGAAAGCTTTTCTTGTAAGGAGTTTAACTCTTGTTTTAATACTTCTTCTCTAAAATTACTTTTTCTAATAATTGTACGCATTTGGATATCCATCTCCTGCTCACGAGTGGTAAGTTCAAACTTAGCACGTTGTTCGTATATGGCAACTTGATCCTTATAGGTATTGAGTTCAGTGGTCAAGGAATCATCAGGTACAAATGTAGTGTACTCATGCAATCCATAATCATCATTTTGAGAAGAAGATGCATACCTAGGTACTGCAGAAACTTTCATGCAAGTTTCCTCTGCATTAACGTGCACAGGTTGTGGCCGGTGCATCTCTATCTTGGGTACATCCGAAGCTTCCATGTAGCGTTCCTTTACATTAGCTTGCACGGGTTGTGACTGGTGCACCTCTCTCTCTTGTGGACATGAGCAGGAAGATTCTATTTTAGCATTGTCTGACTCATCATTATTTGTTTTCTCTAACATTCTGCATTCATCACCACCCGATTCTTCACCAGATACATTACCCAACTTATCACAACAATCTTTCAACTGCACCTGACACTCCTTCACGTCTTCATTCTTTTGTGCAGATTCTTCAATGAACTTTTTCATGTTATCCATGAGTTGGATAAATGTCTCAATGAATTCCTGAATTTCCATTCCAGTATGTTTTTTGAAGGAAATTCCAGTCAAGTGTTGATTGTAATCTGCTGAATATTCCCCACTGATGAATGGCTGAAATTGTTTGTAGATTACTTGAAGAGCTGCACTGGAACCATCTTTTTGAACTTCTTCATTGGTAAGTTGCAGCTTTAAATGCTCTAAGTTCAACAGCAAGCTTCTTGTCAATGTAGGTAAGTCCTGGCGGAAAAGAGCACTACATGTTCGATCCCCAGCTATGGATAACAACTGTATGAGGTGCAGATGAAGTAGTTGATTGGGCTCAATGCTGAATTCCATTTGCATGGCATTCTGTAGCAGGTGCAATTCATTCTCATTGTACTCAGAACATGAAGATCTCACATCCTCGTTGTTTAATTCAAACATCTTTAATCGTTCATTGTAGCATCCATTATCATTATTATCCACAGCATCATACAATTTAAGCACTTCTGAAATCACTGGGTCAGTAGAGTAAGACATGATGTGGTAGAATGCACGGGATTTTACCAGTCTATGATTTAAACCGAGAAATAGAATCTTTCGCGGGATTTTACTAAAATCAAGACTAAACCGTTAAGCAATGACCAATGGAATGTGTTAAGACGACTAATGGATCGACACAATGATAGACAATTGTGTGTTAGGTCTTATGATTGTTTGTGGGATAAGCAGAGATGTTGTTTGGTTGTGATTCGGATTGGTTTATGCCCGTTTTTCCTGAGAAATTTAGGTCTAAAAACTTAAAAACCTCAATAACTTCTGTTCGGAGCGGATTTAGACCTCGAAGATTTCATTCGGCGGTCTATTCTCCTCGTTCTCACGGTCGTTTTGATGGGTAGAACGCTGAAAACGGAGTTACGGTTCAAAAGTTATGGCCGTTTGAAGTTTTGACGGGAAAAATCAACCAAGTCGCTACGAATTCTTGAACCAAGTCGCTAACAACTAATTCGCTACACCACTAAGTCGCTAGAGTTCCAAGTCGCTAGCCAGATGTAAGTCGCTAAGTAGTAACTCGCTACCCCTCAAGTCGCTAGCAAAATTTTGGCAGTAATTCGCTACACAAGTCGCTAGAAATACAAGTCGCTAAAGAGCAACTCGCTACAGACCAAGTCGCTACCACCAAGTCGCTACTCGTAGTGGAGAGTCCACTACTTGTACTTTAACTCGCTAGATCTAACTCGCTAGATTTAACACTGTAACTCGCTACAATTTTGTGAAGCAAGTCGCTACCAAGAAAATTATCCGTGAGCTAAGTCGCTAGCTTGAAAAACCATATAAACATCACTTTTCAATCCAAAAACAACCCAACCAAGATGATTCAAGCTATCCAAATGAAAACCTAAACACTTGTGATGATTCTAAAGAAGAAAGTACTAACAAAATTCAAACTTTAACACAAGAAATCAACCAAATGATGCAAAAACCACTAAACTTTTTCAAACTCAAAAACCACCTAAAAACCACTAGAAATCCAAAGATGTGCAAGATGTGATCTAACCATGGCTCTTGATACCAATTGTAAGATATTAGTTTTCACATACACATCAAACCATAAGCATAAGGTGGCGTATAAGATGATATTTTAGAGAGAGAAAGTTAGAGGTTTTGGGAACTTAGTGAGAGAAAGTAAAAGATATTATTATGAGCTCCAACTCTCTACCTTGGGAGGTAGAGAGTATTTATAGTCTTACATAAAACGCCACACTTTGGGCTGTGGATCAGGCATACAGTGGGTAAAGACCCGTCCGTCCTCCACGGTGTTACTTAACTAAATACTACTAAACTTAAATGAACTATGACTACGAGCTTTCTAATGATTACATATACTTGAGGTGACCGACTCTTTAATACCGGGAATTTCTAATTCCTAACAGATCATGCATATCCAACAGCCTGTTAGATGTTGGAATAGATGATATGTAATAGATTATGATTAGTAGATCATGTAGATGCATTTGATGTTATTAGTACTCTGTAAGCTGTAAGCTGTAAACAGTTTCTTGAATGAATGAATGAACCATTTGCTCAATTTGCTTCAGTACTTCTTTTGAATGAATCATATAACTTCAGTACATCATCTTCAGAGGAAACAAATGACTCACTTCAGCACTTTGAATTCAGTAGAAACAAGCTTAAGCTTTCATGACCATATTCCAACTGAACAGAACAACCACTCTGCAAAACAGAACAAACACAAAAACATACACAAACCAACAAAGAAACACAAACTAAGATTACATTAGCTGGTTAGAGTTAGATGGACTGAAACATATATACAAAATTACATAGCAAAATGCAAAGTTATACACAAATCCTCCCCTGAGGCATATGCCTCCCCTGAGGCCTATGCCTCCCCTTAAACTTTGCAGTTAAGGGTTAAGCATACCGATATGGACCACAAGGTGTTGAAACCTTGGTCCATCAAAAGCCTTTGTTAACAAATCTGCCACATTATCATCAGTATTAATTTTGACCACATTTATCAGATTTTTATCATATGCATCTCTTATAAAGTGGTGCCTGATTTCAATATGTTTTGTTCGACTGTGAAAAACTGGATTTTTAACAATGCATATGGTACTTTGATTATCAATAAAAATTGTTGTGTTCATGAAATTGTACCCAGAATCCAACAACTGATTTTGAATCCAAAGAACCTGTCCACAGCAATTTGCAGCAGCAACGTACTCTGCTTCAGTAGATGAGGTAGCCACAATAGTCTGTTTCTTGCATTGCCAAGAAATCAATCTCTTTCCAAGGAATTGGCAACCTCCAGTGGTGGACCTCCTATCCAGATTAGCACCAGCATAGTCACTATCACTATATGCTTCCAACTTAAAAGGAGACTCTTTTGGGTACCAAAGACCTAAAAGAGGTTGGCCTTTGAGGTACTTAAAGATCTTCTTGACAGCATTGAGATGGGAAGTCAGTGGAGTAACTTGATGTCGTGAACAAACACTCACAACAAAAGTAATATCAGGCCTTGAAGCTGTTAAATACATCAAAGACCCAATCATAGACCTGTACAAATGAACATTCACAGGTGGATCTGCTTCATTATTGGTCTTTGTCTTTGGAGCTTCATAAGGTGTAGTGGCAGTCCTTACACCCTCCATACCAAACTTCTTCAAGATGTCCCTCACATATTTGTCCTGACTGATAAAGATACCATCAGGTTTCTGCTGAACTTGAAGACCCAAAAAGAAAGTCATCTCTCCCATGGCACTCATCTGAAACTCTCCCTTCATAAGCTCCTCAAACTCCCTGCACCAAGCTACCTTTGTGGATCCAAAAATAATGTCATCCACATACACTTGCACAAGAATAATGTCAGTGGAATTCTTCTTAAGGAAAAGAGTCTTATCAATTGCACCTCTTCTATAACCATGCTTTAGAAGAAATGTAGAGAGCCTAGCATACTAGGCTCTGGGTGCCTGATGTAGTCCATAGAGAGCTTTGACTACTTTATAAACATGATTGGGATGATCTGGATCTTCAAATCCTTTAGGTTGAGTGACATACACCTCCTCTTCAATTTCACCATACAAGAAGGCTCCTTTAACATCCATTTGATAGACCATAAAACCCATATAGGATGCATAAGCTAAGAAAATCTGTATGGCCTCAACTCTTGCCACAGGTGCAAATACTTCATCATAATCTATCCCCTCCTCTTGTCTATACCCCTGTGCAACTAATCTGGCTTTGTTTTTAATGACAACACCTCGAGCATCTCTCTTATTCTTCAGAATCCATTTAGTCCCAATAGCATACTTACCATCAGGTAGTGGTACCAATATCCAAACCTGCTGATTTTGAAACTGTTGCATCTCATCCTGTATTGCTTCAAGCCAACTTGAGTCTTCAAGAGCCTGAGTAACACTGGTTGGTTCCACTTGTGAGAGAAAACAAGCAAACAAACAATGTTCATAGTCTGTGTGATTGTCTCTCTGCTGATTTGAGACATAAGAGATAAAAGCCACCTGACCATATTTAGAACGCGCCACAGTACCTCTTGTTCTAACAGGTGCATTAGGATCACCAATAATATTAGACTGTGGATGAACATTGTTGATCCGTGTAGTAGTAGTGGTGTTGACATCAATGGAGGAATCAAGATTAGTCACAGTAGGTTCAAAGTCAGTATCATAGGAAGGTGTGTTGAAGATTCCTGCTTTAGGTTGATGATGACCAAGATCTGAAGGTTTTGGAAACCTTGTATAAGGTTCTCCAAGATCTGTTGACACTCTAGTAGAAATAGGAGTAGAGTCAACATGTCTTTCAGCCGAATTGGAGAGGTGATGAGAAACAGAATCACTTTCAGTAGAATTGACATTTCCACTGATGGCTTCACTTGTACTATCTGCAACATTCCTCTCAGCTTCTAAATTGGCTGCATACTCTTGTTTCTTCAGTCTGGCAAGGTCCTCAGCATAATAGAATTCATCTTCACCCACATCTGTATAATCTTTAGAAGTGTCACCTACAAAATTGTTAGGGGAGAAGGAAGGCACTACAATGGGTTGTTCATCATCTTCAGACCCACTGTCAGAATGAGCATCCAAAGTTTCTGCACTAGTAGTTGGAGATGCTTGAGAATCTGCATTTTGATTAGCCAAATGTCTAGAATAACCCAAGTAATCAGTCAAGTAATCAAGATCAAATGACCAAACATGACCCTGTCCTTGAACATTAGGCTTGTCTTCTAGATACCTCAGATTCAATGTCTCCTCAATCTTCTTAGCAGATACATTGTAAACCCTGTATGCCTTACTATGAGCAGAATACCCCACAATGTAACCATCATCAGCTTTCTCATCAAATTTGCCCAATGGATCACTTGTATTCAAAATTGTCACTTGGCAGCCAAACGGTTTAAGGTAATGAATAACAGGAACTTTCCCAAAAAGAAGTTCATATGGTGTTTTAAGGTGTGGTCTAGTAATGGACACTCTATTGAGTACATAACATGCTGTACCAACAGCTTCAGTCCAAAACATGGTTGGAAGTTTAGAGTCTGCTAGCATTGATCTTGCAGCCTCTATTAAGGTCCTATTTTTTCTTTCTGCCACCCCATTTTGTTGAGGGGTTCTTGGAGTGCTATAGTCCCTCTTGATTCCTTTTGACCTACAAAGTTCTATAAGTAGAGCATTCTTGAACTCTGTCCCATTATCACACCTAATTCCTTTCACCTTTTTGTTCAACTGATTTTCAATAAGGGTAATGAAGTCTTTCAATACTTCAGATGTTTCATCTTTGGTCCTTAGAAAGAATACCCAACAAAATTTGCTATAACCATCAGTGATCACCAGACAAAAATATTTATGATCAATGCTTCTCACTTTAGTTGGACCAAACAGATCCATATGAAGCAGCTGAAGAGGTTCAGAAATAATGCATACTGTCGTAACAGGAACACCTTTGTAAGAGGCTCTGTGCTGCTTTCCTTTGTTGCATGCAACACAGTTATGATCATTGGTGAAAACTTTGGAAGGAAGACCTTGAACTAGGCTCAGTTTAGAGAGCTGGTTGATGGTCTTGAAGTTGACATGGGCCATCCTTCTGTGCCATTTGGTGGACTCATCCACGGATGCTTTAGCCACCAAACACGTTAAGTCACCTGCTGGTTTGACATCAGTTAAGTTGAATGTATAAAGATTGTGACTTCGAGGAACTTTCAGCAGAATTGAAGTTTCTTCTGGGAGCTTGAAGTCTTTAGATAGCACAAGACATTCATCCTCTGTGAAGAGTACTTTATTCTTAGTGTCACAGATTTGTGAGACTGAAAACAAATTGAAGTGTTGAAGTTCCTTGACATAATAAACATTCTCAAAGTCCAGCTGAGGTGTTTTGATGGTCCCTTTCCCAGTAATTCTGCCATCACTTCCTCCAAAGGTTACATTGCCTCCTCCTTCAATGGGTACAAAGTTATGCATCATATCCCTGTTTCCTGACATACTTCTAGAACAACCACTGTCAACAATTCCAACATCTTTATGCTTAAGGGGATGATCCTACAACAACAACAAATATACAGAATAATTAGTACACTATGGAGGCTCAAGTCATTGCTAACTTGAACCTGCCTTGTGGATCATATGAGTTGTGCCATGTAGAAGTATAAGATCCACTATTGTTCTTGGGTTTCCATTGAAACTTAGGTCCCTGGTTATTCCAAGAACAACCTGCTGAGGTCTTGACAGCAGCATCCCAGTACCCTTTCCCATCAGTCATAGGGTTAACATATCTAGGCCAAAAACCATTTTTAAAATATTCACTGGTTGGTTGAACATATGGTTTTATAACTGGTTTCCTCCAAGAAAAAGGAGTATTATTATAAGTTGCTTGTGGAACATAAGATGGTATATCATTAACATTGGTCCACATTGGTCCACATTGGTCTAGATTTCCTAGAATCATCACACCTATTCATTCTTTGCTCATGATAATCACAATCCTTAATTAAATGAAATTTACTTCCACACACAAAACATTTCTTCTGATTAGAAGATTTATTCAAACCAAAAGATGTATTATTACAAGCAGAAGTATTCAAACCAAAGCCATGAAAAGAATTGTATTTAACAGTACTATTATGCAAAGAATTAAAATGCAAGTCTTCAGAGGCAACTGTCTTGGAAGTGGATTCCTTGGCAGCAACTCTGACATGCTTATTGGTAGTCTTGGGTGCAGGCAGGGGTGAAGACTTGGGAAGGTCAGACTTGTCATTTGAATCACACTCTGTAGACCCTTGCTTGGAGGACTTGTCACTGTTAACACAAGAGACAAAGTCATTAGAAGAAGTATTAGGGTCTGGCAAGTCTCTTGACTTTCTGCCATACAGATGGTGTGATCCATCAAAATCATTAGGAATGGAAAGGTCAATGGGCATGTGCTCACCTCTAATAGGTCCACGTACAGCATGTAGGTCACCTTCTTTCACAAAATTAGCTAGGCCTGCTGATGTAGATTTACGTGTGTCATCCCTAGCTTCTAATCCAACATATTTCTTAAAACCTAAAGCTACTGTAGAATTCGAAGCTTGACTACTATAAATAAAACCAGCTAACTTATTTCCATTCATTATCCATTCTTTATGCCTAGCAATTTCCTCATTAAGTTTCTCCTTAAGCTCTAGATTTTCAGACTCAACATCTGCTCTTAACTTCTCAGACCATTTTAGCTCATTTTTAGCACATTCGAGATCCCTTTCTAAAACACCTATTTTCTCATCATAAGCTATTTGATTCTTCTGAAACCAAACCTTTTGTCTTTCTAGTGTTTTTAAAGCCTGTTTATAAGCTTCAACTTCCACATAGCATTCATTATATTTAGGTTCCAAAATATCATAAGCTTCTTTGAGTGTATTATAACGCTCACTACAACCAAACAAACAGTTTTGTACCTGAGAGATGCCCATCAAGGCAATCTGATCATGCCTATCCTCTGAAGTACAGCTCGCAATCAACCCAACATTATCATTACCAGGACCATCATTATCATCCTGCTCATGTTGCTTCCAGTCCACATTGCTATCAAGAGTGACCAAAGCAGCTGATCCCTTTGAAGTTCCTGCCTCCTTCTGATACTGTTGATAAGAAGAGTATCTTGTCTCATCACTAGCTTTCCTGTCTTTGCATTCTCTGGAGAAGTGACCCATCTGTTGACATGTGAAGCATTTAACCTTCCTCTTGTCAAACCTTGCTGGATCTCGTCCTTTGAATCCAAACCTTCTGCCAGCTTTGCGCTCAAAGTTCTTGATATCCATGGAAAGCATGGCCACCTGCCACCTCAGCTTCATCTCTTCCATCTCAATCGGGTCCACCTGATCAAAATCCTCATAAGCCAGATCCTGCTGAGGATCATAATCAGCAAAGAAGGATCCTAGAACATCTTCCATAATGTTACTCGATTTAGAGTGAGAACTTGATGAAGGAGCAACATAAGATGATGATGAATATGGGCTTGGACCATAACTTGTCTTTGGAGTAGAGGCTCCAACGAATGCAGTGTGACTAGCAGAAGAAGATGATCTAAAAGGGCTTCTTACATCATGTTCAAGAGCTTTAAGTTTGTGGTACAGCTCATCAAACGTAATCATGTCCAAACCACCTTTAGCTTTTAAAGCTATGCTTACGTGTAGCCAGGATGGAGGTAAAGACCTCAGAAACTTAGAGTTACAATCATCATTATCTGGCATTGCCTGTAGCTGATTCAACTGACTTAAAATCTTGTGAAACTTGTCATAGCCCTTGTGTATTCCTTCCTCTTCAGAGATTTGAAAGTCCTGAAACTGTTGTCTCAGCATGGACTTCTTCAGTCTCCTAGACTCCTCATTCCCACCGAACTTTGCCTTAATTGCTAACCATATATCCTTAGCATCTTGCATGAAGTGAAAATCACTCAAGTGATCCTCAGGAATAGCTTGAAGAAGAATGGTTCTGACCTTGGTTTCTCTCTGAACCGCCAGCAACTCTTCAGCAGATTTGGGGGGAACATTCATCATCTTACCCGTAGCATCCGTGGTAGTTCTCTTCAAACTGTTTCCCTTCAAGACTATCTCCCATAGATTCCAATCAATGTTGGAGATCCAGTTTTGCATCTTCATTGCCCAAAGATCATATTCCTCCCTTTTAAGGTAAGGAAACTTAGCATTGCTATTAGAGAGACTTAGTTGTTGCAGATGGGTGGAGTTTTGGTTGTTGGTGATTTCAGTATCAACATCTGAACCAGGCATGATGATATTGTTATGGTTGTATGGGTGTTCAGAAAAACTTGTCCTTAGTATCGTAGAGACTCTCACGAGGCTCTGATACCACTTGTTGTAACACACAGACCTTGATAGATCTTGAGCTCGTGGATCGTTATATATGCCTATGTAATCACAAGCACAATAAAAGACAATCTCTACTACTTATATTTATCAGCGGAATATAAACACAAGTAATAAATAACTAAGAACTTATGTGATCCTCTATGGATCTTTATATTAACTAAAACTGAATTTTTCAATCGGTACATAACTCATTCTAATGTGTTCCTTTTATAGACAAGGAACCCTAAACAATATCGCTAAACCGTTTCCCAAGAAACGTATAAACATAAAACTAAATAAGATATACACAATCACTTCCTAATAAAGCTCATGTATATCCACACTAAATAAACTAAACATGGAATAAACACTTCCGCAGAAACAGACTAATAACTATTATACTTCAGCAGATTATGTCTTCGGCAGAATCCACTCTTCTTCAGTAGAAACCCTTCGGCAGTAATTTCAGCATAATCCAAACTTCACATAATTCCCAACAAAAAGGTATGTGAATAATGTGTTCATCAATCTATAATCATCTAATCCTAACAATCACATCCTAGAAACCTAGTCCTTCAACATAGGCAATTATATTTTTCCAGATAAGCATGTAGGATGATAAAGAAAGTCCGTTAGATGATGTAAATTTGAAAACATTCTCCCCCCCAATCAATGACTTATTTTATGAAAAGGTTAAAAGCGCGGAAGTCATTGATTGAGTTTGCAAATTTTATAAAAACTCTGAATCTGATTGTTTTTACAAGCAACTCGTTTACCACCATTTTGTTAAAATAAATATTTACAAAGATAGAGTTTAGATGATATAGTTTAAGAAGATGATGATACGAGTACCGAGATAAGGATATCGAGCAGTACGTTGTAGAAGATAGAATTCGCTATCTCTTAAACTTTCACCACCAAAGCTTCCGAGGCTCCAGAATAGAAGACATAACATGAGCCATTGAGAAAGAGAGACTTTGGCAGCTTCCCCCCAAACCGAAAATCCATTAGATGAGCATATTCGAAGCTCTATTTCAAGCTTGCCTTAGCCAGGTGCACAGAGAAGCACACCATTACCATAAATCCCGCTGCTCCTTTTAAGAACGATAATCGAGATTCTCCATTCGGGGTTATATCATCCAATAGAACAGCAACGTATCATCCCACACCATAAAACAATCTTCTCATATTTCTTTTCTACTAACGTCTGAAGCGATCCATACCAAAAAAGATGTCAAGAGACCACTTCCCCCAAGTAGATGAATTGATGCAGTCAGTCTCTTAGACTAGAGCTCACGAACCTGAATACACATACCCGAAGACAAAGAAACTTATACCATCGAAGTAGCAGATTAAGTCCAATAGCCAAAGAATAACCCCGATGTATACTTTTCTCTCCCCCCGAAGAAAGTGTATGAAGCTCAAGAACCCGAAGTACCCGAATGCCCAAAGAGAGAATAACCGATAACATTGAAGAAGCAGACCGAATCACTGATTATCTCTGCGGATGACTATCTCTGCGGACGTCAACTCCGGAATAAGTGATTATATCTCTGAATCACTGATTAAGCACTCAAGTGAAACAGCTGAGCGCCCCCAATGTACACAATTCTCTCTCCCCTGATGATTGCAATAACATCGAAATTATCACACACTTGTGTACCTCTTTTATCTTCAGAAACTTTCTTTTACATCACTTCCCCTACGTCGTTGGAATAATAACACTAAAAGCCATGAGTCAAACCTTGAGTTTCTCTGCGGTAATGACAATAGTCTTCCCGGGATATCTTCAATCACTTAGAAGAATTAAGTTCATCAAGTTTACTCGCTTTGTGTTTAGATGTGTGTCTCCTCCCCCTTGCTGGTTTTGACACTTCAGAATCAGCAACATATTTTAAGCCCAAATACTTGAAATCTTTTTGAGAAGAACATCATTAGCTCAGATGTATCTGTGAGAATAAACTTGCTGAAGAATGTGAGCAAGTCTAATTGGGGATTAAATCAGACATTTCACTCTCCCCCAATTAGTGCTCTCCCCAAAGCTGACAATCTTTATGATGAATGTCCGAATTAAGAAGACGTCTTTAGATCGTTAAATGAAACTCGTCTTTAGTCTTCTATCATGCACCAGAAAGTGTAGAACAGACTGTAGACTCGAAATTCTTCAAGATTGTCCAGTTGGGGAATAGTTAGTTAACATCTTCATCACACCAAAAAGAATCCCAATTAACTTACATATTGCAAATCCCCTTAACTTAAAATCCCTCCCAATCAAACAAGAACAGAAAGATGTTCATTAAGGAAATCAGCAATCAGCCCGCAACGAACACACGAAATGGTAACACCAAGCAAACAATCACATCAAACATCATTGCTATGATCATTGCTCTCAAGTGGATCTTCAAAGTAAAACTTGAAGAGCATGGTGATGTGTTAAATAACAAGAATAGAAGGTTGTTCGGAATCATCATGTTGATGTGTACGTGAAGCATTAACCGGAAGCACTTTGTCGTTAAACTCATATCAGCTTGTGAAGATGTCAACCAACGGCTCTAAGAAGAAAACTCCATGTGAAGATGACCCAATAAGAAGAAGATCGGTTCTTACATGAGTTTGGAGCCGTTTGACCATTTTATTCTCAGATAAAACTCAACATGCAGAGTTATCATACTTCTTCTCCCCCTCAAGAATTGCATACGGAGTTGCCATTCTTGATTGAATAAGTGAAAATCTTCAACAAATGTAGTCTATTCACACTTCTCCCCCGCAAAATTAGCACAGGATGTCGCCATCGTCATTATAGTTGAGCAAGTGGAATAAGAAAACAATCAACAGTAGCCCGGTTCACTTGATAACTGAAAGCGCGTGGAAAAAGTATGAAGCATGTTGATGAGAATGGTCATTAATGAGAAGATTTCTCTTCTTCTGAAGATAAAGCGCATTGACACGTACACTTTTCTTTTCTTTAGAGTACGAGGTTTGAACTGAAGTATTCAAACGTCATAAATCTCTCTCTTTTCATCATCTCTTGGCAAAACGTGTAATCCACCCCATTATCATTCAGTAGGCTCTTTGTAGTGACAGCTGATGGAGAAAACCCAATATGATGAATTTGAACTTGAAGTAAACAAACCCGAACTCGTGACTTAAGCTTGCACATATGTAACAAAGAGCGGTGTCGAGACTTCATCCTCCATTGAATCTCTAAGTACTATATACTATTCATCCAACCAACCATCAAGTATAAGACGTACATCACCTCTTGAAAATCCACAATTGATTGTGACACTGAGCACTACAACGTAACTCCTTAAAGTGATAGTTATTTTGAGGTGGTAAGAGCCCAATTCCCCCAAGTGGTAAAAGAAAAGTAAAAGTCACCCAACAATAACTAGATTTCCAAGTCTTTGTATTTGATAATAAGCTTGAACAAGGATCTCGAAGAATCTTCATCCAACCATCCCCGATACCTTCAGATACTAAGTACACTCGCCCGTGATATTTCACTTCAACCTCAAATAAATAATAGTGAATTAACCCCATTGTCACATATTCTGGTTAAAAGCACATAACCCCGTAAAACCATGTAATAACCAAACTGCCATGACGATTATCCAAACACACATCCAATTCATGAAGTACACTCTTTTATCCCTTCTTCGAAATAGAAACCGTAGCACCAACATCAAATAAGATCCCGAAATACACTTTCCTTTCTCCAGGATGGTTCCATTATTACGGGATTTTACAATTCTATGGTTTAAACCGAGAAATAGTTTCTTTCGCGGGATTTTACAAAACCAAGAATAAACCGTAAGATAGATCCGGAAATGCACTTTACAATTACCAGGATGTTTCCATTGTCACGGGATTTTACACGTCTATGATTTAAACCGAGAAATAGATTCTTTCGCGGGATTTTACAAAATCAAGACAAAACCGTAAACAATGTCAGCTTGAATGTGTTATGACAACTTTGGTTTCAGTGAATATCTGTTTTAGGGGTATATGCAGTGGTTCATCAAGCGGTTCATTATCCAACATCAACAATATCATCAACCATCCACTAAGCACTTTGGTAAACACATCATTCACGCATTATGTCGGCTAATGCAGTGACAACATGGAGATGTAAACCCAATATCCCAAATTTGAACATGAAGTGAAATTCCCCAGATTTGTTTCTTAAACTTGTACTAATCCTTGTGAAGAAGAAACGGTGTACCCAATGTACAAAACCTCTTGACGTATCCTCAACTGCGTGAGACACCGAAGTGATAGTTACATTGTGGGTTAAGCGAGAAAGAATCACAAAAGTAACTAAATAACAAAGCCTTTATCACAATCTATAAATGCTTAGACAAGTCATCTTCGAGGAAGGGTATAAAGAAAGAAGACGAAATAAGTAAACACGCCCGGAAAGACCTCACTTCAAATCCAAATAAGAAATACCATCCAAACAACCCCGCAGTCACTTTGATCAATCATCAATCCAAGCCGAGACATACAATATTTCGTGAAAATGCATAACCCAAAGTATCAACCCTCATAACCAAATCTCATCATCGTACCAAATCTCAATATCAAGTCTCAACGTTTTAGCCAAATGAAATACCAACATTAGCCGTAAACAAATGTATCATTTGTTGAAAGTTAATGACCAAACATTGTTTCATTTGTCCACAAAGTCCACCATAATATTCACTGACCTCCTCAATAAGTCAGCACATCCAAATAACTTCAGCATATCAATATCGCACCACAACTCATATACCCGAGCCATTAGTATTTCAAAATACCACATATCAATAAGAAGGATCTTGATTTAGTAATAACAAAATCTCTGCCCATGTCAGTTACACGAGGCCCAATAATTCCCCAACAATATCACTAACACCAAGATGCATATATTTCGGTCCAATTGAGATTTCAATATTAGCCAACGACCAAAATCAGTTCCTCCTGGACATTTTACATTCTCGGCCTATTTAGAAGATCCGAACCAAAACCTTCCCAACCCTAATCATAAGGGATATATAAAAGCCACTTAATACTTACACTAAAATACCGTAACTTACACAAACCCTAAATCATATTCAGTCCGCCCCCATCTTATACCTTACTCTCTTTAATTATCCGCCTCCTTCTCAGATTTTTCATCAAGACGTAACAATCACAAGAAGAAACCCTCAAGACTCGTTCATCAGTTTGAGGTTGCCACAGAGATGGCTTAAATCCTCACAGAAATGACTCGTTTCAACAAGCTTAGTATGCTTAAGGTAGGTTCAATTTATTCTTTGTTGTTTTTTAGTCATAAACGAGCCAAGGATTTGAGTTAACATAATTGTTAAACTCATTCCTTTATTTCGTATAGAAACAAGGTTGGATTTATGATGAATATCGTTCAAATAAACAAGTCTTAAAACGATGGAGATCATGGAACTATTCTGAGATCCTTTTGATGATTTACATTAGATATAGGAGATGGTTTGAGACATGATGTTTGTGGATCTGTGATGTGTTCTAGTTCACACAAAGTATATGAAGTGATTCGTATCAAGTGAACAAACAAAGAACTGAGATCTGTTACATGGTTATGGATGGGTTGAGTCTTGATAGGAGTCTTGGAAGATTTGTTGTTGAAAGATTTAGTTGAAAGTATAATAGGTTGATGTTGATGGTTTAATGTAGATGTTGAAAGTTAGTTTTGTTTTATGACAAGTTGCTAGGCTTATTCATTACAAGTCGCTATAAAAACAGCATCTTCCAAAATTCATAACAACTCGCTACTTCATTAACTTGACAAATCGCTACATCATTTTTTGAGTGAGTCAACAAGTCGCTATGTCATTTTGGAGTCAAGTCGCTATACTGTTTTGGAGTCAAGTCGCTGCATCATTTATTTGACTAAATAGTCAAACAACCACAAGTCGCTAAACAGCCTACAAGTTGCTACGACTTGTAAATACAAGTCGCTAGGCAGATATATGACTCAACTCGCTACACCAAGTCGCTATAAATAAAGTACACTGAATCTGGACACTTAGACAAATCGCTAGAAGAAATAAGATTTTTTTTCCGATGAGTTTTCTGACCACTTTTCCGACCATCTTCATAGAAACCCAGAAAAACTCAGAAAACTGCATAAAAACTGCATCTTTGCCCAGTTTGACCAAGAAACAGCATACCAAAATCTGGCCATATGACCACAAAAGCTTCATGATTTGGTACCAAGATAACAACTATTTTTGATAAAAACTGTTTATTTCAATAACACATACAAATTGTTTAAAAACTGTTTTGTACCAAAAGCTTCACGATTTTATACCAAAGCAGGATATAAAAGTTTGTATAAAAACTGTTTTTGATAATATTCGACCATAAAAGTGAACAAAAAACAGTTTCAACAACACATACAAATCCGACATAAATCAATAACACATAATAACCATGGTACGAAACCACACAAATTAACACAACACAAAAACCTTGGCTCTGATACCATTTGTAGGATCGTAATATTTATTGTGTTGATGATTCGGGTGGTCTTGGATGATGGAAATACATGTTTGCCATAGTTAGAGAGAGAAAGAATGAGAGGGTGTTCTACTTAGAGACTTGCTTTGTAAATTATCAAATGTTAGATTGAGAAGCACCACCCCTTCTATGGATGGAAGGGGTATTTATAGTTACACAAGATACGTCCTCCTGTCGGACTGTGGATCAGGCATACAGTGGGTAAATACCCGTCCTTCCTCCACGGTGTTACACAAAACTATACTACGCTACAAACTAACTAATTAACTACTAAATAACGTAACTAACGACAAGTCTACGAGCTAACATATGCTAGACTATAATTGGGGTGACCGACACTTTAACATGGAATTTCCAATTCCTAACAGTTTGAAATTAGGACCGGAATATAGAACAAATTGGGGGGAAGATGACTTCTTAGAAAGATGCAAAATAGGGCATAACTATAACATGGAAAACCCCAATAGAGATCGTCATGAGGAAGAAGATAACGGTAAGGAAGTCACGTAGGAGCACGACTTCGAGTCTAGCTACAAGACTCATAAATAAAGAAAAGCGCTTCGTGGGAGGCAACCCATGCTTAATTGTTTGCTTGTTTGTGTGTCATATATCTTTTCATTGTTGTTTATTCTCATGTTTGATTTTGTGAAAATGATTTATTTTGTCTTTAACCTCATCTTAATTACATATAAAGGTATTTTACAAAAAGATAAGTGTAGGGAAGATTACATACGTTTTCTAAGAACGTGAACATAAGAATTACAATTAGTGAAATTGATGTATATGTGTGTTTGTTAGAGTCAAATGCTTGTATCGAGTCATAATGGATGTTTTGCAAGAATATTTCCAGGTTTTAAAGGTGTAATTTTTCCAGAAAAACGCAGCAGACCAGTTTTTGTCATGACAACCTGACGGCTTCAGGATTAAAGCCTGACAACATCAGGTCAAGCAGAAACAGCTTATACAATTTTTTTTCGTTTTCTGTGCTACTTATAAATTTTTGGAAATTCCCAGGTCTTAATTTTCCAGAAAATCTGCAAACATCCATTCCACAAGCATTATATCCTAGTGTAGTTGTGTCATATATAGTTTTACCGCCGATTTTACGCGAAGGTTTCGTTTTTTTCTTAAAGTGTGCAGGTTATATTTGGCAAGAAGAAGAACCACAACATTGGATGGAGCTTAATATTTACACATTCTTCTTGAAAAGGAATTTAACCGCAACTTCACACGGATCCTACCGAGCTAATCAGGGTTTCGTTCTCTTTTACTTACCTTCCTTTATCATAACTTTGATACTTTCGGAGAACATTGGGGACAATGTTCAGTTTAAGTGTAGGGAGGGAGAATAAAACGGAAATTTAGAAACTATTCTTATCCTTGACTATTTGTTTTGTCCTTGGTCATTTGTGTAATAAACTATGAGAAATATTTGTTAGGGCAATTTTAGCAAAAAATTTAAATTTTTTATGACATGTACGAGCTAAAACTTTAGTCTTAATAAAGCGTCTCATGGATAGGAGTTATATGACTAGCACAAAAACCGCTTACCACTCAAATTCCACCCCAAAAATATGAGGTTCGCCCCTAGATCTTTAGGAATAAAAGCATTCACCTTTAATGCTTAGAGAGTGTACCGGTAGTATAATAGATTCTAAAACTTGTTTTGTGATGCATTCCGAGATCGGTAGTGAGACTACACTTGTGTAGTTAGGAATGACTAAATGATAAGAGGCATTAGGGTAACCCTTGTTCAAAACCTGTATTATAATTACTTCTTCCACATCACTTGAGTAATTACCCCACACCCTTGCGATGTACTCATCTTTAGTACACGATAACCCTAGTTAACCCCTCAGAGCCTATCCTTTTCGCGGTTCTCGTGATGTTTCGGTTTTTCAGAATATCAATGAAGAGCATTGTTTACAATCCACCCCCAAATGTACACCCAAATCACCTTAGCCTACCTTGTATGCACTCACCTTTAGTGCATTATTGTTATCATTACTAAACCCTTATGTTAATACAAATAAACCGTAAAAACCTTTATTAATATTTTGCGATCTCTTTTGTGTTTTGTTGATAACAAATATAATGTTATCTTAAGTACAATTATAAGGATACATGTTATTTTTGTAAAGCATTTACATATAGCCATTTAAATACAAAATGTTGTAATTAATCATTTGTTGTAATAGTTTATTAGGATGGGTAAAAATCACAACCCATGGATCATATCCATAACCCATGGTATTGACCCATACCCACAAGACTAGATACATTGTACTCATTAGATACATTGAATCTAAAAGAATACCCATGGACCAACCCATAACCCATGACCCATAACCAAAAAACCCATGGGCAAAGAGGAGCGTCCCACGGATCCCTAGGATTACACTAGACGGATCCCTTGTGGGAGGGATCCGTGGGATCCGGGGAACAGTGGCAAATTTTGCCTATAAATAGAGAGCCATTTTCTTCATTCTAACTCACCCCTCTTCTTACTAATTCTCTCATATACTCTCATTCTCTTCTAACAAAAGATCACTTGATCTAGAGAGTACTTCCTTCTTTCTTTCTTTAGTGATTCTCATATAGGTCCTTCTCTAAGGCGAGATCACGAGCATTCTACAAGTCATCCAAGCTAGGGGTCCTTGATTGATTTGTTCCTCCGCAAGATTTCTGTAGCAAAGATCTTGTATTTGATATTTCAAATATTTGTTGTGTAATAGTCGTGTTGGTTTGGTCCACCTTGTTACAGACTCGGTATTTAGCTTTGTACCGGAAAAAGGTGTAAGCAACGTTGTGAAGGCTTCTCCGCCAAGTTGAAGGAGTTTGTTGACATATTGCTTGAACTCTCGAGTAGGTGACTCGAGGAGTGGAGTAGGGCAAGGAAGGAGTCCTTGTAGCCGAACCACTATAAATCGGTTGTGTCATTTCTATCCCTTTGCTTTACTTTATTTACTTGCTTTATCATTAGATCTATACTTTCTCTACATCCATACGATCTCACATATTATCGAATCTAAAGTTTTTGAAACTAACTTAAAATGGGCAAAACTATTCAACCCTCCCCTTCTACAATTGGCATCAAGAGCTAAGTTTATAAAAATTTTAAAGTAAACCGTATTTTAAAAACTTTTCGATCACTATGGGTTCTGAAAATTATAAGGAAGGGCAATCTATGCAATGACCACCACTACTTGAAACCAATGGTTTTATATATTGGAAAAATAGATTCGAAAAGTATGTGAAGCCTAAAGATATTGATCTTGGTACATTATTGTTGAAGGCGATTTTGAGGCTACCTTAAAAGATGATAATGGAAATTTAGTTAACATACCTCATGATAAACTAAATGATGAAATGAAGAAAAAGCTTTCTAAAAATAGTGAAGCTAAAATGGTTTTGTACAATGCTTTACCCAAAAAGAAATTCGAAAGAATTTCTATGCTTAAAACCTCTAAAGAAATTTGGAATTATTTAGTTGTAACTCATCAAGGTAATCAACAAGTTAAAAATAATAAAATTGATTTATTTGTTCAACAATATGAACAATTTTTAATATCGGATGAGGAAACTATAGATCATTCATTTGCTAATTTTAATACTATTATTACATCTTTACAAGCACTTGATGAATCTTTTTCTAGCCGTAACCATGTTAGGAGATATCTAAGGGCACTTCCATCCAAGTGGAGATCCAAGGTGACGGGGATCGAAGAGTCAAAAGATTTGACAATCCTCACCATTGATGAACTCATAGGCAACTTAAAAGTATACGAGCTTGTCCTTGCTAAAGATTCCAAAGCCTCAAAGGTGAAAGAGAAACACAAATCTCTTGCCCTTAAAGCCAAAAAGGCTTCAAGCGATGAAGATAACTTCTCTTCGGATAGTGACGAGGAGGAGTATGCTATGGCGGTAAGGGACTTTAAAAAGTTCTTTAGAAGGAAGGGAAGATACGTCAAACAACCGTATGACGACAAGAAAGGATTTCGGAAAAGCAAAGAGGACGAGAAGCCAAGGGATGATCATGCTTGCTTTAAATGTGGGGACCCAAACCACTTTATTAGTAAGTGTCCCAAACGGGATGATCAAAAGGCGTTCGTGAGCGGCACGTGGGGAATGAGTGACCAGGAGGACGAAGAAATTTGTCTCATGGCAAATGACGAGGTATGTCACGAATACTATAGTAGCTCATCACTAGATGACGACTCATTGCATAATGAATATGACAAACTGTGCAATATTAGCTTTAAACTAATTAACAAAAACAAGATTTTAAAAAGTCAAAACCAACGTTTAGATAAAGAAGTCATAGAATTAAAAGCAAAATTGAAACGTCTAGAAAATGGTAAAATAGCAAGTGGTTGATAAGGTTTTAAAATGTACCTTTTTGAGAGGTCGTTTAAGCCCTTATTTGATCACGTTTGTATCCGTTATTACTTAATATCGTTCCTTTTCACTTTTTAGGTATCTTGACGGCAAAATGATGGAATGACACTTATTCGGACGAAAAGGCGCGAATATACGAAGAAAATGGCCAAAGTTAAGAATCGAGCCACTCAGACTGCTGGAACTGAAGGGGACGGCGTCAGGTGTTATCTGCGATGCCGTCGCATCACTTTTGTGACGGCTCAGTAGCCAAATTGCTTATTTACAAGTGACGGTGTCAGGCTTTAAAAGAGTAGGTCGTCGCAACTCATACGGCCTAGATTTGATCAAGACGGCGTCAGAGACTAAAGGGGACGGCGTCACAAGCATAAGTTGACGCCGTCGCAAGACTAACGTGGCCAAGACGAAACTCTAATAACGGCGACCCGACGGCGTCACAAATTTAAAGGTGACGCCGTCGCGAATGTAATCTTATATATAGAATCCGATTTTTTTTAGTTTTCAGTGTGTAGTCTTTTGGAGTAAAACCTAAACCGAACTAAGGCTGTCTTGTACAGTATTTTAGGGTTCCAAACCCTATCTTACATTAAGATAAGTGTTTTACTTCATTAATTTAATTATGTCTTCAATTACTTGTGTGTATGCTTGCATGTTCTCCATGTCCAGCTAATTTACTTGTGTGTTTGCTTAGGGTATATGAAACTTAATTATTGAATATTGATTGGTTGTCTCTTATCTTAATTGTTAATGATATAGTAATGCGATAGGTCATCCGTTGTGTAGTTAATGCTTGATTAATCTTTGTGAACCTTAGTTTATAGCACCTAGAGTTGTTGTAGGCTAAACCATCCGAAGAGTACCTTAGAGTTAAAGTTTATAAATCCTAGAGACTTTGTAGGCGATAACCTTTGGTAGTTTCAAAGAGTAGGGACAAACGCATACCCTACGACCTTAGACACACAACACGATTAAGAATAAGGACGTGACAATTCAACCATCAATAGGAGATAATTAAGGAGTAATAAAACCTAAGTAAACACATCTTTTAATTACTTCATTTTGTGAATAGAATTACATTCTATCCCAAACCTTGGGATTTTATGACATGTTCTGTCGGAATCAAGCCAAATCCAAAATGAGGTTTTCTGATGTGTGACTTTTGATTTTTTTTAGCCTAAGATATATATTCTAATGTAAGCGCTGCCGCAGTGGAAATTTAAACACTGCGGCAGCCCAGCGGCAATAATCTCAAAGCAGAACCGGTGCAATCAGAACGCTGCCGCAGTTGAATACGAACACTGCGGCAGGGGAAATCAGAGACTGCGGCAGAACTAGTTTAGATCCGGCATACTCAACGCTGCTGGATGAGAAAATTTCGGACTGTGGCAGTGAACATTT
>BPTQ01000008.1:148716504-149025676 GCA_019973895.1 Chrysanthemum seticuspe | reverse complement strand
GAAAAGGAAGTTCCTTTGACCCCGAACGCGCTGTGTAAGCGTATCAGTGGTGAATGTGAACTTTGCATTCAACTTTAAACACTAGTTGATCAACTAGATTCTAAAATTGCTAGAATGAGTACGAATACTTTAGATATGATATTAGATAGTGTTAAAACCGGTAACAAACAAAAGGTTTAGGTATTCAACAACTTGATCCATCAACTACTGAAAACAAAGAAACAAAATTTGTTAAAGCACTAGAAAAACCAGCCACTGTTGTGGCGGATCCCACGGATCCCATAAAAAGGGAACCGGCTAGTGTTATGCCAGGGATCCGTGGGTCTGCTGTAGCAAACAGTGGTAATAACATAGCTTCTTCATCTAGAACTGATTTTGTTATCGTTAATAAGAAGAAACCAACTCATTTTACCACTAGACAACCACTTCCAAAATATAATCCCATTTTTGCAAGAAACAAGGCTCTATCTTTTTCAAAACCATCCATCTAGGAGACCTAATAATGTTTACCCGAGAAGTAACCATCAAATGGGATGGAACCCAAATATGCAAAATGGATTTCCTTTTCAAAACTTTGCACCATGGAATGCATACTCACCTTATCCATACATGTCTAACATTAATGGAACGTTTAACACTAATGGACCCATGAACAAATGGGGACCAAACTTTTGAGTTAATTGTTTTGTTAGGTGTGCTTAAAGGTCGACCTAGACCCGGATGAATGGGTCAAGGATAGCGGGCGCACAAGGCACATGACCGGCAATAAAGATCTATTCTCCACATATGAATCCTTCAATGGAGGTAATGTGGTGTTTGGAAATAGCAAAAGTAAAATCATCGGTAAAGGTACGATTTCTAACAAATCTCTAACCATTAACGATGTGTGTCACGTAGAAAACCTAAACTTTAACCTCTTAAGTATAGGACAAATATGTGATAAAAAGTGCAATGTACTTTTTACCGAAACCGGTAGTAAGATATTAAAAAAATGGCATAACCATAGGAAGAGGAATTAGGAAACATGGAGTCTATGTCATTAAAATCGGTAATTAACCAAAAGACAAACTATGTCTTACCTCTATGGATGATACTTCGACCTTATGGCATCGAAGATTGGGTCATGCCAATATGCGACTTCTTCAATCGCTATCATCCAAAGATCTAGTAAGAGATCTACCTAAGTTAAAATATGAACATCACTTTTGTGATGCTTGTAATGTAGGAAAACAAGTTCATTCTAGTCATAAAGCTAAAAACATGGTGTCTACAACTAAGTGTCTAGAATTACTACATATGGATTTATTTGGTCCATCCGCTATCCAAAGTTATGGAGGCAACTACTACACTCTGGTCATAGTGGATGATTACTCTAGGTATACATGGATAAAATTCTTAAAGAACAAAACGAAAACGTTCAATTATTTTGAAATATTAAGCAAGAAAATCCAAAGACAACTAGGAAGTCCTATAGTGTCTATTAGAATGGATCATGGTAGGGAATTCGATAATGAAGTGCAATTTGGAGCCTTTTGTGACGCTAATGGTATTACTCACAACTTCTCGGCTCCGCGCCCTCCACAATCGAATGGGGTAGTTGAAAGAAAGAATAGAACCCTACAAGAAATGAGTCGCACCATGCTTAATGAGCAATCAATACCTCAAAAGTTTTGGTGCAATGTCGTTGATACTTCAACATACATACTCAATCGAGTCTTAATTAGACCAATCTTAGGTAAAACTCCATACGAGTTACTCCGAGGCAAAAAGCCTACGTTAGATCACTTTAGAGTCTTTGGTAGCAAATGTTTTCTTTTTAACACTAAAGATTACCTTACAAAATTTGATCCTAAATCAACTGAAGGTATCTTTCTAGGTTACTCTCCAAATAGCAAAGCTTACGTCATATTAAACAAAGAAACAATAAAGGTAGAAGAGTCATTAAATGTAAAATTTGATGAAAGTCCACCCAAACCCTCTCCACCTCTTGTCGATGACGAGATTGTAGAAAGTGAAGCTATAGTAATAAAGAAAAAGATAAATGAAGAAGAAGAACCTTTAAATGATGAAGTCATAAATATTAAAGAGTCCAAAGATCACCCCGTAGATAAGGTCATAGGAAAGCTAAACAAAAGAACATTAAGGTCTCAAGTTCAAAACCTAAGTAGCTTATTTTGTTTTGTTTCAACCATAGAACCTAAGAATACACAAGAAGCCATAAAAGATGAAAGTTGGGTAATGGCTATGCAAGAAGAATTAAATCAATTTGTTTCTAATGATGTTTGGACACTTGTCCCTCCACCTAGTTATCAAACCATAATAGGAACCAAATGGGTTTATAAAAAAAATTAGATGCAAACGGAGTAGTGTCTAGAAACAAGGCTAGACTCGTTGCCCAAGGGTATAACCAACAAGAAGGAATAGACTTTGATGAGACCTATGCCCCCGTGGCTAGATTAGAGTCTATAAGAATACTTCTTGCGTATGCTTGTGCTAATGATCTAAAGCTTTATCAAATGGATGTCAAAAGTGCTTTTCTAAATGGTTTTATTAATGAAGAAGTATATGTAGCTCAACCTCCGGGCTTCATCGATTTTCAAAAACCTAATCATGTGTATAAGTTAAAGAAAGCCCTTTACGGTCTTAAACAAGCTCCAAAAGCTTGGTATGATAGACTAAAGTCATTTTTAATTAAACACAACTATACCATGGGGTTAGTTAACAACACAGTTTTTACTAAGAAAAGAGAGTCACATATAATCATAGTTCAAATATATGTAGATGATATTATATTCGGATCCACTTGTCAAGACATGTGTGATGATTTCTCTAAAATCATGCATGACGAGTTCGAGATGAGTATGATGGGAGAACTTAGTTTCTTTCTTGGTTTACAAATCAAACAAGTAGAAGATGGTATCTTCTTTAATCAATCTAAATACATAAAAGAGATGTTAAAGAAATTCGGATTAGAAGAGTCAAAACCAATTTGGACACCAATGTCATCCGACACCAAACTCACTAAAGATGAAGACGGAGAATCCGTAGATAATACTAAATATCGTGGCATGATTGGTAGTCTTCTCTACCTCACGGCTAGTAGGCCGGATATCATGTTTAGTGTTTGCTTATGTGCTAGGTTTCACGAAGACCCTAAAACATCACACCTAGAAGCCGTAAAAAGAATATTTAGATATATTAAGGGTACAACACAATTAGGATTATGGTATCCTAAGGGCACGGGAGTAGAAACAATTGTATATGCATATTCTGACCATGCAGGTGATTATGTTGACCGAAAAAGTACAAGTGGGGTATGTACTTTTATTGGATGTTGTTTAACATCTTGGTTCTCAAAGAAACAAAAGGCATTAGCAATATCAACAACCGAAGCCGAATACGTCTCCGCCGGCAAAGCATGCCAACAAGCACTATGGATGAAACAAGCGTTAGTTGACTACGACATTCATCTAAGTGACAAAGCCATTCTATGTGGCAACATGGGTGCCATAGATTTAAGCAAGAATCCGGTATTACATTCTCGCACAAAGCATATAGAGATTCGTCATCACTTCTTAAGAGACAATGTTCAAAAAGGGAACATCTCTATTGAGAAGGTAGCGTCCGAAGACAACATAGCCGACGTCCTCACCAAACCGTTGAAGCGGGAACAATTCAACCTACTTCGTCTTGGTCTTGGTCTCATGGAACAAACGTCGTAATTTTTTTTTGACTCTACAAGGTATGTAAACACTAGCCTTCTTCTTTCTGAGTCTAGGATCTCTATTTCACGCACAACTCACAAACAATACGGGAATTTTCAAAACCCAAGATAAGTTTTTTCACTAATAACTCATAGTCTTTCTTATTTTTTTTATAAGTACAAGCTGAAAACACATAATTACATACACATCCTCTTTTCAAAGGATAAAACGAGTTTTAGAAATCCTTCTTGCTTTCTAAATGGATACATCTTCCCGTATCAATTTCACAAAAGCAATTTCTCACATCTAGGATAAATCACTTTTTCATTATTAATACAAAGTAAAAACCCGTTTTCATTGCATCTCATGTCTTTTGAATGCTAAAGGGGACACATAACTAATATGTGTTTTCGGGTACGTTCATTTAAGCCACAATGAATTAGGAGCATTGGTAGCACTGACTTACGTACTCAAGTACTAAATATGTGTTTTCGGGTTATCTCACATAATAGTATGCTTTTTCACTTCTACTTTATTTTTCTTTTCTTCTTAGGAGTCGAGATAACCGCAACTCTAAATAGTTTGCATATAGGCACACACTAGGCAAAAATGTTTCCAAAAGGAAAACTTTGTGCTGCCTGAATCACCAGACCCACGGATCTCAGCCTTAATGCTGGACGGATCCCTCAAGGGAAGGATCCATGGGATCCGTGAGACAGAAGCTTGTTTAACTTCTAGTTTTATCATTTTCTTTTGGAGTATGTGAATTAATGCTTGTTTTCTCATGATCACATGCCTTAAATTCATATCTAATCATTAGATTTTAATCCATATTTTGGGTCAAGCATTCATTGCAATGCACATTTTTTTTATATAAGTAAGGATTCCCAACATTGTTTGCTATTTATCTCATCCTCACAAATAAACACCACCATGTCTTCCAAAAGACCTTCCAACTTAGATGAATCACCTAAGCCAAACAATCCATTTCAAGAATTTCAAACTTTCGTACTCCCAACTTCCAAAATACCACAATCAAAATCTAGGACATCTGCACGGATTAGCATACGATCTTGTTGCTTAGCAAAACCATCATCGAATGGCTCATCACCAACCACTAACTCACCACAAGATGCTTCCATTATAGCACCTCCCTCATCACCAACAAGTACACCAACTTCATCAAACATCAACTCACCACCTAAAGTCACTCTTTTGGAACTCCTTAAGACTCCAACAAGATCTCATCAACCAAAACAAAAAGAACTAGCCTTTTTGACTCCTCCCACTTCACCAAATACAACTTTTCAAGACTTTAAAACATCACCACCCTTAGCTCCCATTAAACTACAAGAACATCTAGGTTCTTTTCCACCACCACTTCCAACCATTCCGGATTTTGATCTATATTTTCCTATTTTTCCACCACATCTTCCGCAACTCACAAATCAAAACAACCCAGAAAACTTCCGCACTCATTACCCACATCACTTACATTGTGATCATTGCCAATCCACTAGGGAAATTGCAATAGAAGTTAAGGAAGAAATGCGATTCATACTCAACCTCATCCTTGATCGCATCAATACCATTACTCATCAAAACCTCCATCCATAACCTTATGCAAGCATGGAAGGAATCATTATTACTATTTTCTATTTTTTGTACTTTTTCTTTTGAGTCATTTTCAAGAACAAGTATTGTTCTTATTTTTACATGCTTGTAGGTGGCATACATACCACTACACTTTGTTGTTTATTACAAGGCCTTGTTTACATACCTTGGCTCCCAATCTTGATTCTCGTCAATCACAAGATTATTTAAGCATGTTACTAACCTTTCTCTTTGTAGGATTTTTATATATTTTTCTTCACTTAACGCCCCAAACTAGGGGGAGCTACCGTCAAGGGGGAGTAAGCGATACGTGGACCATTTATTTTTCCACACTTTTATTTCTTCAATGGTTAACTTTTTGTTTCGACGAAAAGGGGGAGAAGAAGTAAAACTTAGGGGCTTTCAAAATATACATCTATTCTTAAGTTTTACTAATCATAACATTATGTTTTGTCATCAACAAAAAGGGGGAGATTGTTAATACAAATAAACCGTAAAAACGTTTATTAATATTTTGCGATCTCTTTGTGTTTTGTTGATAACAAATATAATGTTATCTTAAGTACAATTATAAGGATACATGTTATTTTTGTAAAGCATTTACATATAGCCATTTAAATACAAAATGTTGTAATTAATCATTTGTTATAATAGTTTATTAGGATGGGTAAAAATCATAACCCATGGATCATATCCATAACCCATGGTATTGACCCATACCCACAAGACTAGATACATTGTACTCATTAGATACATTGAATCTAAAAGAATACCCATGGACCAACCCATAACTAATGACCCATGACCCATAACCAAAAAACCCATGGGCAAAGAGGAGCGTCCCACGGATCCCTAGGATTACACTAGACGAATCCCTTGTGGGAGGGATCCGTGGGATCTGGGGAACAGTGGCAGATTTTGCCTATAAATAGAGAGCCATTTTCTTCAATCTAACTCACCCCTCTTCTTACTAATTCTCTCATATACTCTCATTCTCTTCTAACAAAAGATCAATTGATCTAGAGAGTACTTCCTTCTTTCTTTCTTTAGTGATTCTCATATAGGTCCTTCTCTAAGGCGAGATCATGAGCATTCTACAAGTCATCCAAGCTAGGGGTCCTTGATTGATTTGTTCCTCCGCAAGATTTCTGTAGCAAAGATCTTGTATTTGACATTTCACATATTTGTTGTGTAATAGTCGCGTTGGTTTGGTCCACCTTGTTACGGACTCGGTATTTAGCTTTGTACAGAAAAAAGGTGTAAGCAACGTTGTGAAGGCTTCTCCGCCAAGTTGAAGGAGTTTGTTGACATAGTGCTTGAACTCTCGAGTAGGTGACTCGGGGAGTGGAGTAGGGCAAGGAAGGTGTCCTTGTAGCCGAACCACTATAAATCGGTTATGTCATTTCTATCCTTTTGCTTTACTTTATTTACTTGCTATATCATTATATCTATACTTTCTCTACATCCATACTAAAGTTTTTGAAACTTACTTAAAATCAGCAAAACTATTCAACCCCCCCCCCCCTTCTAGTTTTCCACACCTTAGTTCAATTATCTAGTTACTTGCATGGTTGCTAAGTCGAGTCATATCTTTTTTACACAGTTTTGGGATGATTGGGACTCATGGGTTAAAGTAATATTTTATGGAGTAACGGGAAGGAACGTTAAATTCAAATTCCCTTTATCTACGTAACTAAATACTCCAAGTGTTTTGATCTTTTCAAATCGGGTCAATTAATGTTAGAGAAATAAAAACTCAAGTGTAGGGATGCTCCTATAAATCCCTTATATTTTGATGTTATCGTAGAAGATGGTAGAGTAAAAAGGTATGAAAAAAAATCGAAAAAAGAGAGTGAAAAAAAAATGAAGAAAAACATACAGGCTACCATCCTACATCTATCTTTATGTTTATGTATTTAAATTTATGTATGTTTGTTTCAAGTTATCTAGAGTTAGTGAGTCGAGTCTTGGCTTAGCAACGCCACGGTTTTCATTCTTGTAACATAAGATTTTTGACTTGCCACCACTAAATATCGCTTATCCAATAAAACCCTTTGTTTCCCTACTGTAAGCCTAACGTTATAACACATGAAAAAACCTCTTAGATAGTTGTTCCTAGGTGCTTACGCCAAAGCGGTGAAGGTTTGATCTAGTCTCAAGCTTATGGTAATCTATGTACTATGCCAGATAATAAGTGTTATCTTCCATTTCCATTTATTATATTTCATATAAACCCGAGAGATGAGAGAATCCAAACAACACTTGTGAGGTGCTAGTATACAATTTCCGTGCTTTTTATGACTATTATGGTGCTTTTACTTGTTATGAATTATTCTAAACCCATGTTTCATGCTCCCTAACTTATAAATTGATTGGCCAAAAGCACATTTGCTTGAGGACAAATAAATACCAAGTGTAGGGATATTTGATAAGGATTTAAACGTACACTTTTAAGGGGTCATTTAAGCCCTTAATCGACCACTTTTATATCCATTACTGCTTAATTTCATTTCTTTTCACTTTTTAGGTCTCTTGGAAGCAAAATGCTGGAATGATGCACATTTGGACGAAAAGGACTGAATACATGAAGAAAATAGCAAAGTCAAGATCGAAGCCACTCAAGCTGCTCAAATTGAACCTGACGGCGTCCCAATCAATGGGCGACGCCATCCCTCTATACAGATTTGATAAAACATGCACCAGACGGCTCAGTAGAATATTTGCTCATACAACCTGACGGCGTCAGGCTTTGAAGAAGAAGGGCGTCACTCAGACTTTTCATCTCAGACTGCCCATATCCAGAATCATGATGACGTCCCACTTGAAGACTGACGGTGTCATAACTCTAAGGTGACACCGTCCCATCGATGACTTGGCCAAGACGAAAACCCTAATGACGGCGAGCTGACGGCGTCCCACCTATAAGGTGACGCCGTCGCACTAGTAAATCTATATATAGAATTCGATTTTTCTGCATTTGGAGAGGTAGACTTTTGGAGTAAAAACCCTAAACGTTTGTAGTCCGACTTGGACATTATCATAGGGTCCCAAACCCTATTTTACACATCAAGACAAGTGTTTTAATCCAAAGTATCATTATGTCTTCCATTGATTGTGTGTATGCTTGCTTGTTTAACATGTCTAGCTAAATTACTAGTGTGTTTGCTTAGATCTATGAAACCTAGTTATTAATTATTGTTAGGTTGTCTCTTATCTTAATTGTAATTGGCTTAGGAGTGCAACTAGGCTTTCGTTGTGTTTAATGCTTGAGTAATCTTTGTGAAAGTTTGCTTATGAATGAAATAGTTTAAGGACTTACGGATTTCGTAGGCTAAACCCAAAGGTAACCTCAAAGAGTTAGGGCATAGGCACACCCTACGACCTTAGGAATTACAACACGATTAAGATAAGGTGTGACAATTCAACCGACCAATAAAAGATAACTAGGGAGTAATAGTATCTAGGTAAACACATTTTTAATCATTATACGAGTACACATCAATTAGACATAAACTACCCATAGTATTAGAATAGTAGAAGTAATTGGTAGAAGTACCACCCCCCAAACCAATTGCCCCGAGATATTTACCTTAGCTTTCTAAAAAACCAATAAAAAGATTAAAAAAAGAATCACCCTCAACCCCCACCTTCTCGTCATACATTTCTTGCTAGCATTCCTATTCCCCTAGAGAACGATATCAATCCTCGAGGCTTACCCAATACTACACTACAATGATTAGGTTCACTGCCTAGGTGGTTGAAAAACTTGCTCGAAGAAAAGGAAGTTCCTTTGACCCCGAACGCGCTTCGTACGTGCATCAGTGTGCTTCTTCAATATATCCATGAGACGCATACAAACCTTAAATTTAGATGAGAGACCCACATTTATGTGTACACGTTGCGCCGGTAAATATGTGACGACAACAAAACTAGCATGGCCATACTAACCTGTTGGTGGTTTTCGATGGTGACTGTGACATATCCAACGGATGTTGAGTGGTGATAGCCATTGATTTGGTGGTTGTGTGCAGATGGTGAAGACGATACGTGACGGTTGGTGGTGGCCGATCGAGATTTAGAGAGAGAGAGAAAGTTAGAGTTTAGTGAGAAGAAAGTGTGTTTCAGGGAATAATAAGTTTGTTCGTTTATGTTCAGTTCATCTTACAACACAACCAATAGGTTTGTTGTGCTTTTATGTTGTTCTAGAAAGTGTGTTGTTGATTTTTTGGAATTTCAAGATTGTGTTTATTAATCTATATGGTATTTGGGAATTAGTTTTGTGTTTGATGATATTTGGGAATGAATTTTGAGTTTGATGATGGTGATAGCGGTCGTGACAAGAAGATGATCGCAGTGAAGGTGATTGAGTTAGTGGTGGTGTGGGTGAGTGAGGTAAAATAAAATGAGAGTGAGAAGAAGACGAGGGTAAAATAGTCATTTTGCATGAATAATCAGAGTTGCCAATAGATAACGGGAGTTGACCGAAAAAATAATAGGATAAGGGATTCATTTGTTACCAAACCCTAGAAAAAGGGAATCCTAATGACGAAGAGGTCAAAGTACGACCTCAAATGATGTTTTTGCACAAGTTTAGGGACTAACGGTGTATTTTACTCTATACCCGATGTTTAAGCAAGGTAAGGGAGATGCAGAATATTTTATGCACATGTTTTTTACGGAACACGAACCCGCAACCACCAGGTTGTAAATGCAATTAGGGTACAAGCTCTTTTTTGAACTTTGTTGATTTTGATATTAATCTATGAAGGTATATTGGTTTAGTTTTATGAATAAACTATACTTTTATGTATTTAGATTACTTTTGAAAACTAAGTCTTATATTTAAAATCTAATACCATTTCTTACACTCACATATAAAGAGTGAAAGTATAAGTCACGTTTAGTATCATTATTACTCTTAAGTTATTAGGGAGTATAGAAGATACTCGCGCAATGTGGCAGCAGATACCCGTGACTATTTTTGTGGCGAAAAATTGTTTTTCATTTAAGCCTTTCTTATTTGGCAGATGGCAGCGACGGTTGTGGTTATTATGGCAGCATTAGGCGCCGACGGTTGATGGTGTCACTAGTTTATGGTGGTAGAGTGTAGGGGTGAGCAAACGGACCGGATGGACCGGACCGACCGACAAAACCGACTAGACCGAACCGAAACCGACCGAACCGATGGACCGACGGTCCGGTCTCGGTCTATCGTTTTTGGCAAATTCGATCTCGGTCCGGACCACAAACCGAAAATTTAGCCTTGTTGGACATGACCAACCACATTCGGTCTCGGTCTAGGGTTTTTGCCGGATTCGGTCTCGGTCCAGTGCGGTTTTTCTCGGTCCGGTCCGGTTTTTGCCCGATGAGCAGCCCTAGTAGAATGAGAGAAAAGAGAGCTAGTGTGTGTTTTTATTTGTTGGGTGTGTTTATTTTTTAAAGATTCCAAACATCATGTAAAATGTATAGATCTAAAACACATTTAGTGGGTCGTTACAACTACAAAAAAAAATTTAATACTGCTCGACTATAGCCATCGGGGTGTGGATGAGGCAGAAACACTTGCCGCACGTGATAATGTCACATTAGATAGAACAATTCCCTATCAATGGAAGCCTTCGATGAAGAAGGTAAGTAATTGTTAGATTGTTTACTAAATGTATTGTTACAACTTCACATTTAATGGGCTGTTACAACTTTGTATTTAATGGGTTGTCACAACTACATTTAATTTACAGATGTTGAAATAAGCCGTTACTATGATCATGCGTTCAAACTAATACATACAATTTCTTTAATAAGAAATATTTTTGGTCTTAAATTTTTTAATACTTATTTATTTAAAACGTGCTAAATCTTTTATAAAGAAGTATAGATTAGATTATGTTAGGAATTGGAAATTCCATGTTAAAGTATCGGTTACCCCAATTATGGTCTAGCATATGTTAGCTCGTAGACTTGTAGTTATTTACGTTATTTAGTAGTTTATTAGTTAGTTAGTAGCGTAGATTAGTTTAGTGTAACACCGTGGAGGAAGGACGGGTCTTTACCCACTGTATGCCTGATCCACAGTCCGACAGGAGGACGTACGCTTTGTAACTATAAATACCCCTTCCATCCATGGAAGGGGTGGTACTTTCTAATCTAACCTTTCATAATTTACAAAGCAAGTCTCTAGCAAGAAACACCCTCTCATTCTTTCTCTCTCTAAACATGGCAAACTTGTATTTCCATCATCCAAGACCACCCGAATCATCTAACAACATACTATTACGATCCTACAAATGGTACCAGAGCCTAGGTTCTATTGTTTTGATGATTCGTTTGGTTTTAAATGCGGTTTGCTCGACTTTTGGCACGGTTTGTATGGTGTTTGGTTATGCTGTTTGATGTGTGATATGGTCTATTGGTAATATTTTTGAGTCATATGAATCTGGTTTTAAGGGCTTGCTTTGTCAGTTTTGCCGTCGATTTTGCTGCTGTTGATACTAGTAACGTGTTATCAGTTTTGGTTTTCTGTTTGATGAAGATTTGTTTTAGTTACTGTTGCACATGGTGTTCTAAAAACAGTGTCTATAAGCAGTTTTTTGCATATTGTACAAGGCTAAACAAAATTGTCAGCAAGTCTTTAAACTATTTTGATTATTACTACTTGCTGCGATTTGGGTCAAAATGGTAGATCTTGTCATTGTTTTGTGGTCTAAATGGGTCTAACATGATGAACTTTTAAGTAGTTTTTCTGGGTTTTTTTTCTGGTATTCTTGGTAGCAACTTGGTGTATGAAAAATGCCCTATAGTACTTTTTGTCCTTATTTTTGGCAGTGACTTGTCATTAACTGGTTCTTCATAGCGACTTATCCATGAGTATTTACTCATGGTAGCGACTTGCCAAAGCGAGTTGCTAAGTAGCGTCTTGTGACAGAAAAAGATTAGCGACTTGTTTCAAGAAAAAATGTAGAGACTTGACCTAGCGACTTGTTATTTAACAAGGTTTCGAGTTGTGATACAGCGACTTGTCACATGTAGCGACTTGACAAAACGTTTAGCGACTTATTGACTCAAACAATACCATTACCAACACACCATAACTCTTTGACCTCAGGTACATAATCCATCATCAGTTCACTAAGGTATTAAATCGAAAGTAAAGTCTCGAAGCTGTTACATCTTATACTCGACACAACCATACAACTAAACATGACTCATCGACTACCATACATCTCCAACACTCATCTAATCAACAATTTATGTTTTCCAAGATCTCAGGCTCGCTTCTTTGTATATGGTTTGACAAAACTCACAAATCTTTCAAGATCTGTACACAAAAGAAGCTACATCGTTGATCAACGAGTCGAACATAAATGAAAAGAATATTTAAGATCTCAGATTTTTTCTTCGTGTGGTATCTCAAATACACAAGGTCCTTTACAAGAACAATTACACGAATGAAAGATATCCTCACAGATCTAAGACTCGGACGAAATCATTTAATTTCAGATTGGTTTCGTGAATGTTCAAAGACGAATCAAAACCATTATGGTTACCACGAAAATTTCATCATCACAAATTAATACAATAACAACTAGTGATCTCAGTCTATTTCTTTCGTATTATTAAAATGATCAAGACTCAAAGGTCGATCTAACGAAAGAAAGCAAACCATCATCGATCATATTAAAGCAAAGCTTCATTTCATGTTCGAATTTAAGAATCGAATAATAACATGTAAGTTATTTTCATGTTCTCATTCGTTTGTCTCATAAGGTCAAAGCATCAAAGCAACGACATAAAGTATAACCTACCTGGATAAAGTCTCGATTCAAACCATCCATGTGGTTGTTTCAAGTTGCTCATGGCCATCCCTGTGGCATGGTATAGATGAGCTTGATCGGTTTTTATCTATGATGAGAAAGAGAGAAGTATTTTTTTTCTTCAGGTCTGCGTTGAGATGAGATGAGTTAAGTGGGAGGCGGATGAATGAGTTAGTGAGAGTTTAGGGTTTGTTTTAGATGAATTAGGGTAATGTGTGAGATGTGACTTGGTTTTTTATACCCGTGCATTTAGGGTATATGATTTTCGGCTATGGGCTTTTGTTTCTATGAGATATGTGAATGGGCCGGATATTGGATGATTGGATTGGGCCGGTTATTGGTGAGTTGCTTTACATGGCTATGAACATTCGATGTAAAGGGGGTGTAATGAATTGTTTCACGTGGGCCGGATATTGGGTCACTGGATCTATCGTTAGCGTGTATTATGAATATTTTTATCCTAAATGTTTAAATTTGGATAGACATAGCATTTGTTGTGGTATAAAGTTGTTTGTTTGGGTATTCAAATTTCACGAGAGATACTTATTCACGGCTTGAGGTTGTAATTGATCTTTATTCGGTTCAAGGTTCTTATCCGGTATTATTGATGTGGTATGGATGTGACGACTCAAACGGCTGTAAAATGGACTTGGATCCTGGTCAAATTCTTTGCAATTTGTTATATGTCAAAGATATCGGAATGCATGAGTTAACCATTGCAAGAATTTACATTGACCGGATCGGATTGCATAGTTATTTGGATCGTGTTGAAAATTATTGGATGACAAGATTTGTTGATGATGAGATTTGATAAGAATTGATGAGATGATGAGATTCGTTGTATTACGAGGTTTGATACTTTGGTGTATACTTTCTCACAAAGAATATTTTGTCACAGCTTGGATTGTTATTGGAACTAGGTTGACTACGGGGTTGTTTGGACGGTATTTCTTATTTGAAGTTGAAGTGAGGCTTTCAGGGCGTGTTTACTTATTTTGTCTTCTTTCTTTCTACCCTTCCGCGAAGATGACTTGTTTGGGCGTTTATAGAGGGTGATAAAGACTTGACTATTTAGTTGTGTTTGTGATTCTTTCTCACTTAGCCCACAACATAACTATCACTTCGGTGTCTCACTCAGTTGAGAATGTCAAGAGGTTTTGTACATTGGGTACACCGCTTCTTTTTCACGAGGATTAGCACAAGTTTAAGTAACAAATCTAGAGAATTTTACTTCATGATCAAGTTTGACATATCGGGTTTACTTCTCCATATGGTCACCATAATAGCCGACAGAATTCGTGAATGGTGTGTCTACCAATGTGTCTAATGGTTGTTGATGTTGGTGAAGGAATCATTGATGAACCGCTGCATGTTCCCCTAAAACAGATATTCACTGAAACCAAAGTTGTCATAACACATTCAAGCTGACATTGTCTACGGTTTTGTCTAGATTTTGTAAAATCCCGTGAAAGAATCTATTTCTCGGTTTAAATCATAGACTTGTAAAATCCCGTGACAATGGAAACCTCCTGGTAATTGTAAAGTGCATTTCCGGATATATCTTACGGTTTATTCTTGGTTTTGTAAAATCCCGCGAAAGAAACTATTTCTCGGTTTAAACCATAGAATTGTAAAATCCCGTAATAATGGAACCATCCTGGAGAAAGGAAAGCGTATTTCGGGATCTTATTTGATGCTAGTGCTACGGTTTCTGTTTTGAAGAAAGGATAAAAGAGTGTACTTCATGAATTGGATGTGTGTTTGGATATTCGTCATGGCAGTTTGGTTATTACAAGGTTTTACAGGGTTATGTGCATTTAACCATGGTCGGGATGAAAACCATTATCATAGTTCACTTAAAACGTCAAAGGAGGCTAGATTTGAGCTTTTAACCAGAAGATGTGACAACGGAGTTAATTCACTATTATTTATTTGAGGTTGAAGTGAATTATCATGGGCGAGTGTACTTAGTATCTGAAGGTATCAGGGATGGATGGATGAAGATTCTTCATGATCCTTGTTCGAGCTTATTATCAAAAACGAAGACTTGGAAATCTAGTTATTGTTGAGTGAGTTTTACTTTTTCTTTTACCACTTGTGGGAATTGGGCTCTTATCACCTCAAAATAACTATCACTTTAAGGAGTTACGTTGTAGTGCTCAGTGTCACATTCAATTGTGGATTTTCAAGAGGTGATGTACGTCTTATACTTGATGGTTGGTTGGATGAGGAGTATAGAGTACTTAGAGATTCAATGGAGGATGAAGTCTCGGCACCGCTCTTTGTGACATATGTGCAAGTTTAAGTCACGAGTTCGGGTTAGTTTACTTCAGGGTCAAATTCATCATATTGGGTTTTCTCCATCAGCTGTCATGACAAAGAGCCTACTGAATGATAATGGGGTGATTACAAGTTTTGCCAAGAGAGCTGAAAAGAGAGAGATAATGACGTATGAACACAACAGTTCATGTCTCGTTCTCTAAAGAAAAGAAAAGTGTGCGTGTCAGTGCGCTTTATCTTCTGAAGAAGAGAAATCTTCTTATGACGTATGAACACATCAGTTCATGCCTCGTACTCTAAAGAAAAGAAATGTGTACGCTTCAGTGCGCATTATCTTCAGAAGAAGAGAAATCTTCTTATTATGACCATTCTCATCAACATGCTTCATGCTTTTTCCATGCGCTTCAGTCATCAAGTGAACCGGACTACTGATAATTACTCTTATTCCACTTGCTCAATATAATGAAGATGGCGACATCATGTGCTAATTTTGCGGGGGAGAAGTGTGAATAGAATACATTTGGATGATAATCACTTGTTTAATCAAGAATGGCATCTCCGTATGCAATTCTTGAGGGGGAGAAGAAGTGTAAATTTATTGCATGGTTGATTGATTTCTGAGAATAAATGGTCAAACGGCTCCAAACTCATGTAAGAACCGAGCTTCCTCTTATCGGGTCATCTTCACATGGAGTTTTCTAGTAAGATTCGTTGGTTAACATCTTCTCACGGGCTGATATGATTAATGACAAAGTGCTTCCAGTTGCGAGGCGGATTTCCTTGATGAACATCTTTCTGTTCTTGTTTGATTGGGAGGGATTTGAATTAAGGGGATTTGCTATTTACAAGTTAACGGGAATGCATTTGGTGTGAAGAAGATGTTAACTTTCTATTTCCCCAATTGGACAATCTTGAAGAAGGTCAAGTCTACAGTATGTTCTACATTTTCTGCTACATGTTAGAAGACTAAAGACGAGTTGCATTTAAAGATCTAAAGACTTCTTCTTAATTCAAGCATTCATTATAAAGATTGTCGGTTTAGGGGAGAGCACTAATTGGGGGAGAGTGAAATGTCGAATTTAATCCCCAATTAGACTTGCTCATATTCTTCAGCAAGTTGATTCTCACAAGTCTTCAAGTGTTCTTCTCATAAGATTTCAAGTATCTGGGCTTACAATGAGTTGCTGATTCTGAAGTGTCAAAACCAGCAAGGGGGAAGGAGACACGTATCTAAAGGCGAGTAATCTTGATGAGCTTAATACTTCTAAGTGATTAAAGATATCCCGGGAAGACTATTGTCATTACCGCAGAGAAACTCAAGGTTTGACTCATGGCGTTTAGTGTTCTTATTCCAACTATGTGGGGAAAGAGATGGAAGAGTTAGTTTCTAAAGATGAAAGAGGTACACAAGTGTGTGATGATTTTGATGTTATCACAATCATCAGGGGAGAGAGATTGTGTACATTGGGGATGCTCAGCTGTTTTACTTGAGGGCTTAATCAGTGATTCAGAGATATAATCACTTATTCCTGAGTGGACATACGCAGATATTGTCATCCGCAGAGATAATCAGTGATTCGGCCTGTTTCTTCAATGTTATCGGTTATTCTCTCTTTGGGCATTCGGGTACTTCGGGTTCTTGAGCTTCATACACTTTCTTCAGGGGGAGAGAAAAGTATACATCGGGGTTATTCTTTGGCTATTGGACTTAATCTGCTACTTCGATGGTATAAGCTTCTTTGTCTTCGGGTATATGTGTATTCGGGTTCGTGAGCTCTAGTCTAAGAGATTGACTGCATCAATTCAACTACTTGGGGGAAGTTGTTCTCTTGACACCTTTTAGAATGGATCGCTTCAGACTTCAGTGGAAAATAAATTTGAGAAGAGGTATTCAAATGTGGGATGATACGTTGTTGTTCTTCTTCTTGATGATATAACCCCGAACGAAGAATCTCGACTATCGTTCTTAAAAGGAGCAGCGGGATTTATGATAATGGTGTGATTCTCTGTGCACCTGGCTAAGGCAAGCTTGAAATAGAGCTTCGAATCTGCTCATCAAATGGATTTTCGGTTTGGGGGGAAGCTGCCAAAGTATCACTTTCAGATGGTTCTATTTCTTTCTTCGATTCAAGAGCCTTGGAAGCTTTGGTGGTGAATGCTTAAGAGATGATGACTTCTATCTTCTACAACGAGGCTGCTCGATATCCTTATCTTGGTACTCGTATCATCATCCTCTTAAACTATATCATCTATTCTATCTTTGTAAATATTTATCAAAAACCAAAATAGAAAAATATAAAACCATCAAAAAGAAAATAGAAAAATATAAAACCAACAAAAACCCATAAAATCAGAAAATTCGAAAAAGACCAAAAATATGTTTTCTCAAGACATGTCTTCTGGTATCGATAACATCTGCGGTCTTAGAAATGTCATTCAATAATGGCATGGGACCATAGATGAAGTTCGAGCAGGATGTGTAAATATTCTTTTCTAAACATGTCTCAAAATATGGCTTACAATTATTTCAGATTGTAACCCGCACTTCAAAAATGGCTTACAGTTATTTCAGACTGTAACCCGTGCTTAAAGCTATGGCTTGCTATTATTTCCGATAGCAACCCGCTCTTCAAGGAAGGAAAGTGTTGCGCTAAACCAATTTTCAAATATTTCGAGCACTTATCCTAAAAACATAATGAGGAAAGTATGTCGAAGGACTGCTGTTCCTACTCAAATATTTTTCAGTCTAAAAATTCTTCAGAAAAATATTTGTTTTAACTAAATGGTGGTAAAAATGAGTTGCTTGAAAATCAATCAGTATCGGAGTTTTCATAAATTTGCAAACTCAATCAATGACTTCCGCGCTTTAAATCTTTTCATAAAATGAGTCATTGATTGAGGGGAAGAATGTTTTTCAAAATTATATCATCTATCGGACTTATCTAATTATCCTAAATGCTTAACTGAAAAATGATGTTAATCTACGTTGAAGGACTAGGTGCCTAGGATATGATTGTTAGGATTAGATGATTATAGATTGATGAACACATTATTCCCATACTTTACATGAACTGATTGATATGTTAGATTGACTTTTACTAGTCGATTGCTGTTTGGGTGTTGTCGACCACCATATATCTGTTTGTATATTCACTAACGTATGTAGATAGCATGGTTTATAAGAATGTTCCCGATCCGGATCCCACAATTGAAGAAGATTGGATGCCGAAAGGAAAGGGTAACTATATCTTGGGTTGACAAATGAAGAAACGGAGCTTAATTGGACTTCTATGGAGAGTTGGCATGGAAAAATGCAACGTAAGAGGTCTCACTGCATCAGCAGATGGTTTTCTTCATCATCAAATGAAGAAACGGAGCTTAATTTGACCTCAGTTGGCATTAAAATGCAACGTAAGAAGTCTCACTGCATCAGCAGACGGTTTTTCTTCCAAGCCCTACAGCAACAACAGAAAGCTTCTCAACCACCTAACGTATCTTTGTGCAGGAAATTTGATACCATTTTTTAAACAATTTTCAAATAATATTGTTTTGAAAAATGGAAAAATATTGGTTTTGAAAATAAACTGGACTAAATTTTGAAAATCACCGGACTTCATTTTATCAAAACTATAAGTCACTCAATCATCGACTACGGTCATCGATTGAGGGGGAGAGTGATTTAAAATAAATTATTTTCAAACAATATTTCTTCATAAAATTCCGGATTGTACAAAATAAGTGGTGATCTAAAGATTTAATGTTATGTAATGGTATGATTTTTCTTTAAGAATCAAGATCTTTCAAAATGAAATTTTTTTTCTGTTCTTGTTTGATTGTGAAATTGTTTTATTTTACTTAAAGATCTCCTAAAAAACTATCATACCTGACACTAACAATCTTTAATGTCTGTTATTGGTCCTCATCTGTCATTTTTCAAAATTAAATCTTGCCACGTCTTTCCCCTAAAATTTTCCAAATGACTTAAATCAATCAGGATCCAAAATCTCAATTGGTTTGAAATTTTTTGATCGGGGGAGAGATCGTGATTTAAATCTCAAATCGGTTTTAAAAGGGTGATTGTTTCTAAAGCACTCCTTCCTTCATGTGCCAAACGATTTAGAAATACATAATGCACATGATTGTGGAGGAGCATTTAACCTTAAACCAGAAGAGTATTTAAACAAGGCACATTTTCTCTCATGTTTTCTAAACCTTATTAAATCACTTGGGATCCAAAATCTCAAAGGGTTTGATATTTTTGATCGGGGGAGAATTTGTGATTTAATAATGAAATTTGATAAAAGATGGTCGTTTTGATTCAAGTGTGCATATTGCTCTCCCATATGTGCTAAACGCTTTCGAATCTCGAAGCACATATTGAGGGGGAGCATTTCAAAAGAAAATAAACTTTCAAGGTACAAAGATTTCTATGTTTCAACATACGTACCTTGATTGATTTTCTAAATGGTTTCTTAATGGCAGTGTAATCGTGGAAGTGCTTCAAAAGAACTCTTTCCTCTATGTGATAAAATGATTTAAAATATCCTATGCACATATTGAGGGGGAAAATTTACCAAAGAAAATCAAAAGGCTTTTTCTAAGGAAATTGTGATCAAAGAAATTATTTCTAAAGAACTTTTGCCTCCATGTGCTAAACAATTTCATAATCTTATGCACATGTTGAGGGGGAGCATTTCTAAATGATCAAAACAATTAAGGTACAAAATGCTTTGATATTATATCACAAGTACCTTGATTGATTTTCAAATGATTTTTCAATTGGTTTCACGGAAGAATGAACTGTACCAAAAGACCGACCATTTTACTTTATGTATGGAGTTATAAGGTTGGTAAGGTTAGGTATTAGTTCCCACGATCCCGCCAGAGCCGGAGGGATCTACCCAGGGACAATCCACTAGATAGTGTAGAGTCCTTAGGTATGATGAAAAAAGGAGAAAAGTGAGATATGGGAAGAGTGCGGACTGAGATAGAGCTAGAACTAGAATAAACCCAACAAGGTTCTAGTTATGAAGTCTCGGTAAGCACTGAAGGGGTTGAAGAATGAAAAAGAAATGAATGTGAAAAAGGGTGAAAAGAAATAGCCCTCCAATAATTCAACCTTAGGGCAGAAACCGGGTTCAATACATATGCTACTGGTGGTTACTAAGATAACACTGGTATTGAAGACAAGACGTCATGGACCCAGTGACGCACTGCACCTAACTTCCCAAGCTACTCAAGTTCCTCTTAAAAGGGCTTGTTTCATTCTCACGGGGAACCTACATAATCTATCGACTTTCTCCTAGAGATTGTTGATATTGAAGAAGGAAACCCTCTCCCTAGTCTCCGGCATAGGAACCAAATGTGCACTATTGAGTCTAGAGCCAAGAGATCATCCACAATATCTCATTAGGACACATAATTAATGAAGACTTTCTGTTTCACACAATGTGGAAAGTAAGTATATATTAAGAGTCCTATGCATTATCCTTGTGGTATTGCCAGAACATCCGAGTGATATGTTAAATATTCACGATGAAGATGGAAATCCTTCTAGAGCCAACATCAAACAAGCTCTTGGTGGGTGACATGTGAGATCTTGCAAAAGATCAAGCTTGTGACAACTGGATAGAAACAATGGGGCGATTCAATCTTGAATCAACCTTGGTCCAGGAAATGGATTGACGGATACTTTTAGAAAAACCGTTCGATGTGCAAATCTTCTTTTCTCTAGCACATCGAATGTGTATTCATATTTCAAACACAAAAAGTATCTCTGATTGAAAAAATACTTTTGGAAAAACCGTTCGATGTGCAAATCTTCTTTTCTCTAAGCACATCGAATGTGTACTCTTTTCAAATACAAAAAGTATTTATGATTGAAAATTGATCTTTCTCATAAAACCTTCGTCGTATTGCAAAACTCTTTATTCTAAGCAATACACGATTGTTTTCAAATCAATCTTTCATCAATCAGTGAATCTCTATTCGCTGGTTCACTCACTCTGTGTTGTCTTTTTTGAGACGTTCCGGTTTGAGAACAACCAGAACAGCTGCGAAACCCTGTCAAGGAAATTCTTCGGAATTATACCTGATCACAGGCAGTACTTGTACTGATCAACGGGGAACTGTGGGTCGTGTACCTCAATTCAACGAAAGTGATCAAAGATACTTTCGTGTGTTTTATTGCTAACTGTTGTTTGCAGGTACATTTGGACGGTTGCAGCTGATCAGAATTGAGAAGTCAATCCAAAGCCGCATGCTCACAACATCCACACTTAATTGAAGAAATCATGACTGGTGCATATCTACATAACCTGGTTCTGATATTTTTATACTATGCTTCTGCTACACTGCTGCAAATATCATGAACCAGTAAAGCTTCCGCTACTCTGATGGAAAGATGTCATGATCCAAAAGTGTGAGCATGTCGGTTCAAAAGTCACAACATCACATGAAGGCAACACAACTATGGATGATCCAAAGAGATTTGCTGTGGCTGATGATCTCAAAGATAGCTCGAAGATCATCAAAGACGTGGATCAGTTAAAGGCCTCAACTGAAAGTACAAAATCATCGGACTTTAAAGAATCGCTACTAATGCACAAAGATTGCGGAACTTGAAGAATTGAAGTCTACGAGCTCGAGAACTAAAGACAAATAAAGAATGTTAGGATGCAAAATGTATTTCATGGGGTGACCTCCCTTAGGGGGGGATTGTTAGGAATTGGAAATTCCATGTTAAAGTATCGGTCACCCCAATTATGGTCTAGCATATGTTAGCTCGTAGACTTGTAGTTATTTACGTTATTTAGTAGTTTATTAGTTAGTTAGTAGCGTAGATTAGTTTAGTGTAACACCGTGGAGGAAGGACGGGTCTTTACCCACTGTATGCCTGATCCACAGTTCGACAGGAGGACTTATGCTTTGTAACTATAAATACCCCTTCCATCCATGGAAGGGGTGGTGCTTTATAATCTAACCTTTCATAATTTACAAAGCAAGTCTCTAGCAAGAAACACTCTCTCATTCTTTCTCTCTCTAAACATGGCAAACTTGTATTTCTATCATCCAAGACCACCCGAATCATCTAACAACATAATATTACGATCCTACAGATTATTATCTATTTTCTACAATTTGGGAATAATTAATTAAGGTACGTTTACTTGGACCCCAAGGGGTTATGACTAGGCGAGAAAGTGATTAGAAAACTTTCAAGAGACAATTTTAGTTATTTAGACAGCATGTAATAGCAGTGCAAAGACACATCTTGTTCTTGGTAGCATTCCCAAAACGTGTTAGTCATTAAAATATCATATCTGACCAACGCGTCTCATGGCCAAAATTTTCAGAAGTCGATATGTCGACCAACCGAGTTGTGATGTTCATTGTAGATGTGTGTGGGTGTATACTGTGTGTATATTTGTGTAAAGTGGGATATGTTTTTGTGATGAAACCGTTGGTCATATATTACAACTTATTCGTAGTAGGTGAAAATGTGATGTGAAATTGAATTATCGATGATAATATTGATCACTACTAAACACAACCTTAAATGAATATTGCTCAGTAAACACAATTCTTATGACTTGGCAACTGTTTGGACCATATTATAGCTTTTAATAGTGAAACTTGCATGAATGATACACCATTAAATTAACTTATATAAATTGTAGCACCCATCCTATAACAACCTGTCATAAGTTGTGAAATGTGTACATATTAACACATCAATTCATTCTTGGGCCCTCGTAAAGATGCCTTGGTGGTGACCCACGTTGGACTGTAATGTGACTATGTTCTTTAACTTTGCCCCTAAATATGCTCCACCACTTCGGACACCTGCCGGCGTCTTCTCCACCACCGTCCTTTCGTCGTTCAAGAATCAGCTCCGCATTTTTTTTATAACATGATCAATCAAATGAGTGAATTCTGTTCGTAATTAAGAAATTTTAAGAAGTAATAAGCGATTAAAGATATTTTTGTTTAAACATTCTATATATCGTCTAATCTAAATTTTCAATAAATAGTTTGTGAACAACGACCATAAAAGCAGTTGTTAGCATAAACGTTAGTAATATTACTAAGAAGTGAAAATATGACTAGCTAGTGATAATCTTAAAGTAGGTCACTATTTTGGTATCAACATGTTACTGGCTTAGAAATAGATAGATCCGAAATGTGACCATGTGGCGATTCAAGCTTTGAGCTAACGATTCAAGACATACAATCATCTGAAAAGCTAACGAAAAATATCGTTTAGTTAAGTTAAAAGAATCAATATTTAGTCTGGATCAGTTCCAAATTGGACGTATGAAACCAAACATGTGCTGTGCCTATAGATGTATACAACGAAGCTGATAGCTACAATATTAATTATAGTAGTACCAATTTACCAAATCCATTCAAAATGGTTTTAAGTCAGTTTAAAGTTTTGGTATTTGGTTTTGATTCACTCCTATGCATAAGTACGTAAATAAATGCTTATCATAAACCCTTTAATTTCAACATGACTTATCGAATGTCTCAATATTTTCACTTTCAAAAAAGTAAAAGCTGTTAAACATAACAATGTAAAGTTGATTTCATAGCCTTTCGGTGCCCACATTCCCCTATCACTATCACCTTTTCCCTCTTTCTCTGTGGACAAACCTAAAAATAGGTATGTTTATTTGTTTCTTCATTTTATACAGTGTATGTTTAAACAAATGAAAAGGTGATTGTGATTTGTGGATATCATATACTATGAGAGGTTCAGTTGGAATTTCAAAAACGATAAACAAAAAATAAGACAAATGGTCTAAAGTCTAAACCAATAAAACTCTTACAAGATGACTAGATGAGTTCAAAAGATATGATAATCACATACAAATGACATATATTATAAGCTAAATTTTGTTTTAAAATTGGTTATTCTTATTCCGACTTTTTAATATTTGAGCTTAATTAGATGAAAAACAATAAACTGTTGATTCAAAAAAATGTATCATAAAGTTACATTTATCTCAAATATGTATTTATTCTCTAGATTATATTTGTCCGGATACTTGATATGTAATACGAATCATACCAAAAAACAGTTTCTTTGTTACAAGCGGATCAAGTGTACCTATACAGGTTCAGTACATTTTTTGAAAAAATAATGTATATGAGACAAACAACCTTTTTTAAAAGTTTACCTAACCATTTTAATAATAAAAGCCTCTCATTCAATCAATATAAAAAGCAACCCATACAAATCACAATCTTTGGCCTATATAACATGTCTTCTTTCTTTCCACAACATTTTTACATTCAAAAACTAAGCCATGGCTGTTGATGTTTGCTCAACTTCTGAAGTTCTTGTAAGCCCAAGAATATCATTTTCTCATGATCTAAATGATCCTTCATCCGAAATCGACTCAATCCACCCGATCCGATCAGACCAATTCCTTCTATCACCCGGTTTTGATTTCGACTTATGTAACAACACATCAAGTCTCACACCAGCTGATGAGCTATTTTCTAATGGTAAAATCATCCCTACACAAATCAAAACCATTCAAAAAATTCAAGTCCATGAGCCCATAACAAAAAATGTACAAGTAGCATCACAAAAACCAAATTTGGATAACCAAAAGAAAAGGCTAAAGGAGTTCATATTTAATAAAGATCAAGATCAAGACCAAGAGAAAACGACACCAACATCGACAACAAGATCATTTTGGCAATTTACGCGAAGTGTGAGCCTTAATATTGACAATAGCAAGGGACCAAAAGGATTGCTTAGATCATTATCAATCAAAAGCCTGTCAAGAAGCAATTCAACTGGCTCGGCTTTAAATCCAAAACGAAATGCAGGTCCAAAAGTTGTCGAAAAATCGAAAGATCCTACGTTGTTAAGAAGGTGTTCAAGCTTAAATCAACCTCCACCTTCTAATCATGTGTACTATACTTATCAAAATTCGTATAATTCTAAGAGTTGCAAAGGGGGGATCAGAATTATTCCGATTCTGAACATCCCCCCAGCTTATAATATCTCAAAGGGAACCATAAATTTTTTCGGCTTTGGTTCACTTTTTTGTAATGGGAAAGTAAAAAAGAAAACAAAATTGTAAGTGAATATTTTGTATTTTGCTTGTTGTTTGATGTAAGCTTCTTCTTCTAGGTGATGTACATGCACTTCAACAAGTTATCAAGTAGGTTATTTTGAAATTTGAAAATGTTTATTTTCGTACTTTTAGACTAAAAAAACAATTTGAGGACAAAATTATACTCCATGATTTGCTACTCGGATCGTATAAATGTAACAAGGTTGGAATTAAGATTACAATTATTTGATATAAAATATGTGTTTATGCATGCATTATGCATATACACCATGTATAAGTATTTTAGATAGTTTAAGTGTGTCTGTTAATAATTGAGGGTTAAGATTAAGAGAAATGATACATGGACCTAAACTTAGACTTAAACTTAGGCCTAAACTTAGACCTAAAAACACTTGTCATTATCCTGATGGGTTGTAAAATAAGTGGGTCATATCTGCAACGGGTTAATATTCTTACCATTTAAAAAAAAAAAGATGGGGTAGACTTGTTAGATTGGTACAAAAATGATTAAATGTGCATGAGCATGTCTATTGATTGGGAAACATATCAACAAAGCATCCTTGTTTTATGCATTCTCTTCCTCTTTCACTTTGCTTTTTTATTCTTACCATTTTTATATAGGGTTAATATTCTTACCATTTTTAAACCGGGTTAATATACAAATAGACCCATACAAGCATCTTGGTAAATGTTTTAAACATGAAGTTTTAAACATGACATGACATTTGGAGTCACTAAACTTTTATTTTATTTATTTAGGTTATTGAACTTATGAAATATAGTATATTGGGTCACTGAACTTATAAAAATATATTTAAACATCTTTAACTTGTAAAAATACGACACTTATGTTACTTATCTATCTAAAAATATGCGTTCAATAACCCTAGAAATATAAAAAGTAATCTAATTTATAAGTTTAGTAACTCAAATGAACAAAAAATTTGTTACTTTTGGCACACTTTTATGAAAAGTTTAGAGCCATGTTGATAACTTAAATTAATTTAGTTTTACTTTTATCGGAGTAGCTAAATGATAGTGTTCGAATCATGTTATCATAAGTCCTTCAAGATGATATCTTATTAAGGTGTTGATCGACTTAACAAAACGGACATGAATAGCATCATTTTTTAACGAACGAAATGAACTTGAAATTTCGTTCATTTAAACGTTTATATTTATTCATTTGTTTAGTTAAACTTAAATAAACGAACATTTACCAAAAAAAAATAAACAAGTTTGTGTTCGTGTTCGTCCTATTTGTTTACGACCCGGGTTGTTCTAGTTGGTTTACATGAAATAAGATACCTATTCTCGTGGCATGTAACCATGTAAGTGGTTTGTCTAACAAAAACTATGTAAGTGGCTTTTGATATTTGAGGGATTTGAGTGAAAAATATTTGATATTTGAACCACCTCAAATTATATTAAAACTCGTTCGACTTATAACGTCTGTATACGAATTATCGTGTTCAATTTGCATAATTATTAGCTATTTACCTTATAGCGAGTAGCGCTATTTGTTTATATATAATTCTATAAACTAGTCTAACGTGTACGTCATTTACGGGTTTGTTGTACCTATTACACTTCTTTAAGTTATCTCAATTTTTAGCGATATAAGACTAGTGATAACAGTGACCGGAAACATGACCGTCAATTAAATGATACATTAGCTTTTCAACACCACAAATATCACCACCAACATAGTATAATAAAGACTAAAATACACCGTTGGTCCCTAAACTTGTATCGGAGGATCGCGATGGGACGAACCTCGCCCTTTTCATCGCCACGGGTCCAAACAGTAGCCATTAAATGCCAGATTGGTCCCTTGACCAAGTCAAACTCTGATTTTTGTTTTGTAGTCAAGGGTATTTTAGTCCATACACATTTATACTTTTATAACACATTAATGTTTTACCCCTTCATCTTTCATCATCTACCCAAATCATTCATCTCCCATGACGGTAATTTGATAACCAGTGGGTGTGAATGTGATGTTTAACTGAAATTTAACTATTTAGACTGAAAGGATTCTGATTAATAGTTTCCTTTTCCGGTGAAACGAATGCCCCATGTACTTTATGTTTACAGTTTCTCTGATCTGCAATTCAAGAAAGCAATAAAGCAATCATGTGCTGATGTGAATCCTCAATGGCCTTAAAAGATTGAACTTTTGAACTTTTTCATTGAGATACAAAAGGCTCTATAACCGGAGGCTCAGTGACCAAAGCCACCGGATTCGGAGCAGTAGAAAGTGTCAAAGCCACCAGTGACATTAACTCTCCGATCTCTGGTGAGATTGTTGAGGTGAACTCAAAACTCAGCGACGCTCCTGGTTTGGTAATTCTCGACCATCTCTTCTTCTTCTTGTATCTTTTCATTATACATATACGTTTTTTGACTTTTAAGGTCAAATGAATTGTTTTTTGACATCAAACCATTGATTGGTTTTCTTAGCGATCGATGAAAACTTATTACCAACATAAACTTTATAGCGAACTCTACAATTAGAAAGAACACCGTTTTTGTATATGTAAAATAACACATGTCATTTTAATTCTAAACAGAGCTTTGTTGACCTTATACGTCAAACCTACTTATATCTTTATGTTCTCAATGACTAACAAGCAAATTTTGTGAATGTTAAAGATCAACTCGAGCCCATATGAAGATGGATGGATGATTAAGGTGAAGCCAAGTAACCCATCAGAGTTGGATTCTTTAATGGGTTCGAAAGAGTACACAAAGTTCTGTGAAGAAGAGGATGCTGCTCATTAGACTTGAACATACTTGATGTCCTACGAATTCATTTTCGTTTCATCCTCAACTTTGACTAACTGAAACCATCTCAGTTGTTTAAAATAAATCATATTATTCGAAGGTTTGAAGTTCATCTATCTACAAATCATGTTACAAGTTGAAATATGTTCAATCTAATTTCGTTATACCTCTGTTTAACGTCACGCGTCAATGTATGAGTATGTATCTTTCACATTCTATAAGCACGACCGTTTTCAACCGAAAGATTCAAATGGAAAGAGCCAACATTGCAGGTTTTTACAAAGTAGAGAATAATATGTAACACAGACAAGATTTTCTATAACTGAACAAGTTGATACTCAGAAAGCAATAACAATTATCCTTAAATTAGAATTTGAATATTTTTGTGATACTAAACCCGAATTCATAATATATCATAAACTTCCATCCCCGGTCTTTAGAGACAGAGGTGTCGTTTTTATTAGTATATAAATTTCCAACGTCACAAATATATCATGAATTATATTTTTATAGGATCACCACCCATATATCTAAGATCAAAGCATAACGCATGATACTAACACGAACTTGTTGAAATGGCGGAAGGCTTGAACATCATCATGGCCATTGCAATTGTTACCATGAAGCTGCGATAAATATCAGTTTGGATCTCATTTTATCGACGGCTGTTTCAACTCTAGTCTTGGTAGCCACAGCCCCAACGTTGCCATCACTAGTCTTGTGACCTCTTATTATTTGTAATATGACTTTAGTTTTTAATTTTTTTTATTAATTTTGGTTTATTGAATGTGAATTAGGTGTGTTTGGCTTGTGAGCGAAAACATTTAGTCACATGCTCATGTTTGGGGAGATGAATGATGAATGTAGGGGAGATGAATGATTTGGGTAGATGATGAAGATGATGAAAGATGAAGAGGTAAAACATAAATGTGTTATAAAAATATAAATGTGTATGGACTAAAATACCCTTGACTACAAAACAAAAATCAGAGTTTGACTTGGTCAAGGGACCAATCTGGCATTTAATGGCTACTGTTTGGACCCGTGGCGATGAAAAGGGTGAGGTTCGTCCCATCGCGATCCTCCGATACAAGTTTAGGGACCAACGGTGTATTTTAGTCTATAATAAAAAAAAGAAATACGACTGACTTGTGTTCAAAAATTATCCAAGACGCGCCGATCGCGATAAGCATTATAAGAGAGGCATGTTGATAGTGGCCTTAGGACGCATCTAGATGAGCATTGCTAACAGGATCCTCTAAACGATCAGAAATCCTCTCAGGACACTTATTACCACTAGTCTAAAATAACTACAGTGTAATGTATGGATAGTTTGTGTCCTTAAAAGCCTCCTATTGGGGAACCAAACATTTTTTTCGAGGCTTATAAAAATTTATTGGTATGTTTGGTAAAAATAGATTGTGTTGGTGCTAGTGTTGTTGTTGATATTGGTGTTGGTGCTGTTATTGTTGCTGAAAAAATTATAAAAAAAATATTATTTTTATAAGCTATATAAAGTAAACTTTTATTTTTAAATATTGTGGAAGATTATTTTTTTTATAATCTCTTATATGTTATGTCTGCCAAACAAATATTATTTTCAAAGTAGCTTATTTTTTGAAAAAATAAATACAATATATTCATAATCTCATGTGCCAAACATAGCTATAGATTCATTATGTTTAATTATCTTATAATAGATGAAGACAGTTTCCTTCATTAAATACCTTAATTTTAAGCAATATAATTTATCATGTACAAATGATTAATGCTATGTATAATATATTAAAAAATCATTATTTTACACATAATTATAATTATTTAGAGCATTCATTAATGTAACTTTAATGACAAATTTTTGTTTGGTTATGAACATTTATATTTTATAAAATACGCATATTCAAAAAAACATTTATCTATGTATTTTAGTACAAGTTTTTGTGAAATCCTAATCATTTTGCAATATATTCAATTGATAAAAATCGTACACGTCAAAGTACGAAAATTTTCAGATGATCTGTCAAGCATGAAAACGAGCAAACATATAAAGCACGAAGATTCTCTATGTTTACACATTACATAGGATATGTTTGGCAAAAATAGATGGTGTTGGTGTTGTTGTTGATGCTGGTGCTGGCGCTGATGCTCGTGCAGAAAAAAATATAAAAAGAGATTATTTTTATAAGCTAAATGAAGTAACATTTGATTTTCAGATATTATGGAAGATTATTATTATTTTTATAATCTCTATAAGTTTTTGTTAGCCTCATTTATTTGTAAAGATAACATCTTACACGTGAATTGGACTAGATACGTAGTAAGTTGCACCCGTGGAGACTACTTATGTAAACGGGGCAAACTTGTAGTGTATTGAGCTTATAAATACCTCACATGACTCTCAATGAGGGGTGTGGGAAAATCATTGTAACCTTTCACTTGTTTTAATCTAATAAACTTTGTGTTTTTCTTCACCCTCTCTCTACTTTCTCTTACTAGAACAATGCATAGATTAATCATGTTTGATCAACCTCGATCTCCCGAACCACATAAATCATTCTAGTTTTTCGTTCCTACAATTGGTATAAAGAGCTCAGGTTGTTGTATCGTTGATTTGTGTGGATTCGTATCATGTTTTTAAACTGGTTTACCATATTTTTATGAATCTGGATTTTTTTTTTCCTATTATCTTTGTGGTAACAATTTTAGTGTATCCAAAGTGGTAAAAGTCTCAAGCTTTCATCTTTTGTTGTTCATTTGTTTTTTCGGGTCTTAATATCACCAACTACAAACTTGTATAACTCATCATTTTATAACTTTTTGTACCATATCTATGATAAAAGTGGTCAAAACGTGATATCTATATTGGTCGGAAAGAGTGGTCGGAAACTGGTCAGAAAAAGTATAACAAGGGTATATCGCAGTTGTCATCAAACCCTCTCTTATTGAACTTTCTTTGAAAGAAAGTTCGACAGACCCATTTATCGAACTTTCTTGGAAAGAAAGTCCGATAAAACTTAATATCGACTTATTGGAAAGAAGTTCGATAAGGGATTATCGAAGTTGGTTCTATAACCACTCATCGAACTTGAATCCATCGAACTTTGATCCATCGAACTTTAATCCATCGAAGTTTGACCTTTGACTCATTGAACTTATGACAGAAAAAAAATGAAGATGAAGATGAAATAGAACTTTTACTACAACCAAATACCAGACTCTTTGTTAACTTCAGTGTTGCACATCATTAGTCAATAAGCTTGTTACAAAAATAAAAATAGAAAACGAGACTAACTGAAGACTGAGAATAACACTAAGTTAACCACAACCAAATCACGTCCAAGAATCAACCATAAATCAAATCCTACTCTTGACACAACCATGGACCCTCACCATCACTCGTCAACTCACAAACCTCATATAATTAACGAAGACATGAAAAAGACATATAAAGATTTTAGATTGTTCAAATTGGTTACCGATCTTTTAAAGAATTTTTTGTTTGAACATATCATCATGAATCCTTTTTCGAGGCTTAACTTCTCTTTAATATCCGAAATCTTATAAGGAATAATAAAACAACTTGTGTTTTACTCTTACTCATTGTTCGGTTTAAAAGAATCAAAAACAAAAGCACAACAATAATTGAACCTACCCGATACCATATAATGATCTTGAAGCCTTCAAGATGCTATCTATATTCGTTTTCAGCATGATATATCAAAGTAAAGGTGGGTTTGATTGTAGTTGCACTCGGATTAATGATGATTATGGAGTTTGATTCGGATTAGAGATGGATGATGAGATGAGATTAGTGTTTAGTGAGTGAATTTGGTGATGGGGGCGTACATAATGTGTGTATTTGTTTAGGTCAAATGATAAGAGTGTTTAGGGTTATATCTTTTATCCGTGTTATATTATTTGTGTGTGGATATTGGATCAGGTTCTTTCATGGGCTGCTTATAGCTTGATCCGAAGATTTAAAAGTTATTGGGCTGAAATGCTAGATTATCACAATCTTTTGGACTGGGCTTATGGATCGGTTTTGATTGATCCGAATAGTGATGGACTGGACTGAATTATTGATCATAACAATCTGCTATCCGAATACTATTATTTATAAAATTATTGGATATAAAATTTTGATATTATTTGGTACGAGAGTGGTATTTTGGTATTAAATTTTTTCATGAGGATACTTATTTCAGGGCTAAAATTGTTATTTTTAACAAAATGACTATGGGATTTTTGCAAGGTATTATTGATTTAAATTTGAAGTGTACTTATTTATCTTTGAGACGTTGGTTGGTTGGTTGGTTGCATGTCTCAAGGTATTATTGATTTAAATTTGAAGTGTACTTATTTATCTTTGAGACGTTGGTTGGTTGGTTGGTTGCATGTCTCAAGATAACTTGTCTGGGCATTTTTCGTAAGTGATTAATACTTGACTATCTTGTTATAATTTATGTAAGGAGTTACGTTGTAGTGCTCACAGTGTATAGCTATCACTTTGAGGAGTTACGCTGTAGTACTCAGTGTCACACGGAGTTGTGGATTATTCAAGAGGATATTACAAGCATTAAGTCACAAAGTTGGGATGTTTACTTCTTTTTCAAGTTGGTTGTATCGGGTTGTCTCCATATGTTGCCATTACTATTAGCCGGTGAATCAAAAGGAGGTTCGATTATAGGCTGGTTTGAGAGAATTGTATTGAGAGTATATTTTTGTGACATATTCTCACGGATTTATGCTTATACAAACTATGACTTTAATATTGCATCAAGTACAAGGTAATTCTACGACATGTACGCAACATTATGATGATTCTGATAACTCGCAACCGTCAGGAGGGAGAAGTACATAAAGAAAAAATAGTGTTTCGTCTTCCGTGATTGGATTGATTGAGGGAACTGTGCTTAATATCTTGGAGGGAGAAGTAGTGTGTACACTGGGACCTTTTTTTTACCAACTTGGATGTAATACTAAGTGAGTTATGTTGTTACGATGTTCCCCGTACGACAACCATTGTGCTACACTCTACAGTCTAACTTCTCAGCTGCGTGTTTGAAGACTAAAGAGATTTTATGAAAGAGAGTTGTCGATTCAGGAGGGAGCAGTTAAAAGAAAAAGGCCCACTAGTTAGGAGGGAGTAACAACCTAACTAGACCATTACAGTTGAAGTTCAGAGCTACAAAGATCAAATGTCGAGATCGTCGGAAGAAAGAACTTTAAGTCATCCTTAGTATCTAGACTACATAGACTCCGCGCTTCAACAACGTCAACATTGTTTATTCTTATTGTAATTTACTTTGTTTATAGGTCTCATTGTAACCATTCACGTGTTACGATATCTTGGAGAGAGATTGTTAGCCTCGCTTATTTGTAAAGGTAACGTCTACACGTGAATTGGGCTAGATAAGTAGTAAGTTGCACCCGTAAGGACCTACTTATGTAAACGGGGCAAACTTGTAGTGTGTTAAGCCTATAAATACCCCTCATGAGTCTCCATGAGGGGTATGGGAAAATCATTGTAACCTTTCACTTGTTTTAATCTAATAAACTTTGTGTTTTTTCACCTTCTCTTTATTTTCTCTCACTAGAACAACGCATAGATTCATCATATTTGATCAACCTCGACCTCCCGAACCAAATAAATCATTTTAGTTTTTCGATCCTACAGTTTTGTCCGCCAAACAAAGATTATATTTTAAATAGCTTATTTAAAAAAAAAAAAAAAATAATAAGCATAATCTCCCAATAATCTTATGTGCCAAACATGCTCATAATATTGTGACAAATATTACATAACATCTACTCATTAGCAAAGAGCTTTCACTCTTAGTCATCACAACCTTATAATAATACTGACTAACGTTTTGGTATCGCCATTGCATCGCGATGCACGTATGCTTGGCATTTTAATATAAAATAATGTGTGATAAAATTATTCTTCAAAATTCTAGCCATGCAAAAAATCATTATCATGTAAAACACATCGAAAAAATTTGCTCGCAACGCATGGACAACTTGCTAGTTTTTTTTTTTTAATAATCTTAGCCCTGTTAACACATTAGTTTCTTTAGTTGGGAAGAAACTCTTTAAAAACAGGCGTATGAAAATTTTTGCGACAAGCGTACGGTATAACATATTATTACAAAAAGTTTATATTTATGTCTTCGATTGGTTTTCTCACAGCAGTTTTAAGCTTTGAACATGTACAGGTATACGTATACCTTTCAACCACAAGCTTATTGGAATGATTCATTATTGGTTGTCTTTTATTACTTTGGAACATTGAACAAGTTTCTTCCTTCTTTTTCTTTTTCATTTGTCTTTGTCTGACATAAATTATATCTAATTTCTTTTCGTATAACAATTTAAATTTTAGTTTCTTTTCTATTCTTTTTCATTTTGGTTTTATTTGGCTCTAATTATTGATTCGTTCGTAACAAGATTGGATCTATAGTATAATTCATTTTTAAAACATGTCAATAATTGGTTAGTAGCGCATGTTTGATATATATAATACGTCTCTTTTTTATTGCTATTCAAAAAATATTTTAATTTTTATCATTACTTGGTAGAAACATAAAAGAGTGGATACAAGATATCGTCTATTAAAACATTTGATAAATGTACTTCAGAATAATTAACTTTATTTTTTAAGTTTTCTAAAAATCTATTTCTAAATCAACATCTTCACCCACTCAATTAAGAAACCACTCTCTTGATATTTCAACAACTAATCAATTAACGAAACTTAAATAATTTTTTTTCTAACATATAAAAACAAGTCAAGGAAGTGAAAGATGAATTAAAAACGACAATGCATCGACTTTTAAAGCTCATGTGGGATGATTCTTAATTCCAACTGATTAGTTATAACAAAATTATTATTTTAAAGGTGTATGATTTTTTAGTCAATTCTAGTCTCTCAAGTCTCACCCGACTCACCCTTCAATCAATACAGATTCACAAGAAACCCAAAGTAAAGATTTCCATACTCTTTAGTATCATCAATATACTTTATTTCCAAAGTATATATAAATAAACTACTATTGATACTAACAAGTTAGTACATTGACAATAGTAACATGTAAAAATACAAGTGAGTTATCGTCAATATACTTTATTTCGTTAGAGTTATTTTTTTTTTTGTTTTTTTTTTTGAACGGCGGATTTATAAGAAACTAGCAAGTTGCTAGAAAAGAATTACAAGCAAAGGGTACAAGGATTTTTCATCCAAGTAACCCAATTTAGTTTAAAAAAAACGATTAGAACACCAATTAAAAGAAGTTTGAACCAAGTCATTAAAAAGAAGCTCCCTACGCGGATTCGTAGCACCAAAAATCAATTGATTCCTGAAGCGCCAAATTAACCACCACTTCACATAACAAACACCTTCCAATATCTCTTTTAGCCGCTTAGAAAGCCGAGAGGAATTAAGCCATATAAGCCAATCATCATAAGAGGCTATATCAATGTATTCGAGCTCCCACCAACGCATAAGTTTCCTCCATAAATGACGAGCCATTGGACAAGAAAAGAAGACATGGGAACCGGATTCGACAAAGGCATGACAAAGAGGGCAAACAATAGTCGAAATATCAATACCTTTAAGGGAAAGATTCAATCGAGTAGGCAGCTTATCCAAACGAACTCTCCAAGCAAACACATTTATCTTAATGGGTATGAATTTTACCCACCTTGTGGCGACCTCCTCCTTTGGAAGAAACGAATCATCAATAAGCTGGCGAACAGATTTTACAGAAAACTCACCTGTAGCATCTAACGACCAGACCCAACGGTCGGGGATATTTTTCAATATTAGACCATCCATGCGGGATAAAAGAGACCCGAGTTGTTCTTCCTCAGCACCACCTCTAGGAGGACGACGAAAAGTATCAACCATAGAAGCATGATTAATTTTTTCGACAACTGTTATATGTTTGTAGTTATCCAAAGCATAAAGTCTCAGGAATTTAAGCTTTAACGCCAAATCATCTAACCAAGGATCCTCCCAAAACAAGGTGTTTAACCCATTGCCCACCTTTTTGCGAATTAAATCTAAAAGATTAATACCTTTTGTGTGAAGAACAGTAACATCACGAATAATGTCTAACCAAGACGAGCGTTTGGACAAAGAACTTGGAGAATTAAGAGCACCGTCTTCACCATAAATAGCTTTTATGAATCTCGTCCATAGACAAGAACCATGAGAAAAAAATCGCCAAACCCATTTAAAGAGAAGAGCCCGATTTAGAGCATAGAAACTAGATACTCCGAGACCACCGTATTTCTTGGAAACTAAGACCTTATTCCAACTAATCCAAGCCATTTTTCTTTCCGACCCGTCAACTCCATTAAAAAAATTTCTTCTAATCGATTCCAAAATCTTTAAAACTCCCGAAGGAACTTTAAAGATAGACATATGATATAAAGGAATGGATGTTAAAACCGATTTAATTAAAGTAAGTCGACCACCTATTGAAAGGGTTTTAAGCTTCCATTTGGATAAGCGAGAGGACACTTTAGCAACCACGTCATCCCAAGATTTTATTCTAGACATCGCACCTCCAACCTTAACTCCAAGATGAACAAAAGGAGTGGTAAAAATTGAACAGCCCATAGTTGTGGCTGCTGCTTGGACTTCTTCTGGACGAGTGCCAATTTCCATAAGTTTACTTTTATGAAAGTTTATTTTCAGACCCGAAGCCAAATGAAAACACTTCAAGACATTAACAATGGTGCGTATATTCAAGGATTCCCATTTACCAACGAAGATAGCATCATCCACAAAGAAAAGGTGAGAAAGTGTCAACGAGCTATCAATAGGAATACCCGAGAACAAACCTGCATTCGTAACTTTAGAAAAGGATAAATGCAAACTTTCCATTATCAAGATAAATAAAAAGGGAGACAAAGGATCCCCTTGTTTCAAACCCCTGTGAAATTGGAATTCTGATGTAGGGCTTCCATTGACAAGAACCGATCCCATAGCGGAGTTGAGACAACCATTTATCCATCCACACCACTTATCACCAAAACCAAACATCTTTAAAATATCTTGTAAGTAATCCCATCGTATTGAGTCGAAAGCCTTTTCGACATCGACTTTAAAGACCATAGCTTTAAACTTCTTATGCTTGCACCACGAAAGAAGTTCATTAAGAATAAATGGACCGTCAAGAATTTGGCGGTTGGAAACAAAAGCTGATTGGACGTCACTAATAAGACCCGAGATGACAAAGCTAAGTCTACTAGCTAAAATCTTGGCAAAAATTTTATAAAGGCTTCCAATCAAACTTATAGGACGAAAATCCTTGACGAATTTTGAATCATGAATCTTAGGGATTAAAGCAATGAAAGAAGAATTACATCCTGGGGGAAAAGTACCAGAAGCAAAAAATTCTTTAACGGCTGCCACAATATCATTTTCTAAAAGTTTCCAATATCTACGAAAGAACTCAAAAGTGAAGCCGTCAGGACCAGGGGATTTATTCGTTCCACAATCCCAAACCGCACTCTTTATCTCCTCATTAGAGACGTTTCGTTCGAGATCAGCTTGTTGCTCCAAAGATAACCTATTAGTGAATTGATCAGCGAAGCAAATACTAGGAGAGACGGGCGAGGAGAATTGAGTAGAAAAGTATTTTAGGAATACACTTTTCACAGCCAACGGATCAACAATCCACTCGCCATCAACAAGGGTCCCACGAATAGCTAACTGAGAACGTTTACTATTAAGAATACCATGAAAGAATTTTGTATTCTCATCACCTTCTATAGCCCAACGAACTTTAGATTTCTGAGTCGCTTCCAATGAGTCAATTGAATTAATGTCATTGAGTTCTTTCAACAACAAAGATCTATCGAATATAATCTCTTCATTACTACCGCCTTGGTCAAGAATTTTATCGATATCAGAAAGTTTGGATTGAATGGAAATCTTCGCCTTATAAGTGCTTTTCTTAGCATTTTTGGTCCATTGTTTAATGAAAATTTTGAGAGCTTGAAGTTTCTTCTTTAAGTTAATCATACCATTCGAGTCAACAGTGGCTAAGCTCTTCCATGTATCCTCTACCATTTTGTCAAAGCCGTCCAAGCTAAACCAAGAGTGAAAAAATCTAAATGGAGTAGGACCATAATCAATGCTTAATTCCCGCATGAGAATAGGACGATGATCCGATAGATATCTATCCAAGCAAAGAGCTGAAAGATACGGGAACGAAGCTAATAATCCTTTAGAAACTAGAAATCTATCCAACTTACTCATCTTATTGGCAGTCTTGTTGGCCCAAGTGTAAGCATAACCATCAAGAGGAAGGTCAGTCAGACTTGCTAAGGAAATAAAAATATTGAAAGCGTTAGCACCTTGAACATTGAAAACCGAACCATATCTTTCTTGTTCCGTTCTAACTTCATTAAAGTCCCCCATGATCACACAATCTCCATCCCATATTTCTATTAGATGAAGGATGTAATCCCATAACACCCTCTTTTCTGTTAGATCTTGGGGAGCATAAACAGAAATGATAAGGAGTTTAGAAGACGAAGGAACCCATGTACCCATAACAGCTAAGAAATTATCAGAAGCTGTAACGTTATCTTTGACAAACAAATTAGGCTCCCAAACACATAAAATACCCCCTGAGTTGCCTAAAGAAGAACTAAGAGCATAATCAAAAGAAGAATTACCCCACAACGTCTTAATAGTAACCGACTCAATTCTTTCCATTTTAGTTTCCTGAAGAGATACAAAATTAACATGATGTTTCATACACAACTCCTTTACCCACCCTTTTTTGGCCTTATGACCAAGTCCTTGAATGTTTAAGGACAAAAAATTCATTTGACAACGTTGCATTCTCCTTGTGAGCCGATAATGACTTCAATGTTCCGCATACACCCTTCCATATTGTAGCCCATAGTTTGACCTACCTTAACTAACTCGTCCATCAATTGCAAGATTGAACCACCTGTGGGAACCCTCTTCGAGCAAACACTATTATTCGATGAAACTTTTCCTATGGGAGCAACCTCTTCAAGCTTGTTTGGAGTAGAACTAACATGCTCATTTACCTCTTTAGTTGTAGCCTCGTTTACCTTTTTGTTCTCCTCCTCCATGTCAATCACACTTGGTGTAAAACCAGGTGGATATTTCAATTCGTCGTTGCTATCGTTTCTCTTGTTCAGGATATCATATAAATTAAAAGGGTCCTCGGATAAAACTCTCTCCTTATTAGGCATTATATTGTTGTGGTTGTTATCATAAAGTAAGTCGTTATTGTGCATACAACTTGATTCTGAGACCCTCTCAACATCATTATCTGTTGTAACTTTATCGCCAGACTGTGACCCGTCATCTTCCGCATCTTCTTCATCATCAGATGACTCACATTCAAAAGAATCATTACAAATAAACGGATCCCAGGCTTCCATTTCCTTTGCACGAACCCAATACACTGAACCTTTCACAATGACTTTAAAGCGTTCAGCAATTATCTCGTTGAGCTTAGTTTTCACACACAAATGCTTACAAAATATAGATTTTTCAGCTAAACCCTCCCATTCAACAAGGTCACCCCATTTAGATGCCACTTTAGCAAAAGTATTACGGGTCCACACTTTTAGAGGCAAGCCTTCGAGAGAAATCCAAAAGACTCTCTCATCAGTAACGAAAGAGTTACAAGCTGGTTTTAGGGAGGAGACCCATGACCCCATACCTGTATGATTCAAAAGTTTCTCCTTGGCAGAGATAGAGACCGTTTCAATAAGGACCCATAAGCCTCCTAAATATGTGAGTGACAAGTTCTGAAAACCCTCCTTTTCCATAATAACATATAGATTAGGCATGGCTGTGATATCTTTTACTTTACCCATAAGAGACAAGCTAAAATCTCTATCCGAAATACACGAGTCATCAAGAAACAAAGAAGGAAGAACCTCATCAGACATGACGTTATTCGTTTTGCCCGATTTAAGAATAGAGACATAGGAACTTGGTGAATTTCTCTCAATTGCATTAGTGGGATGAGAAGGAGCAGAAGGTTTACGTTTTCTAAGAAAACGGGCAACATTTGCATAAAGATGAAAGCGCCCAATCCAAATGGTGCACAAGTTCGCGACAAGACGATCAATATTATCAACCTTAATAAACCGGATGAAAGCAAATCACTTACCTGCTTTTGATTTCTTATAAGGAATGAAAGCATCCACAACGACTCCATAATCATTACACACCTTCCAAAGATCGCGAGCCGTAACGAGATCAGGGAAGTTAGTCACGAAAATTGATTGAGAGATTGATTGGGTTTGATCCTCCTTAGATCTATAAGACTTCCAATTGCCATCCCCCATAATGAATAATTAAACTGAAATCAAAGAAACAGAAAACGAAACCCTAGGAAAAGAACCCCTAAATCGAATTAGGGATTAAAAGAAGAACACCTTGAATCATTAAATGGTTGGGGAGGTTAATTTGATGGTGGTGAATCAATTACGAAGAGCTATTGCTGAACCCATGATCGTTAGAGTTATAATCAAGAATTCAGGATCAGCGTAAGATTTGCATCGTGTATTCTTTAGACATAACATTTCCACAAGAAGGGTGTTACTCTTCCGGTGTCATTTTATCTTTTAAGTTTAAACTATGATCACTAGCTAAAGTGTCGTATGCCATTGTCCGGACAAATGTCCTTGTGTCATTCTAGTAGTTACCTCTGGTTTTTGAAAGATACTTGAATTTGATTTTGACTAACTCGCACATTCTAGATTCATGAAGCTCGATGATGGATTTTAGCGACGTCAAATACAAGCTTTTTTTTAAACAAAATCTATGTAGGAATTTACACTTGAACTAAATAACCAAAACCTCTAAAATCCAAATAAAACCTCCGATAATAGTCCTAAAAGAACTTAGGCTGAACACAGTGGCAACCTAGTTTATCTGTGCCACATCAGCTTTCTCTCTCCGACGACCTGACGACGACCTAGTTGTCACAGTGGTGACCTAGTTATTTATTTTTATTTTTTTTGATTTTTTTTTTTTAAATTCAAACATTTTTAATTTATAGGATGTAAAGTGGTAAAGTTTTTAAATTTTTTTTTTGTTTTAATTACCAAATAGTACACAAAAGTGTGTATGAAACTCGGTTGTGTGAAGAAACTAGTTCGTGTGACGACCTAGTGCAACCGACCTTCCACAATGGGAACAACCGAACTCAACCTAGGTTGACCCAACCCCCAACCGATCCCATTGTGTCTAGCCTTACAGTGGTTGAGTTATACAAATTCAAACCTCGACTTCTAGAATGGAAAAAATGAGAAAAAGTATAAGAGTAACATAAATCAAAACGTAGCGTCACTTCAGCTTTTACTCTTTTCACTTACCTTTCACTCACGCACACCTAAAAACACCCTCCAAGGTAACTTAAGCTAAAACCTCACTTTGAGACTCACCATACCTTAAAAAAAAAAAGAAAAAAAAAAAAAAAAAAAAATACTCTTTTTGTTCGAAATTATACGTCCATTTCTAAATTTTACAAAGTTTAAGAAAATAGACCCCTTACAATGTTAAGTAATAAAATTTCATTCTCACTCTCTTAGAAACATTTTAATTGGTTATTATTGAAAATAAACATTAAATTTAGAACAATCAAAAATACTAAAATAAACTTATATTTTAAGATGGGGAAGAGGTAAGACAAATACGGCGGCAATGGCCGACGATCCGTAGTAATGACTATAAAAGGGCCGTCAATTCTTTAACTTGTTTGCGTTAATAGTTTGAAGATTAATTTAATGAATTATATTCCCCACTTAACTCTGGAGCAGAGATATTTTAGAGATATTTTAGAGAGGTGTGCAATAAGTGTTGTCGCACATGACCTCTACTTAAAAATGGTCACACTTTTATTAGTTTTGCACATAAATACGTATAATATTAAACATATATGAGACATATAATTTAAGTTTATATGCAATTTACCTTTAATTTACAAGTGTAATAGGACCTCTTTATTATTATGGCATAGGGGCCACCACAACTCACGAGATGGCGTTGCTCTAGAAACTTTATGATACGAGATTGGGAGAATATATTTAGTTTGGGTCAAGGTTTTTATGATCGGATCCTACTTAAGATCGTTTTCGTTTTTGCAAGATTATGATCGTAAGATCAGTTCAAAATATTAAGATCCTACTATAGTGTCATTTTCTTAATATGCGTTATAAAATTATATAAACCTACATATTATTATATGTCATATATCATGAAAAAATATGTCAAAATTATGATTATTAAGTGTTTAATACAATTAGCCTCTTGTTTATCATATTTTACAAAACTTAATACGCAAATTTGTAGTTTTTTAGCTTGTATTTCGAGAAAAGTAAGATCACATCGATCAAGATCTTAAGATCCTATCGCAAGATAGGAATCCTATTAAGATCCTATCTTGCAAAGATATTACATAGGATCGGGATCGTTTTTCTTTTAAAGTATCGTAAAATTGTAAGATTTTTAGATTTGGATCGAGATTTTAACAAATATGGTTGAGTAATGTTAGAGTATTGTCTAATTTATGTTAGGATAGTTTATATTTTCTTTTCATAATAAAACTATATTGACTTGGATCTTAAAAGAAGTAATCTGTCGGTCTTAAAAAAAAGAAGAAGCCTCTTTTCCTAATCCCATGGTGCGGAAGCCTTTACTGGCGGGAGTATATTACCGGTAAATATCTTTTCTCAAGATTAGCCTTGAGACAAATGGAAATTCACGAATCCTTGGTCCTTAGTCCTTACATATGACTAAAGCATATTTAGGCCCATGAAACAAAAAACATACTAAGGCCCATTAAAAAAGTAACAAATATAGCGAAAATTAAACTAAAAACCTGCGAGAAATCAGGTAATACCTGCGAGAATCGAAAATTAAACTAAAAACCAAACCAAACTGAATCAAATAAAATCAAACCAAATTTTAGGAAAATGAACTGAACTAAATTTAATACTCCCTCCGTCCCATAATAATTGTCCATTTTGACTTTTTTGAGTCTTTCTTGTTCAACTTTGACCATTAATATTTTTATTTTTGTTATATAATACTTGATGAAAATTATACCAAATGAAAATACATTTAAAACACAATCTATTCATATATTTTTCATCAAGTATTATATTACACAAATAATAATATTTATGGTCAAAGTTAAATAAAAAAGACATAAAAGTAGTCAAAGTGGACAATTATTATGGGACGGAGGTAGTTTACAATTTGAATATAATTTTAACAAAATAAGAACTGAACCGTATTATATATTTTATAATATATTTATATTAAAAAAACCATTAAAACTTAGTATGAATATACATTTTTTAAGTTTGAATTTTTGTTGTTGCTAGAAATCTAATTATTAAATGGGATAAAAATATAAATTATGTAATTCGTGTTATTTGGGTCAACCTGAAAATCGAACTGAATTTAAATTCGGTTTTTGGTTCGGTTTAAACCAATCTGAATTTGGTTCAGTTCGTTTTTCGATTTTACTTATAATTTTTTTTAACCAAACTAACCGAATCAAATAAACTAAACAACCCGGTAACGGAACCAACAAACACCCCTTCGTTGTTTAATCAATGAAACAACTCGAAACATAGGTTTAACTTGGACCACTGAGATTAAATTACAAACCATTGAATTGAATTATAAACAATTGAAAATTTTAGCGGTTTAGTTGATGACAATTTTTCTTATTTTTTCGTTTTTAAATTCTTAGAGAATAAGTTGGTCATTCTTCTCTAACCGAATCAAATAAGCTGAACAACCAAATAACGGAACCAACAAACACCCCTTCGTTGTTTAATCAATGAAACAACTCGAAACAAAAGTTTAACTTGGACCATTGAGATTAAATTACAAACCATTGAATTGAATTATAAACAATTGAAAACTTTAGCTGTTTAGTTGATGAAAAATTTTCTTATTTTTCCGTTTTTAAATTATTAGAAAATGGATTGGTTTTTCTTCTCTAGAGAAGAGTTGAGAATTTTAAAAACCCGTTTAGATGGAATAACATTTTTCCTTTTTAAAAAAATGAAAAGAAGTTTAGATAAAGCTCTTTTCAAGCATTTTTCTTTTTATAATCAACTTTTTCTTTTTCATATTAGATCTTTGCACGTTTCATACGTTTTTATACGTTTTCGTATGGTTTTATACGTTTTCATCTTCTTTTACATTTTTTTATACTTTTTCCTCCGTTCTCGTCCGATTTCATCTGTTTTTTTCTTCTGATTTGAACGCTTTTGTACGTTTTTATACGTTTTCATCCATTTTTTTACCGCTTTATACGTTTTTGACCATTTTTATATGGTTTCATCCATTTTCGTCCGTTTTTATACGTTATTATACGTTTCCTTCCGTTTTTATACGCTTTTAGATGTTTTTAAACATTTTCATCCGTTTTCGTCCAGTTTTATACGTTTGCGTCCGTTTTCATTCAATTTTATCCATTTTTATACGTTTCCAACTGTTTTTATACATTTTCATTTGTTCTCGTTCGGTTTCATTCTTTTATATCCATTTTGTATGCTTTTGTACTTTTTCATCCGTTTTTACGGTTTTTTACGTTATCGTATGTGTTATACATTTTTGTACGTTTTTTACGTTTTCATCCGTTTATATCCGGTTTTGTGCGCTTTTGTAGGATTTTATACGCTTTCACACATTTTCGTCCGTTTTTTATTTTTTTTGTATGTTTTTCATTTTTGTGTATGTTTTTGTACACTCTTGTATGTTTTATACATTTTTGGTCGGATAAAACATATGAAAACGTACAAAAACGTATAAAGACGTCAAAAAACGTATAAACCATATAAAAATGGACGAAAGCGAACGAAAACCTACGAAAAATGAGGAAAATGGATGAAAACGGATGAAAATGTATAAAAATGGACGAAAACATATAAAAATGGATGAAATGTATAAAAACGGATAAAAACGGATAAAACATACGAAAACTTATAAAACGGACGAAAGCGTGTAAAACGGAGGAAAATGTATAAATACCAATGAAAAGGGATGAAAACGTATAAAAACGGATGAAAACATATTATAACGGATAAAAACGTATAAAAACGACTGAAAACGGATGTAAACGTATAAAAGAGTATATAAATGGACGAAAACGCACAAAAACGGACGAAAACGTATAAAAACGAACCAAAACGTTCAAAAACGTACAAAACGGTCAAAAAAGACGAAAGCGTATAAAAACTTATAAAAGTGGACAAAAAACGTTTAAAAACATATAAAAATGGATGAAAACGGATAAAAACGAATAAAAGCGTATAAAAGTGGACGAAAACATATAAAAACGGACGGAAACGTACTAAATGGACGAAAACGGATGTAAACGGTTGTAACATATTGGATTTCACAAACACACTAAACCAAAGATCAAAGAGGCGTATACTATGGTTTTAGAGAGAGAAAGTTAGAGGTTGGGAACTTTAGTGAGAGAAAGAAAAATCTTATTATGAGCTCCAACTCTCTACCTTGGGAGGTAGAGAGTATTTATAGTCTTACACAAATCACCACCTACGGGCTGTGGATCAGGCATACAGTGGGTAAAGACCCGTCCGTCCTCCACGGTGTTACTTAACTAAATACTACTTAACACTAAATAATCTACGACTACGAGCTTTCTAACGATTACATATACTTGAGGTGACCGACTCTTTAATAACTGGATTTACTAAATCCTAACAATCTCCCCCTAAGGGAGGTCACCTCAAAAATACATTGAATACAAACAGATATTACAATGAGATTGTTCTTGGATTCTTGTTAATGTTCTTTGCTCTGCAGCTCGTAGTCATTGATTCATCATTATTGCATGATTGGTTAATCCAAGTGGAGGTCTTTAACTGATCCACGTGATAATGAGTTTTGAGCCAGCTTTGAGATCATCAGCAAACATAAATCTCTGACCCATCCATTGTGATGTTGGTATTATGTGATGTTGTGACTTATGGACCGACATGCTCACATTCTGGATCATGATATATTCTAATCAGAGTAGCGGAAGCTTTCGTTGATTCATGATATTGGCAGCAGCGTAGCATAAGCATGGAGTGAAAATATAAGAGTTATTGATGCACTTATCATGATTTCTTTAGAGATGAATGTGTAGTGTGAGAATGCGGCTATGGATTGACCGCTTCATTCTGATTAGCTGCAAACGTCGGGCGTACCTGCATACAACAGTTAGCAATAAAGTGCACGAAAGTGTCTTTGATCACTTTCGTTGAATTGAGGTACACGGCCCACGGTTCCCCTTTGATCAGTACAAGTACTGCCTGTGATCAGGTATAATTCCGAATAATTTCCTTGACAGGGTTTCGCAGCTGCTCTAGTTGTTCTCAAACCGGAATGTCTCAAAGAAGACAACATGGAGTGAGTGAATGATTCGTCAATTATTATATAAAAATATCAAATACGAAATAAGCGAGAGAATTACAAATCGACCGTTTTGTAAAAAGATCGACACGCAAAACCCTCGAATATACGATAAGTGATACCGGGTAAGTGATTACCGGGGTCGTTTCCCAACGAGGTGTGAATTGACGGTGACGTTTGAGGTTTGGGATTGGATGCTTGAATACAAAGAATTTTAAATTTTGAAATTTTAAACTAAATGACGGGAATTTAAACAAAGCAAGTAAACTAAGCTAAAGCTACTACGGGAAATTAAAAACTAATCTAAGGCAACAATAAACGTAAAGGGAAACTTAAAATTAACTAAAGTGCAATAAAACGTAAAACGGGAATTTAAAGGAAAGCAATAAAACTACACTAAGGAAATCTACGGGAGTCCTAAAATTAATCTAAAATACTAAGGGAAACTACGGGAAACTTAAAGCTAATTAAAAACGTAATTAACCTAAAATCGGGCACGTGCGGGTCTCGCACGCGCTTTAAAAAGTGAAAATGTAAAAATATTAACCCTACAAACTTAAAATTAATTTTCTTACATTCTAGATGACAAAAAATGATTTTAGGAAAAAGCCGGGTATTTTTTCGACTTATTTTATTTATTACGAATTAAAAAACTAAATTAAGCTAATTAAGTAATTAAAAATACAAAATATTTTTATAAAATTCTTACAAAATTACAAAAACTACTTTACACTAAACTAAATTTAAGAAAAATAAAAAAAACGCAGTGATTGCTTTTTTGAAATAAGTAGTAAAAATAGGAAAGAAGCTACTAAGTTAAACCTGCTATGATTCTTTAAATATTAAATAAACCAACAAGAAACCAAAAAGACAAACAGCAGAGATGGTTGATGTGCTAGGTGTTGTTGTCTTGTGGTCTTGTGCAGAAGGTCTCAGGTTCGAATCCTTGGGCTCAAACATTTTGCTTTTTTTTTTTTTTTTTTTTTTTTTTTTTTTTTTTTTTTTTTTTTTATAATTCCTATTGCAAACTAACTTAAAGACTAAAATAAGAGTTTAATAAAAACTTGAACCTTGAAAATGTTACATAAGCTGTGCAGAAAATTCAGAAAGCAGCAGAAGCAAAAAAAAGAAAAAGGAGACTAAGGGCTGTTTGGTTACAACAGCTACTAAAGGACACCAAAAGCAACTAGACCTTCTAACAAGCTAAAGCATAATGAAAAGCTGAGAGGGGTTAAAATAAGCTAAGGGCAGACCTAGTTTAGCTAATTAATAAGGAACCTAGACTAACTAATAAGCTGAATTTAAAACTGAATAAGCAAATAAATGGACAGTAACACCACAAAAAAAGTGAATAGCTGCTGTTGTGGGACAGCAGTGGGGGACACAAGAGGGTATTGATGGCATAAAAATGCTAACATTCAAGCTCTAAATTCAAGTATATGCTAAAACAAATAAATATCTTACGTCTAACTACTTGTGCTAACAAGATCAAAGACTAAAACTAACTTTAACTAACTTAAAAATTGGATTAAAAAATGACACTAGGGGCAGAATTGCTGCAATAGTGAAGACAAAAATTTGCACACTACTAAAAAAAAGAGCTACTAATCCAATCTAAATAAACTTGAACCAACTAAAGTAATATTAACTAAACTAACTAAGACCAAGTGAAATGATTTTGGCACCCAAAATGGGTCAAAAACTGATATCCGACCCCACTATAGTGCTGATCCAAACACTCCCTTATGGGAAGTTTTGGCTTTTAAAGCTAATTTGAACCATAAAACTTGATGATTTTCAGAGAAAACAACTTCCTTAGAATTAAAAGCATATTTTAAACAAGAATTTAACAAGTTTGAATTACTTGGACATGAACTTTCAACAGCGGTACATAAACTTGAAACAAGATGAACTTTGATTGAAACTTAAGAAAATTATACAAATGGAAAGTAAAAGTGCTTAACAGAAAGTAAATTTTAAATACTTAAAACATTACAGAATAAAAAAAATTGGACTAGAACAAGTTATATTCTAGACTACCTTTTACAAAATGCCTAATTGCCTATTTATACTAAAAGATGTGTCTGCTCTTCTTCTTGTCTTCTTTCTTGTGTGTTTCTTTTGATCAATCTCACCCATCCATCAGTTAGGTACACACCTTGAGCAATCTGAGCCATTGGTTGGTGTAGGGGCTCACAAGGATTGCCAAAGTGGAGGGATTCTTGTGACCTTGCCTTGGGAGATGGAGATGAGTGGGTTGGAGATTCGGGATTGAGATGGACATGGGAGGAGGGAAAATTGGCGAGTAAAAGAGGGATTCTGGGTTTTGAGTGTGGTTGTGGTTTCTGGGATTAAGAGAAAGCTGGGTTTTTTTTATTTGAGTTTCTGGATTTGGGATAATGGGAGGAAAAAGGTAAAAAGGGGTTAGGTTTGAGTCCAATGTGTATTTAAAGGACCAAACGAGTATAATTCGAAACTGCAGGGACCAAAGCTGTAACTTTCCAAAGATTATTATAAGGACCATAAATGACAAACTTTATTAACCAAGGGCCATAAATACTATTTTCCATTTTTGAAAATCCCGGGGACTTGTTTTGCCATTTTTGAAAGTTGGGGGACTGAAACTGCCAATTATGCAAACTTTGTTCGTTTTTCATTTGTTTTCAATAATTTTGCATCTGAAACATATAAAACACAATTTTGAGATATTTTCAGTATTTTGATGCATTTCTGAGTGTTTTTAAATGTTTTGCAGTTCAGACTTGACCAAAAATGATGAGTTTTTACACACTCATCAGTGAACCAGCGAATTTAGATTCACAGATTGATGAAAAGAGATTTGAAAAACAATCGTGTACCTGCTCAATAGAAATTGTTTTTGCAATACAACGAAGGTTTTAGTGAAAATCAATTATCAATCATAAACACCTTTTATTTTGAATTATTCGAACACAGTCGATGTGCTAAAGAAAAGAGTTTTTAAGCACAACGACCGGTTTTTAAAGGTATCCGTCAATCCATGACCTGAACCAGGATTGATTCAAAAAATTGAATCACCCCATTGTTTATGTTCAGTTGTCACATGGTTGATCTATTGGATAGATCTCACATGCCACCCACCAGGAGCTTGTTTGATGTTGGCTCCATAAGGCTTTCCATCTTCATTGTGAATATGTTTGCATATCACTCAGATGTTCTGGCAATACCACAAGGATAATGCGTAGGACTCATAAGATATAATATCTCTTTCCACATTGTGTGAAATAGAGAGACTTCATTGACAGTGTCCTAATGAGATTTATATGATGATCTCGTGGCTCTAGACTCAATTGTGCATATTTTGGTTCTTATGCCGGAGACTAGGGAGAGGGTCTCCTTCTTCAATATCAACAAACTCTAAGAGAAAGTCGATAGATAATGTAGGTTCCCTGTGAGAATGAAACAAGCCCTTTTAATAGGAACTTGAGTGGTTTGGGAAGTTGTAGTGCAGTGCGTCACTGGGTCCATGACGTCTTGTCTTCAATACCGATGTTACCTTAGTAAACACCAGTAGCATATGTACTGAACCCGGTTACTGCCCTAAGGTTGAAATATTGGAGGGCTATTTCTTTTCACCCCTTTTCACATTCAATTCATTTTCATTCTTCAACCTCTTCAGTGCTTACCGAGATTTCATAACTAGAACCTTGTTGGGTTTACTCCAGTTCTTGCTCTATCTCAGTCCGCACTCTTCCCATATCTCACTTTTCTCCTTTTTCATCATATCTAAGGACTCTACACTATCTAGTGGATTGTCCCTGGGTAGATCCCTCCGGTTCTGGTGGATCGTGGGAACGAATACCTAACCTAACCATCCTTATATCACCATACATAAAGTAAATTTGGTCGGTCTATTTGGTATTGTTCATCTGCCGTTGGAACTAATTGAAAACCATTTGAAAATCAATCCAGATACTTGTGATATATTATCAAATTATTTTGTACCTGAATTGTTTTTGATATTTTTAGAAAAAGAGCTCCCCCTCAACATGTGCATCATGTATTATAAATTGTTTTAGCACACGGAGGCAAGAGGAATAATTAACTTCTTTGATTACCATTTTCTAAAAGATATCAACATCACTTCCCTGATCAAATCAAGTATATAAAGCATATTGAGGAAGGATGAGGTTTTCATAAGTTTGCTCCCCCTTAATATGTGCCTCGAGGTTTCAAAGAGTTTTGCACATATTAGAAGGAACCTGCACTTAGAGACAAATCAATCACGTTTCAATTCTTTGTGGTTTTAAAAGGATGCTCCCCCTCAACATGTGCATGAAAAATATGAAATCGTTTGGCACATGTGGGGAGGGAAGCTTGCATAACACTTGTGAAACCATTTATCGAATCATCAGTTTAAATCCAATTTAAATCACAAATTCTCCCCCGATCACAATTTTCCAATCATTTGAGATTTGTGATCTCTGTAGATTTAAATTGATTTTGAAAGCTTTTGAGAAGAATTGTGACTTGATTATGAAAACATTTTAACTGATAAGGATCGAATTATGAGACTTTAAACTCCATTGATTAAACATGCATGATTATCTTTTTGAAAATAATTGTATGACGAATAACCTTTTGATTTAATTGAAATCATTCTCCCCCTCTATCAATGACATAAGTTGTTGATTGAGAGATAGATATTTTTGACAAACGTTAAGTACATATGATTTTCAAAAATAGAGTCCGAGTTATTTTTCAAAGCAATTAGTTTTCATTAGATAGTAAGTAATTATTTATAGAATCAGAGCATGAGATTTGAAAACAAGATAAAGCATGGCTCTGTTCTTTCTTAGAAAAACGGGTTACTGCCTTAAATGACAATAAACCATTGTTTCACTTTCTCCTAAAAATATTTTTGATTTTTTGATTTTTTTTTATTTTTTTTTTATTTATTTTTTTTAAGAACATTCGAACAACATCTAAAAACCCATGTCATTCTTTGAATGACAGCACAAAGATCGTAGATATAATCGAATCGAGAAAAAAACATGACAAAAAGACAATAATTTTTTTTTTGAAATTTTTCAAGATTTTCAATTTTTTATGGATTTTAGAAAGTTTTATATTTTTCTATTTGCTTTTTGAAGGATATTTACAAGAGATGGATGAAGAAAGACCTTTACTCCTCGTCTTCCTCTTGAATACGTTTGAGTGTTTCCGGTTGCAGACTCTTTAGACCAAGTCGTGGGAGGATAAACTCAAAACGTTCCCTAGGAAGAGCTTTGGTGAAGATGTCTGCTAACTGGTATTCAGACCTCACAAAATAGAGTTCCACCACACCGTTTTCTACTTGCTCCCTGATGAAATGATGTTGAATTTCGATGTGCTTTGCTCTTGAGTGTTGTACGTTGTTGCATGAGAGAGCAATAGCACTTTTATTATCACAGTAAAGAGGGATTTTGTTGAATTCAAAGCCATAGTCAGATAATTGAGATCTCATCCATAGGATTTGAGCACAACAAGATGACATGACTATGTATTCAGCCTCTGTAGAGGAAATAGAAGTACTCATTTGCTTCTTTGAAGACCAGCTCACAAGCTTATCACCCAAAAACTGAGCACCTCCAGACGTACTTCGACGTGTATCTTGACATCCTGCATGATCAGCATCTGCATAGGCTGTTAGTGACATACCGGTGTTCTTCGGGTACCAAAGTCCCATATTGATGGTTCCTTGGAGATACCGAAAGACCCGTTTAACCGCTTCAAGATGCTTTTTGGTAGGCTTAGCCTGATATCTAGCACACATGCAAACAGCGAACAGAATGTCTGGTCTACTGGCTGTGAGGTACATCAGGGATCCAATCATACTACGATATTTCGTTTGGTCTACCATGATCCCTGAGTGGTCCTCATCCAGTTTAGTACCCTCTATCATGGGAGTGTTAACAGGGTCACTAGAATCAAATCCAAACTGGATTGTCCTGGAGCCATTTGACCGGTCAGCTCATCGAACGTAACGTGAATTGTTTCCATGATATTTCGGGTTCTCTTGTTGTAGATTTGGTATCCTTTTCTGTTTGGTGCATAACCTACAAATACTCCAATGTCCGCTTTAGCTTTTAGTTTACCTAAATCTTGACCGTCATTAGTTGGGTAACATAAAGCACCAAACACACGAAGGTAGGATAGATCAGGTTTTCGTTTATGGACAAGTTCATATGGAGTTTTTCCATGAGAGGTGTGAATAATGTTGTCATTAGCTCCCAGAACAGGGTAAGATAATCAATGTCAACAGAAACAACAATAATCAGCAGTAACAAATACCACTAGGTGGTTACCGGATATCACTTGGAATCGTGTGATCAATTTCCAAAGTAAACTATTCGACCCTAATGCCTGGGTTACACGAATATCTACTTGGGTTAAGACCAAATGCAGTTATAGAATTAGGCACAATTCAATAACCCTTGCGCTTATAAGTGTTTATGGTTTTCTGTATATTTCTCATGCATAATCAGATCTCCTATTTATAGGAGATTACTCACAGCCGTTCAAATGGAATTATGAGGATTAATCGGCCCATTAATCACCTCATAACTATCCCCATTATAGCCGTTAGTGGTTACATGACCAATTAAACGTGGTCATTAAGCAGTTGTAACTGCCATTTAACAGTACTTTAACACTAGCAGTATTTTCATACCTCTAGCAGTACTTTCATAACACTTCAGTGGAAACACTGCTTCAGTGGAAACACTGTTTCAGTGGAAACACTGCCTATCAGTGGAAACACTGCTTATCAGTGGAAACCACAAGCAGTACTTTCCACAAGCACTACCAATACAAACCACTATAAGAGTCAGGGTGTTCATGGACCTTATGGGTGTACAATCCGTACCTCCTAACCCATTACAAGGTGTGAACTAATCCCACAAGTGCACTAAATTTTCCAACAATCCTCCCCAAATTTAGTTCACTTCCTTTGCATGAAAAATAAACATCAAGCAAAACATGTGCATAAACGAAAATGTCCTGAGGATTGAATTTCCATCTTAGTAAATTACACGTTCAAATATTCGAGAATCAAGGTGTTCTAAGAATTGAACCCTTCAACCCATTTGAATACCTGAAGATAAAATACACACAAGTTTTCAAACACTTAACAGCTCCTGACACTATACAAGCCATGTGTCCATATCCAAATACATAAATGTTGTAAAAGCTAAAAGTCCAAAGCTTCCTGAAGCGGCAAAACTTCAATATTTACATAGGTGGTTCCTCTTTAGTCATGCTCCTGCCAAGCACTTTTTCAAAGAAAATTAACCATTAAGAAGTAAAGACTTCATCCTCCTTTCAGTAGGTTCTGAGCACAACCTTGGGATGTAAATAAACATGTGATCCAGTCCACTGAATGTTCAGCTTTCCACATTGAACTCAGCTCCCAAGTTTCCTTAGGAGGGAGTTGGGTGTCCTAGCATTCAGTGACTAAGTTGGACTTAAACCCATCCCTTTAGCAGACTTTATAACCAAGTCTCTAGCAAGACCCTTCGTCAAGTGATCAGCTAAGTTCTGTTGAGATCTAACAAACTCTATAGATACCACCCCATTCATGATAAGCTCACGAATCATGCTATGTCTGACACCTAAGTGTCTAGACTTACCATTGTACATCTGGCTATAAGCCTTAGCTAATGTAGCTGCACTATCACACCGGATAGAAATAGGTGCTATAGGTTTAGGCCACAATGGAATCTCAAGAAGCAAGTTTTTCAACCATTCAGCTTCTTTACCAGCAGCTGCTAGAGCCACAAATTCAGATTCCATTGTTGAACTGGTGATGCAAGTTTGCTTCTTGGATGCCCAAGAAATTGCACCTCCACCAAGTAGGAATACCCAGCCACTGGTAGATGAATTGTCTTCAGTGTTACTGATCCAACTTGCATCAGTGTAACCTTCCAACACTGATGGGTAACCAGTATATGAGAGATTATAATCCAAAGTTCTCTTCAAATACTTCAGTACCCTTTGAACTGCTTGCCAGTGATGAGCACTAGGATTACTAGTATACTTGCTCAATTTTCCCACTGCAAAACCAATATCAGGTCTTGTACAAGTCATGGCATACATCAAGCAGCCAATTACCCTAGAATACTCAAGTTGAGATACAGCTTTGCCATTATTAGGCATCAACTTCTCACAAGTATCCATAGGTGTACTCACAGGAGTACAATCAAAGTCATTGAATTTCCTCAACACCTTCTCAATATAATGAGACTGAGAGATAGAAATTCTATTACTTTCATGTTTAATCCTTATACCAAGGATAACATCAGCCTCCCCCATGTCTTTCATGGAGAACCTTGATGACAAAAATTTCTTTGTTAGGTCAACCTGATTTTGGTTAGTGCCAAAGATCAACATGTCATCAACATATAGACAAATGATGACTCCTTTACCAGATTCATCAAATTTGCTATACACACATTTGTAAGCTTGGTTAAGAACATAACCACTAGACAAAACCACTTCATCAAATTTTTGATGCCATTGCTTAGGTGCCTGCTTAAGTCCATAAAGAGACTTAATCAGTTTACACACCTTGTTTTCATTGCCAGGCATGATGAAGCCCTGAGGTTGGTTCATATAAACCTCCTATTCTAATTTACCATTCAAGAAAGCTGTTTTCACATCCATCTGATGAATAACCAGATTTTGAATAGATGCCATAGCAATCAGCAGTCTTATGGTACTGATACGAGCCACAAGGGCATAAGTATAAAAATAGTCTATTCCTGACTTTTGCTTAAAGCCCTGAATGACTAGTCTAGCCTTGAACTTTTCAATAGTTCCATCTACCTTCATTTTCCTTTTGAAAATCCATTTGCAACCCAAAGGTTTGCAACCTGGTGGTAGATCAACCAACACCCAAGTGTTGTTGCCCATGATGGAATCCATCTCATCATTTATTGCTTCTTTCTAGAAAGCAATATCCTGGGACTTCATTGCTTCTTCAAATGTCTTGGGATCATCCTCAACAATGAAGCAATATGAGTATTGGTCTGAAACCTCATCCCTTGTTCCTTCAACTAAGTACAGTTGAAACTCAGGTCCAAATGATTTTGAAGTCCTTACCCTTTTGCTCTTCCTGAGCACAGGTTCAGGTTGCTGAACCACAACCTCATCAGGGACCACTGATGGTTCATCATCAGGTACCTCTGATACACCAGTGTCATGAGTTCCATTAGGAATCCTCTGACTTGGTCTAGGGACTGATGAGAATCTATTCTCATCAAAATCTGCATCCCTTGATTCAATTATTGAGTTAACTGAAACATGTTCATTAGGTTCAATAACATAGAACCTAAAAGCCTTGGAATGCTCAGCATATCCAACAAAGATGCAATCAATGCCTCTTTCACCCAAAGTTTTCAACTTTGGATCAGGGAGTCTTACAACAGCCCTACAACCCCAAACCTTGAGATAATTCAGGTTGGGTTTCCTTTTAGTCCAGAGTTCATAAGGGGTAACCTTGTTCCTTTTGTTGGGAACCCTATTTAACAAATAGCAAGCTGTTAACATAGCTTCACCCCAGAACCCTTGACTCAGTCCTGAATAGGACAACATGGAATTAACCATCTCCTTCAGCACCCTGTTTTTACTTTCAGAAATACCATTTTGCTGAGGAGTATAAGGGGCAGTCGTTTCATGGATTATTCCAACAGACTGAAAGTACTGAGTATCCATGTACTCACCTCCCCTATCAGTCCTTAATCTTTTGATCAAAGACCCAAGTTGTAATTCAACTTCAGTTTTAAACACTTTGAATTTATCTAATGCTTCATCCTTAGTATGTAACAGATAGACATAACAAAATCTAGAAGCATCATCAATAAATGTCACAAAGTATTTCTTATTCCCCAAAGAAGGAGTGGCATGCAAATCACACATGTCACTGTGAATAAGCTCCAAGATCTTAGTCTCACGACTAACACCCTGAAAGGGTTTCTTGGTTATCTTGGTCAACATGCACGTTTTACACTTTTCAGTGTCCATGTCAAAAGCAGGGATTAAACCATCCCTAGACATATCTTGCATCCTTTTATAGTGAACATGACCAAGTCTAGCATGCCAAAGGGTGAAATCAGTCTGGTCATATGTGGTCACAAAAGCTGAAATAACACTATCAGTGGTAACATTAAGCCTGAACATTTGATTACATAAATAACCAAAACCAATAAAAACACCATGCTTAGAAAGCGCAAATTTATCAGACTCAATAACTTATTTATATCCATGATTATTCAAAACACTACTTGAAACCAAGTTTTTCCTTATATCAGGAACATGAATAACAATAAACAAAGTTACAATCTTTCCAGAACTAAACCTAAGATCTATACAACCACGACCATGCACCAAGGATGTTGACTCATTTCCCATGTGAAGAATAGAACCATCATTCAGTGACTCATAAGTCTTGAACCAGCTTCTATCTTTACACACATGAACTGTTGCACCAGAGTCAACCCACCACACAACATCATCATCCTGCACATAAAAAGATTCAGATACATATGTAACATAATAAATCTGAAAAGACTTATTAAACATATTCTGACCTTTCAGTGAGTTGGCTGAACCACCACTCCCTGAACCATTAGTGCCTGATCCATTGGCTTTACCACCAACTTTAACACCCTTGCAATCCCTTTTAATGTGACCAGTCTTGCCACATTTCCAACAAGTAGGTGTTGCCTTCTTGTTAGGATATGCCCTTGTGTTATCATGAAGTTTGCGTTTGCCTTTGTTGTCATTGTACCTGGTGGAGTTGTTATGCTCCACCATATTGACAACAGATGGTCCAGCAGCATTGCCACTCTTTGGCTTGTCATTATCCTGCACTTTGAGAGATTCCTCAATGCGCAGATGACTGCCCAACTCAACCAGAGTTAATTCCTCTTTCTTATGTTTCAAGGTATGCTTGAAATCTTTCCAAGAAGGAGGAAGTTTATCAATAACACAAGAGACTGAAATAGCCTCATCCATGTGCATATTGTGTTGTGTAAACCTTCCAAGTATTCCAAGAAGTTCATTGTATTGTTCCATAACTGGTCTTGAATCGGTCATTTTGTAATTTGTGAAATTACTAACAAGGAACTTCTTAGTTGATGCATCCTCAGCCATATATTTGGCATCCAAGGAATCCCACAGTTCTTTGGAAGATTCAAAGTTCTGATAAACATCAAACAAAGAATCAGACATACCATTCAGAATAAGACCTCTGCATATGTAGTCATCATTCTCCCACTTGCTCCTCCTGCTGATATGCTCCACAGTAGCATCATCACCATCATCAGGAATTGGAGTAGTCAGCACATAGACCACACTCATGCTTGACAGCAAGAAGTGCATCTTCTTCTGCCACCTCCTAAAGTCCACCCCTTCAAACTTATCAATCTTGGCAAAGTTTGAAGCCATGTGTTTCATTGCAGCAGTTGCCATTGATTATCACAAAATAGTTTACTTTGATTGTTGGCGGTTAGCTCCCAGAACAGGGTAAGATAATCAATGTCAACAGAAACAACAATAATCAGCAGTAACAAATACCACTAGGTGGTTACCGGATATCACTTGGAATCTTGTAATCACTTTCCAAAGTAAACTATTCGACCCTAATGCCTGGGTTACACGAATATCAACTTGGGATAAGACCAAATGCAGTTATAGAATTAGGCACAATTCAATAACCCTTGCGCTTATAAGTGTTTATGGTTTTCTGTATATTTCTCATGCATAATCAGATCTCCTATTTATAGGAGATTACTCACAGCCGTTCAAATGGAATTATGAGGATTAATCGGCCCATTAATCACCTCATAACTATCCCCATTATAGCCGTTAGTGGTTACATGACCAATTAAACGTGGTCATTAAGCAGTTGTAACTGCCATTTAACAGTACTTTAACACTAGCAGTACTTTCATACCTCTAGCAGTACTTTCATAGCACTTCAGTGGAAACACTGCTTCAGTGGAAACACTGTTTCAGTGGAAACACTGCCTATCAGTGGAAACACTGCTTATCAGTGGAAACCACAAGCAGTACTTTCCACAAGCAGTACTTTCCACAAGCACTACCAATACAAACCACTATAAGAGTCAGGGTGTTCATGGACCTTATGGGTGTACACTCCGTACCTCCTAACCCATTACAAGGTGTGAACTAATCCCACAAGTGCACTAAATTTTCCAACAAATAAGGGAACGATTTTGGGTGTAGCAAGAAGTGGCAATGGCTTCAGCCCATAGAAATATTGGAACCTTTGAATAAATTAGCATTGTTCTTGCAGCTTCCACAAGAGTTCAATTTTGTCTTTCAACTACACCGTTCTGTTGAGGAGTTCGTGGAACACTTCTTTGATGACTGATTCCAACACTTTCATAAAACTGAATTAAGTCTTTGTTAACAAACTCTGTGCCATTGTCTGTTCGAACAATTCTAACAGTATTGTTGAGTCGAACCTGAAGCTGTATGATAAGTTTGATGATGACATCTGGAGTTTCATCCTTTGTCCTCAAAAACTTTACCCAAGTAAATCGAGAGTAGTCATCAACAACTACTAGAATGTATTTCTTCCCATTTATCGTTTGCACTCTCATTGGTCCGCACAGATCCATATGAATGGTATGAAGAACTTCCATTACTGAGTTTGTGGGTTTTGGTTTGTGGGCATATTTTGTGCTTTTTCCCAATTGGCAAGCTGAACAAAGATGATATTTTTCATACTTTAATCTGGGTAATCCTCTTACTAAGTCCTTTCTGGAAAGAGTGTTTATGGTACCAAAGTTCAAGTGATTGAGACGACGGTGCCATAGCCATGACTTAGTTTTGGAATCCTTTGACAGCAAGCAGATGGGTGAAGATTTCATCATATCTTCGATAGAGATGGTGTATAGGTTTGAACCACGAGTTCCTCTGAGAAGTTTCACACCATCAAGTTCTCTAACAAAGCAAGTATGTTTTCTGAAGGCCAATTCTAAATCTGAGTCACAAAATTGTCCGACAGAAAATAGATTATGTCCAAGACCTTCAACATAATATACCCTGGAAATCACACTATCTCCAACCACGTAATCTTTATAACCCATAATAGCACCAAAATGATCATTTCCGAATCTCACAGTTCTGATGAATTTACTCACGAAGTTCATGAGCCGTGACCGGTCTCCAGTCATATGCTTGGAACAGCCTGAGTCCAGGTACCACAGAACGATTTGAATGATCTGCAGTTGAACACAGACAAGAATGGATAACTGGATAATTGGGATCCCCATGCAAGAATGGGTTCCATTTGGTTAGTAACAGTGATTGGAACACCCACATCAGAAGTAGAAGCAATAGAATCATCAGAAATAGATGCAATGCTAGTGTCCGTATTTGACCTATTCAAAGTGTGTTCACTTCTTAAGGGAATAGTTCTACCAGTAGGCATCCATTTTCTAGTGGGCATTGACTTAGCAAATTTAGGGCAAAACTCATTAACCTTACGGCCAGTAGGTATCCATTGATAACCTATATTACTGAATTTTCTCCCTGTGGGTTTCCACAGTTTTCTAACTTTCTTTCGCCTTTGCCTTTTAGCCTTCTTAGCTTGATTATTAGCATTAACAATTTTAACAGGGCATTTAACAACATTAATCAAATCATTCACACCACATTCATGATTAGTAACAGAATTCAAGCAATCATCAGTACATGGTTTGCAGATAGTAGCAGAATTCGAATTAATTACAGTACGCTTATAGCGAATACTAGAATCAACACGATTCGTCTTATTAAACTCAAACTTAATATTCCTAGGGTGATCTTCTACTCTCTTCCAATGCACATTCCTAGCTTGCGAGGTCCTATCTTGCTTGGTATTGCCAGGAGGCTTTGACCCGCTTGCTTTTATGTCACTGATTACTCCTGTATAAGGAATTATGGGAACATTAGTTGGTTGATCTACTTTTTGCATTCCTGAACTAGACGTGCAGGGATCTGAACTACTTGAAGGCACATTAGAATTCACTTTCTTAATAGTGGGCATAGAATTGTTTGTATGCTTGGCACTAGGCATAGAACAAGGCATCACAACTTTACCTTTCGCACCTAAGGATTTAGGCCATGTTGCAATTAAACATTCTAGCAGCTCCTGAGATCGTTTGGCCTGAATGCACGCAAACCTAATTTCTCTATCAAGAGGTTTATTAATGAAATCTTCTTCCACAATCTCACGGAGACATTCTAGACTATCCTTAAGGTGAGCGAAGTAGTTACGAAACACCAGTTCATTATTCCTAAGATGAGGAGGAATGTATTTAACAGTCACAGTTTATTTTCAATCTGAGGATGACTTTGATGCAACATTCTCATTAAAGACAAGTGGCAGTTTCCCTTTTTCCTGACTCCTTAGATTCTCAATTTCCTTTTGTAAAGACGTTATTTTTTCGTTGTTCTTGTCACGAGTGACTTTCATTGAATCATATAACTCTTTAAAGTGTCGTTTAACTTTTTCATTTTCTTCTAGAAAACCCTCGTTTTCCTTTTGTAAAACATTAACCAAGTTTTGAAGATGAAAAGTTTGAGAATACTGAGAATCTAAAGGAGGAGGCATTTGGGAGCCAGTCACATTGTTCTTTTCACCCTTTAATTGTGAAATTTGGGCTTTCAACTTTTTGATCGTGTTACAATGAGCTTGAATCTGTTCGTCACGTTTGTTTATCTGAAAAACTGCATCAAACTCTGGAACATCTAAGGATGTCTTGATATTTGAGGTTTTGACATTTTCTTTAAGATGTTGATATTTTAGTTGCAAATCAAAATGTTCAACTTCTAGTTTAGAAAGATGTTTTACCAAATTATCGTGATCATCCTGATCAATTTTCTCATTTAGTTATGAGTTTTTGTTTTCAAGCTCAATGACACGATCATGGGAAACTTTCAATGCAATAGATAATTCATGAAATCGAGAAGCAGTAATAGAGTGCTTAGTAACAGTATAAAATACATCTTGAGTAACACAACTCGAAATCAAATTCTCATTTAAGATATGCAAGTTCTTCCTTTCAACTTCATTATATTTGAGTTCCTGTTCATAATCATTGACCTCAACAATCATTGCATCAAATTCCTTTTCCATTTCTTTAATATCTGAATTTATTCCATTTTGAAGACTCTCAAATTGACCTTTTAATTGTTTAAAGAAAGGCATGACCTCAGTTAAATAACATTCTTTAGTTTGCTCAAAACCCCTTTCCCCCTCAGTTATCCCTGTAGGTGTGATTCTCTTCTTACACGTTTTCTCAAAATCAACAAACAGCTGATAAACAACATACAGGCTGATTAAGGTCTTGCTATTAGTGTCAATAGATCTAGGAACTAAATGCATTGGTGTATTAGGAGGATACACAGTTGCATGAGGCAATTTCCTACAAGGGGGATTCTTTTCAACAAGATTTTCAGCTTTTTGCATATCCATATCCTTTTTCCAGAACACTTGTTCAGGGGTTAATAGAGTCTGAGGCTTAAACATGTTTAAGGATATCCAATTTTCCTTAGTGTAATCATGGGGTTTGATCGTTATATTATTCATTTTACACTCAGGATCTTCAAGCTTCTTATTCATTTTCTCCCTAGTGACTTCATCTGATATCTTATCTTCCTCAGTGCACTCAGCGCAACTAGGTTTCTGTCTAGGCTTAAGGATTTCATTACCATCATAAATTACATTTTGAGCAGCTTTTGCTTTCTTACCATACTCAGGGTTGGATTCCTTTATAATGGGGATACTATGTTTATCGTTGAGAACTCTATGCTTAGTGATCATGTGAGCAGTCTGAATGGTATTCCCTTGTACGTACAACTTATTTTCAAGCTTATTTTTCACGGTTTTTAGATTAGAAAAATCATTCAAAAGTTTTGATTCCTTAGCACTGAATTCTTGCTTAAGCATTTTAACATTTTCTTGAAGTTCATGTTTTTGCTTAGCAGTTTTAGAAAGCTTTTCTAATAAGGAGTTTAACTCTTGTTTTAATACTTCTTCTCTAAAATTACTTTTTCTAATAATTGTACGCATTTGGTCATCCATTTCCTGCTCACGGGTGGTTAACTCAAACTTAGCACGTTGTTCATAAATAGCAACTTGTTCTTTATAGGCATTCAGTTCAGAGATAACAGAATCATCAGGGGCACATGCAGTGTATTCATAAAAAAACATAGTCATCATTGACTGCAGAAGATGCATCACTTGGTACAGTCTCACTTTCACTTTGTTTCACATATTGATCATATGGGACAACATTGATATTACCCATATTTTCAATATCTGACTCAAAAGTTTCAGTTGATTATACTTTGTCATGTATCTTTTGCTCATCAACATCATCGTATAGTTTTAATACCTCTGAGATGATTGATTCTTTGGATGGATCAGCTTGCTGTGGTGAGGGGACCTTTGGAGAGACCATTGGAGAAATGCTAGCCATGAAAATTGTCTGTGCTGTAGGTTCATCATCAACGTCAGAGTCGTATGCATCACAGTCGGCGACTTGAAAGGCATTCTGATGATTATGACCTATCTCCTGAATTGGTTGCTCATCCATATCTGGATCATATGTCTTGGCATTGCCCTCAGCAAGAAACAATAGCTCCTCTTCATCCAACACAGCTCCATTATCCTGAGCTTGCACAAGTAACATCTTGTCTTTGAAGTACCCTGCATTTAGAGGGCGTTTTGGAGAAGTGCAGTTCCTTGCTATGTGTCCATCACCACCACAGTTGTAGCACTTAATTGGCTTAGCTTGACCCTGATTTGGATTCCTTCCACGATTTTGATTTGCCACGTATCCTCTACCAACTCCACCTCTTCCCTGTTCATACTGCCTTTCTTGAACTGGTTGCACCATAACCTTCCCATCTCTGACAGTAGCTTGATTGTGTGGATTGGATGCTGTTCTGAGGTTATTGTTGGTGTGTGGGAGAGAGTTCATGTTTTGACTAACCATGAGAGACAGTTGATTGATGAAGTTTTCCATGAATGTGTTTGGGTCAGGAGGCTTATATGCTGGATCAGGGATGAGCTTGTAATTACCATTACCCATGGGTATGACTTGAGAAGCTTTGGTGGTAATTCCAACATTGGTGTAAAAAGTTGTAGAGCCATTTGACGAACTTGTTTCTCCCTGGTTGGTTTTGAACTGATCAAGAATCCTTTTTTCAAACATAGCATGTCTCTCATGCTGAAGAAGGAATGCATAAAGTTGCTCATAGTTGGTGTTCTTCAATCCTTTGGTTAGCTTCACAGAGGTGACAAACTTATGCCATTCGGGATTCATGTTGTTCACAAACTTTGAGTTCAGCTGAATGTTTGGCATGGTCATTTTGATGTTCCTCATATCATTCACAAGCTTATGGAATCTCACATAGTACTCATAGACACTCTCATCTGGTTTCATCTTGAAATGCTCAAACTCATCATACAGTTGTGATTCTCTGTCTTCCTTGGTTAATTCAGAACCTGAGAGAAGCATCTTGACATTATCCCAAACTGCCTTGGCTTCAGTGTTGTGATTGATAAGCTTGTAGATGTCTTTTGGAAGACCCTGAAGTATAATGTTAGAAGCCCTGATGTCAGCATCGAATCTCTTTTTCTCCTTATCATTGAGCTCATCATACGTCTTTGGTCTGTCTAATCCATAGATCATTGTTCCATCTGCAACTGTATCAATTAAGTCTCTTGTAGTCTCAATCTGATAAGGTCCTTCATCAATGGATTTGAGAATGTTGACCCCATTTTCCTTTCCAAGACAGTACAATCTGATTCGTTGAGCCCAAGAGTCGTAGTCAGTTCTGTCAAGCATAGGTGGACGACTATCTGAACCAGCTGCTTGAACATCCTCAGCAACAGTGGAGATAATTGTAGGTACGTTGGTAGACATGTTGACAGATTACACGGGATTTTATAACTCTATGATTAAACCGGGAAATAGATTCTTTCACGGGATTTTACTAAATCAAGAGAAAACCGTATTACAAACAAAAATCAACCAAGTCGCTACGAATTCTTGAACCAAGTCGCTAATCACCAAGTCGCTAAGTAGCAACTCGCCAAGATCTCAATTTCCTGTGAACCAAGTCGCTAAGACCAAGTCGCTAAGACTCAAGTCGCTGGACACAAGTCGCTAAAGCACCAAGTCGCTACACAATCAAGTCGCTAAAGAGCAACTCGCTAAGGTCCAAGTCGCTAAGACCAAGTCGCTAAGAATACTAAGTACAAGTCGCTAACAAAATTGAAAGCAAGTCGCTAACTTCACCAAGTCGCTAGCCGTAGTGGAGAATCCACTAAGTTGTACTGTTTGTCAGCTTGTCTCAATAGACAAGTCGCTAGGACCAAATCGCTAACAATTAACACTACAACTCACTACCTTTTACTGAAGCAAGTCGCTACGATGAAAAACACTACGAGAACCAAGTCGCTACCAAGAAAAACTTCAAAAACACACTTTTCAATCCAAAACAAGCTCAACCATAGTGATCTAAGCTTACCAAATCAAAACCCAAGCACTTACAAACTTTAACACTAGAAATGATCCAAATGATGCAAAAACCACTAAACTTTTTCAAACTCAAAAACCATCTAAAACCACTAGAAATCCAAGGATATGTAAGAGAGATGATCAAACCATGGCTCTTGATACCATTTGTAACATATTAGATTTCACAAACACACTAAACCAAAGATCAAAGAGGCGTATACTATGGTTTTAGAGAGAGAAAGTTAGAGGTTGGGAACTTTAGTGAGAGAAAGAAAAATCTTATTATGAGCTCCAACTCTCTACCTTGGGAGGTAGAGAGTATTTATAGTCTTACACAAATCGCCACCTACGGGCTGTGCATCAGGCATACAGTGGGTAAAGACCCGTCCGTCCTCCACGGTGTTACTTAACTAAATACTACTTAACACTAAATAATCTACGACTACGAGCTTTCTAACGATTACATATACTTGAGGTGACCGACTCTTTAATAACTGGATTTACTAAATCCTAACAACGGTTAAAAGCGTATAAAACGGATGAAAACATATAAAACCAGATGAAAACGGTTAAAAACCATGAAAATGTAAAAAAGCGGACGAAAATGGACGTATTAAAAATGAAAATGAAAAAGGTGAGAATCGCAGAATGGGCTTTTCAAATTTTTAGTTAAAATTTTGAGAATGAGATTTTTACTTTTTTTGAAAATTGTTGAAAAAAAAGTTTAACTAAACGGATTTTCTGTTTTTTCCCTTTTCATATGAAAAACTTCCTAGAAAACTTGAAATTTTTTCACCAACTAAACAACCCTTTAAAATCTTGGATTACTAACAGTTTGAGAACTACCTAACAACTAAGATTGAAAACCTTTGAAGTTCGTTTGTGTGCTTACTAATTAACATCGATTTGACCTCGAAAGCCTTATTACGTGCCCGTTGTTAGAAACTTAGAATGGGTGTGAGGAAGTGTCCTCGACCAACTTGCTTGACGACCATAAGTCAAACCAACGTAATAACCCAGCTTTGTAAAAAGATCATACATTGGAAGATCATGTGTACAACCATGCACCCATACAAATCGAACAAACATGTAATTTTTCATATTTTTGCTAACGAGGACTTCAATTTGCGTGTTGCGACGAACAACTTGTATACAATTGTGTTCTATTTGCTGAAAGGACAATTTTTTAAAAGGAATAAGTAGAAGAGAAACAAATATTATTCGATCAATGTAGGCAAGATACATATTAAATTGCATCAAATCATTTTCCTTTCTTATGGGTAAGATACATATAAAATCACAAAAAGTCATTTTCCTATTAACAATCTAAACATCCATTGCAGACATTTCTTCGTGCTTCTGATTCGGTCGGGTCTTGTCCAGATGCATTGCATACACCATTTTTTTGTAATAATTTTCTACATGTGAAGTGATTATACTCGAAAGAAAAAAATACAGTAATATTTTCAGATAAACAATAAACAACATACCTTCAATGTCGATGATCATGATGACATCAAAATCACCAACAAAAACCCTTATACACATCGATATAATCTTAAGGCTATACATATCAAAGTGTAAGATTTTATCGATGACTCAAATACTCGTCGAGTATTTTCAGATTCCTTAGTATTTTCATATTTATGACCTATTAAAACATGCGCGATTGCTTGTGTTTAAGAAACAAATGTTCATAGTCATGAGTCTCACATGCGTTAGAACATAAATGTGTTCCACCATTTCCTAACCCCATGTTAGAATATAAATGTGTTCCACCATACAAAAGTTTGACTTTATGGAGTCAAGATTCATTACAATACACTAAAAACACAAATAACTACATCATATGCTACTGCTAATCATCAAGCTACATCAGTTACCTAAGTTCATACCAAATACACCACAAGGGACTAACAAAATCCTAATCAAAATGAGGAAAATCTTGTCATAAAGAACTAACTTTGACTTTGTGCAAGTCAACTCTTCAATCAACCTTTTCTTCTCCATAGTTAGAACAACAATGTGTTCTTGCATCTCATTCCTTTGGTTCCCTTTCTAGACCCTTGTATGCAAATCATATACCAAGTCTCTATAATAATCACTTGGTAAATCATCATAAAAAAACTCATAATAACCACACTTACTCTTTTTGTCCTATGATCAACAAAAGAAATCAGTCAACTTTACTTATCAAACAAAGACCCAAGCAAATTCAACACCTTCAAATTGGACACGCAATAATACGTTTGCCCGAATTCTCTTTTGTCCATTGTGCTTTGACTGTCAAAGGAATTCCACATCCACAGAATGGTTAAATGTACTTCCCAATTACTCGTGGAGTGCCAGGAAAATAATAAGACATGATTTAGGGTTTATGTGTGTGTGCGCGCCCACGCACGTGATAATATGTATGTGTTTGTGTTGAGATTAGGGATGTTTTATTGGATGACGTGTTTTATTAACGTTGGGAATAAGACAAAGACAAGTCAACATGAATGCCAGCGTGGCTAAATAGAAATAGAAAAAGTGATCAAAATACTTAATCATCCCGTCTAGTGTTGAGATTGGTAGAATTAGCAAGATTTGCACTTTTGTTAAGAAAAAAAAATTGTGTCAATTTCGATACATTAAGAAACAATTATATATATATAAAAGTAGTAAAAAAATAGAAGGTAATATTCGTAAAACTTATTATACACGTGTTGGCAGGCATGCATCATCATCATTAGAGCACACGGTGTCCGGCTTGCCGTGGCTCGCCGTGCCACGCTGGCAGGCTCGCTGTGACACCGCCCTCCTTCGCCGTCGCTCGCCATAGGATACCTCTTCGTCTGCACGACGAGAGGTTTTGTTGTACGGTTTGATTTTTTATTTATTTTTATTTTATTTATTTTTTAAACATGAAAGATGATGGTTGTGTAATTGTGTGTGTGAAGTGTTCAATTTATAAGGTTGTGTAACTCTGTGTGTGTGTGTGATGGTGAAGAAGAGTGGGGTTAATAATGGGCTGGGATTGTTGATTTTTTTTAGCAAGGTTAGGCTTGTTGATAAGTTTTACATTCAATTTTTTTTTTTTTTTTTAAATGTTTAATTTATACACCCTCTGTCCCATATTTATAGTCCACATTTTCGTTTTAGGTTGTCCCAAATTAATTTTACACTTTACTTTTAAGTAAAAATTAGAGAATATAGTGAAAGAGTATTCTATTTAAGTGGTTGAAATTTAATATGACCCCACTTGTATTAAACTTTGTGTTTTCTCTCTCATTACAATAATTTCCGGACGGAGGGAGTAACTGTTTTATAAATATATTGTATTGTATTTTTATTTTAATAAATAAGTTTAGTTTATTTGGAAATATGAAAAAAAAATAAAGTTATAAGTGGTGGGCCCCAAATGAGTAAGTTGATGTTTGTTGTGAGTGAGGGGAGAGAAGCAAGGGTTGGTTGTGGATGTTTGTTATAGTGATGTGGAGGTAATGTGACACCCATAGGTAGGGGTGTCAATAGGGTCGGGTTGACCCGACCCGAACCCGAACCCGATAAGGCTTATCGGGTCGGGTTTAATCGGATTGCAAATTCTTATCGGGTTGTGTGACCCGAACCCGATAACCCGACATAGTTATCGGGTCGGGTTAGGGTTGAATTATTTTTATTATCGGGTTATCTGGTCAACCCGATAAGACCCGAAATTTATTTTTCAAAATTTTTTCCCCTAATTTCATTTACTGTCTTCTCCTAAACGTTGCTTGTAAGAGCACTCCCATCCATAACACCATAACACCAATAACACCGTCCACGTCAGCGCCACATCAGCTTTAACATTTAACATTAACATCCCCAAAAAACACTCACAACCATAACATCCCAATAACACCATAACACCAATAATATTTCATATTTTCAATTTCAACCCCTAAACTAAAACAAACACTTCATTTATTAAACTAAAACAAACATTTCATTAAAACTAAAAACATATTACAATACGAGATTTAAAAAAAAATAAAAAAAAATACAACGAAATAAAAAAAACACACTTCAAATAAAACGTTACAACAAATTAAAGGAAATACGATCTACTGACGAGGTTTCAAGTTATATTTTGCGATGATTCGATCTTTTTCGTCATTGATCCACTGCACGACCATTGGATCTTGCCCATCAGTAGACGTCATCAAAAACTTGATCTCTTCCAACCTTGTTAATGTGAGATCTCTTTCCTGCTGGGCTCGATACGCCGCTTCGGAGACTTCTCGTTTCATATGAAACTCGTTTGCCATAGTTTCTGTGAAATAAGCTGACGAGCTCGTTCCTCCAGTGCTTGTTCCCCCAGTACTTGTTGTAGTCTCGGATCGTGCTTTCTTGGTAGCACGTTTCTTTCCCATGGGGCGTGGTTGTTCATCATTACCAAACAAAGCCTCGTTTGTTTGGCTTGGGACTTCACCGGTTAAATCAACCGGTTCCGGCGTCTCCCATTTGTTATAATGACGCAAAACATCCCAAGCGTCATCGAGACCAAACAGTGATCCTCTGTTTTCCTCACGATACCATTGCTTTGCCCGTTTCATCACATCCACCTCACTTTCACCGCTTCGTTGATCCTGTTGCGCACGTACGTAACAAGATGATGAGTGTGTAAATACTCATCATTTTTGGGTCAATCTGAACTGCAAAACGTTTAAAAATGCTCAGAAATGCATCAAAATACTGAAAATATCTCAAAATTACATTTTATATGTTTCAGATGCAAAATGTTTAAAAACAGATGAAAAATGAGCAAAGTTTGCATAATTGGCAGTTTCAGTCCCCCAAGTTTCAAAAATTGTCAGAAATAGTCCCTGAGTACTTAAATTCAAAAGAAAAATCACCAAAGGTCCTTTTAAAATCATAACTTGTCAAAATTAGTCCTTTGGTGAAAAATATCAAAAGTTTGAGAAAATTACAAAATTGGTCCTTCAAGTTTGAAAATTGGCAAAAATGGTCCTTGGAAAATTGGAAAATGTCAAGTTTGGTCCTTGCATTATTGAAACTTGTCACTTTTAACCCTTGGATCAACTTTGATGAAATGGCAGCAGTGGTCCCTTAACTTTCAGAATTTACAATTTGGCCCTTGTATTATTAATAACCTTTTACACACTTTTGGCCTTGTCATAAACCACATGTGACCCCCTGCCTTCCCAAGTGACCCCCTGTCAAATGCAATTTGGACCCCTCCAATATTTAATCCTCAGTCAAACACCTTTGACCCTCTCTTTTCCCTCCCACTCACGGGTTACCCACCATCATCACTTGCCTGCAACACCAGCCTACACAAATAACACTCCACCTCCATCATCACCCCTACTCCTTATCACTCCAAGCACACAATGCCAAGAAGCATTAAAAGCTTCTTCACCCTTACACTCAACCCCAGCTGGTTAAAATAGCTTTTGGTGCCAAAACCAAATAAACGGCCAAGATTGTTTCCAGACATCCAAGGGTCATGCTTAAAGCTGGGAAATGCTCAGAGTAGTGAGAGAAACAGATTGGAGTATAAAAAGAAGGAAGAGGAAGGCAAATAAAGGAGTAGTTAGTTTTTTAGTTTTTCTTAATGTCGTTTTTTAAATTAATGTTTTAGTTTAAATCCAAATGTTGTAATTTCAGTTTCTTTGTATCAACTTACTTTGTTTAAGTGTATTGCAACCATCATCAAGTATCAATATAAGCTTTTGTTCACATTTCACATTTTCTGTCAACTGTTGTAATTTTCAATCTAAAAAGCTGATGTTAAAGTTTCAAAAGGCTTATTAATAAACTTAAACAAGCTTCCACAATCTTATGATAGCTTTCTATAAGCTCACAACTAAGTTTCAAACAGTTTTGGTCCATGGTCAACAAAAGTCAAACTGGAGCCTAAATGGGAAATGAAGCTGATTTGGGTTGATGCAGTGGTGATATTGGGATGAAATAGATTAGGTTAGTGTAGGATTGGGTTTGGTTTAGCCTGAGAACTAGCTGGACACATGTGAGTGAGTTTCTCAGTTTCAATTTTCAAGTCTAATTTGCATATTTTGCTTGTATGTGTATCTGTGGTCACCACTGTTTTTATGTGTTTATTTAGTTGTATTTAGGATGTAATAACTCAGTTTGATCATTAATGCTAGTTGGTTCAGTAGTTTGAGTAATTTTTATTGCAAATCAGTGTTTAATAGGTTGTTTGGATTAGTAGATTAATCTGTGGCTAAGGTTTGTTCAGGAGTTGTAACCTGTTGTTTCATGTTTGCTTAGCTCTATTGAACTCATTTGAGTCATTTATCTGAGCCTGCATATCACCAAAGTCAACTTTCACATTAAAACTGTCTTATAGCTAATCTGTTGTGATTTTGAAATATCAAAAGCTCATTTTGTGTTTAAAATCCATAGAGTTAGGTTGCAGTAGCCTTATTTCATCACTTAACATCTATTTCAGTCCTTAAATCAAGATCAAACCTCAAATTAGTCAACTTTTCAGTTTTGTTAAAAAGTCAAAATATTGAAATTCTCAGTTTTCACTCAACTGAGTTGAATTTTCTTGGACTCATTTCTGAGTCAATCTTAGTGAAACTTATGGTTTTAAAATCTTCAGTAGGTCTATTTTCTTATCCTCATTTTTGTATAATTTTGTGAATTTTTCTTAAGCCTCATACTGGCTTGTCAATTAGGGCTTATATGCCCTGTGCAGGGCACTGAGCTGCACAGGTTTTGTGCAGACCTTGCAGCCCTTGCACAGAGCTCAATAGAGCTCACCTAGGTCTAGTTTTTGGTTTTAAGGTTCTTGGCCAGGTCTTCTCCAAGTTCCAATTGCTGGTTTTCATATTCAGCTTATTTTGAAGCTTGTGCATAAGCTCAAACTTGGTACCCTAAACCTGTGTTTGGCACAAAAGCTCAAATAAGCCAAGTCTTAGCAACTTGCAATTCAGTGGTTTGGAGTTGTTGATTTTAGTTCATTTTGAGTTATTTTAGCAGTTTATAGCTTCTGTAAACAGTTGGAGCTTATTGGTCTTCTTTTGGCTTATCCAAGTGCTTATTTATAAGCAGTTTCTACTGCAGCTTCAATTTCTTGCACACAAGAGCCTGTTTTTCCATTTTTCCTAGATTCCTCATAATATTTTAGACTTTTCCTGAAATGTTCATATTTTTCCAAGCTTGTTTGCTATTTTTCTGCATTTAAATCAATTTTTAGCACTTTTTAAATAGCTTTTAATCCAATTAATTCAGAAAAGGTTCAAAAAAATTTTTTTTCATTTTTCTTAAGTTAAGATAAATATAAAAAGCCAAAAAAATATTTTTCCAGATTTTTCTTAGTTAAATTTGTATTTTTAAGTAATTTAATTAGTTTTAATAGTTTTAAATTCATAGAAAATAGAAAAATATTCAGAAAAATACAAAAATAGTTTTGAAAATTCTCTTTTGTTATTTTAGACTTTTCCAAGTCATAATATTATTTTTCTAGCTTTATTTCCTATTTTCTTGTATTTTAGGTTATTATTTAATAGTTAAAAATAATTTTTAATTAATAATAATTAGATAATTAGTTATAAAAATAATTTTCTTTTTCTTTAAATTTTCTTTTATCATTAGGTTTGTAAAAATATCATTTTCATATTTCTAGGATTAATATTGTGTAAGTTTCACATTTTCTGTTGTACGTCGCGTAGTTTTTAATTAAGTTTTATAAAAATATAAAAACAAAAACATCATTTTGCAAATAGTGATAGCGTTTATTTAATATTTTTTATCTTTTTACTTTCCTTTAATTTGCATTTAAGCCCCTTTAGTTTATGAGTTTTTTCCGTAGTTATAGTAATTCAAATCCCTTTTTCCGTTCAAATCTCTCGATCACTATACGTTTGGTGATCCATTACATAGCTCGCTGGGACATAACGACCCGGGGAAACACTATACTCCCCTGATCTTCATTGAGTTTGTGCTTGAACCGTTTTAAGTTTGTTACGGTCGGCCATTCACAAGTGGCCGGCTTGAGTGATAAAACTTGACGGTTTGGCACGGATCACAAGAGTTGAACTTTGTGCATATCCTGTTCAACGTTGTCCATTTGCTTAACATCATGTCCTTGGTGCGCCGTTGAAAGTTGAGTCTATTGAACTCATTTCTGACCCGATACCAAAACGTATCTCTAGGTTGGCACTTTCCAACTTTTGGATCCTCCGAAACAACTATGTAATACCTTGCAAGTAATGCTTCCTCTGCTGAATTCCAACGATTGGTAACGACAACCTCCTCATCAGAATCAATTGGTTCGGGCTCGGGGTCTTTGGATTTTTTGGATTTTCGCTTAATACGACCTTTTCCTTTTTTTGGTGGAGATGTGGGTGTCTCAGCAACATCTTGTGTTTCAGTTTGTGATTGTTGTGACTGTTGTGTGAATTGTAGGTTTTGAAAGTTGGAGTTTAAGGTGCTTTGTTGGTTTTGTTGTTGCCAAAACAGTAATGTTTGTTGTTGTTGCCATATTTCTTGGCTTGATAAGCCTAGTGGGTTGGGGTTTGAAGATGAACCAGCGTTCGGGTTAGATGATGAACCCGGGTTTGAGGGATTCCACCATCATTGAGAAGATTGAAGAAAGTATCGTCGTTGCCTCCCGACATTGTTTTTTTTTTTTTTTTTTTGCAGTTAATTGAAGTTGAAAGATTGAGAGTATTGAGAGGATTTAGAAGTGGAAGTGTGAATAAAAATGGTGTTTTAATTGTGTATTTATAGTGGTAAAAAAAGGTTTTTGATTTTTTTTTTTTTTTTTTTTTTTTTTTTTTTTTTTTTTTTAATTCTAGCCGTTAGGGGTGTTTTTTGAATTTTCTTTTAAAAGTTAACGGCTAGTAGCCGTTAGAGGGACTAGATATGAAAAGTTTTGATTTTTTTTTTTTTTTTTTTTTTTTTCTGCCCCTTAACGCGCGTTAAGGGGGTAACGCAAGGGGACCAACGCCGTGACACAAACACACTTCCAAGGGTAATAACGGGCCAACGCCGTTATTTGGGGGTATAACGCCGTTTCGGCGTTAACAATGGAAGTGCTCTAAGTGAAAACTAACAAGAACCATATGTAGTCTATTGCTAACATTTGACAGTAACATTTAATTTACGAAGCTCCTCATTTTATGGGATCATAAGCTAAACTGTTGCTTTTGCAACCATATATAGCTTTATTATTTATACTTCTTTATAAAGGGTTTGGGACATTCTAAATATAGTAGTTTTAAAATTTTTAATACCAAAAACATTTTCATTAAAAGAAAATTACTTTTGCTAAGCATAATAATTAAGCACACATGAAAATTTAAAAAATAATTAATGTCTTAAATTCTCATACTTGTAACATCCTTCAATATTGATGTATTCATTTAAACTATACGAAGACATGTAAAAAAATATAATAAATTAAAATACATAGTTCACCGGAAATTAAAATACGTAAAGTTATTGCTAGAAAAAACATATATATAAAAAATATTTGCTCGTCATAAAAATAGTTACCAGGTATCCGCCGCCGCATTGCGTGGGTACCCTTCTAGTATCATATAATGTATAATTGCATATGCATGTTTCTTATGTTCTAATACGGGCCAATAAGGGTTTGGTGCATTTTTAAGTTGCTATATGTAATTAAGGTCTTTGATATTTGTTTTACATAATAATAATAAGCTGTTTGGATCCAAATTTTGCAACCTCAGAATGTATATGCAGGTTGAAATACTCTTGGATCCAAATTAGTAAATTAAATTTGGTGATATATTTTCACTGTGTGAAAGTAAGATGCTTAAGCCATCCATTTTTAGGACGACCAACATGTAGACAGCTATGCAATCCCATAAAAATATGGAACCTGATTAACCCGACTCATCCGACCCGACATAATCCGACCCGATAACAACCCGAACCCGATTACTTGTCGGGTCGGGTTGCGGGTCACTTTTTATAACCAAAAACCCGACTCAACCCGACCCGATAAACCCGATAACCCGACTCGATAACACCCCTACCCATAGGCCTCGAATGAAGAGGTAAGGCTAGTTGTGACCAGGGACGGAGCCAGGAATAAACATGACTGAGTGCACAAATTTTTTTTAACCGTAATATAATTAAGTTTAAGTTGCTAACTAAATAAGACTAAAAACACATTTCAATGAACCGGGGTCATTTTAGATACATTTGAGAGAAATCGATGCTTTTTCTTAAATTAACACTAAATCGAAAAAATTCATAGGTGTCACGGGCACCCACAAGACCCCGACACCTACTCTTACGTCTCCGATTGCTTCAACATCCGACTTTCTGTATCAAATCAGAAAATATTTACATTTTGACACCTTCAACTTTATGCTCCCTAAAATACAACCCTTAGGTGCAAAATTTCAACAACTCACAAATAAATAAACCACAATGAAAACCAATAGGCCTTTGTTCTAGTGATAACCGTGAGATGGTTATGCCGTTATGTCTTCAACAAAGAAGTTGTTGATTCGAGTCTCGAAAAAAAACAAAAGATGAGGGGCCTGTTTGGCAGGAGCTTTTTGGGGAGCTGTTAGCTTTTTGTTACAAAAATAATATTTTTTAAAATAAGTAGCTCCGTTTGGATACATTAACTTTAACTTTTATTTCAAACAAATAACTCCTAAATAAAAGCTGATTCATGAAGCTTTTTAAATATCTTGAAGCTATTAAAACTTTAAATTACTTATATACTCTCCAAACATTTGTTTAAAATTATAAATATGTCATTTTATGTCATTTTACATCTTATAATTACATTTAACAGCTAATTTACCAAACACTTTTATTGAAAAAAAAATACAGCTTGTAGCTCATGTTAACAGCTTTGCAGTTTACAGCTTACAGTTAACAGCTTAAAGCTAATTTTGCCAAACATACCTAAGATATTGTGATTGTGTGAGATTGTAAATACTATTTGTGTTGAGTCTAACTTTCAAGATGATAGTTATAAACTTATAAGTAATGTACTAGCAGGGCATCCGCGCGTTACAGCGGCGGGTATCCTGAAATAAAAAATTTCGATGAATAATGTATTTTAGTTGATTATGTTTTTTTTAATAATAAATTTACGGATATCAAGAATTTCGTATAGCCCGTGCCCGTTCGGGCTCGAGCCCGTTTGGTCCGTGCCGTTTCGGGCTCAAGCCCATTTGGCCCGTTGCCCGTTCGGGTTTGAATATTTGTATAATGTGCTTTATTATTTGCAGTAGTGAAATTTAATACAGGAATTGTGTTTAATTTGGTTGTACATAATGCTTGATAATTTGTATTTCTTATGTAAGAGGTGTTTTAATAATTGTATTAATTGTATTTATTAACCAGTTAAATAATTGACTATATTAAATAGCATTAATGTGGTGTTTTGTTGTACACTATGCTTCTTGTCTTGTACGTCTGAAAATTATGTGTATTAAAGTGTTGTACACTATGTTTCTTTTCTTGTAAGTAGTAGTCATTATAGTCATTAATAACATTGACCACTTTAATAGCATTAATGTTGTAAGTCTGAAAATTACATCATGCTTATTTTGTTGTACACTATGCTTATTTTGTTGTAAATCTGAAAATTGGTTGCAGCTGTGCTTAAATGGTTGTAATTTTTGGTGAAGGGGTGTTTTTAATAGCATTAATGTTGTTTGATAGAATTTTGGTCTTAAAATGACACAACGCTTTATTTTGTTGTACAATATGCTTACTTTGTTGTAATTCTGAAAATTGAGTGCATTAAAGTGTTGTAAACTAGGGGTGGCAATTTCTGACCTGACACGAAACCCGACCTGAAATCGACACGAAAATTAACAGGTTCGGGTTATGCTAAATAGATTCCGGGTCAGGTTTGGGTCGATATATTTAACCCGTTTATTAAACAGGTCAGGTTCGGGTAGGGAATAAAATAAACGGGTTGACCCGCCAACCCGTTTAAGACTTTTTTTTCATAAACTCAAATTTATTTATACTTTATTATGCGGGTTAAATGTGCTAAACGGGTCGACCCGACAACCTGTTTAACATGTTTAACTCGTGTAATGTGCCAACTTTTGTATATAAAAAGGGTTAAAGGGGTCAACCCGAAACCCGCTTAACCGATTCAACCCGGTTAACATATTCAACTCGTGTAACCTATTTAACCTGCCAACCCAAGTATATATACGGGTTAAATGGGTTAGGTTCGGGTTATGTCTAAACAGGTTAGGGTTGAAATAGCTGACCCGATGATTTAAATGGGTCAGGTTTGGGTTAGTATTTTCTGACCCGCCAACCTGACAACCCGAACCCGCCAACCCGAACCCGACCCGAATTGCCACCCCTATTGTAAACCATGCTTAATTTCTTGTACGTATTAAAATTAAGAGTCAGGTGCCTTCATGCATTATAAGTAATATAGATAAAACATTAAGACACACAATATAAAAAACACGAACCTAAACATACCAACCACATTATGATCTTCATATATATCATTCAACTTTCCAGTAACCCAAAAAATATCGTCCAATCATACTTATGATGGAGTTCAAGATTCAGACACAAATTTACATCTTAACAATTTTTTTTTGAACAAATACATCTTAACAATTACTCCCTCCATTTCAAATATAAGTACATTTTGACTTTTCAAAGTTTTTTTATTTCGATTTTAACCTTAATTATTTTTTTTCGTGTTATATAATATTTGATGCAAAATACATAAATAGACTTGTGTTTTAAATGCATTTTCATTGATATACTTTTATCAAGTATTATATAACACGAAAAGAAATAATTAAGGTCAAAATAAAAAAAAAAAAAAAAAAAACTTTGAAAAATAATAAATAGACTTATATTTTGGGACAGACACTGTTTTGTCATAAAGTTTCTAAAGAACCCAAGTAGCTAGCAACTGGGGTTTGAAAAAAAGGTACAAATCTATCACTTAGAGGGTGCAAAATCGAATTCTTTATATTTCAAAGGGCTGAAAGTGATGTTTTATAAAGACTTTTCCAAGGAGGAAACTTGACACCTAGTTCTAGAGTCAAAATTATTGGGCTAAATGTTTCCCTCCAAATTTAATAAGAATCAAGAACAAACAATCCCAAAACAGTTGCACAAAGTATATATTAAAAGAAAATGATACCAACTCATACAATGCCATTCTGCCATAACTAATTTCCAATACCATTGCAATTTCTGAAAAGGATCTCAAAGTCACCAAAGCCCCAGGATTTGTTAAATGCGTCAGACCGGCCGACTGGGCTTAGAAACTCCTGTCAAAAGCCCGGGCCAGGCAAATGCAAATGAAAGCAAAACACAATCCAAAAGCAAGTGGCAGAACACCAACCAAAAGCAAATGCAAATGCAAAAACACAATCCGAAAACAAAGAGCTCGTAAAAGTAATTTTCAAATAGTATAACAGTAAGCACATCAAGAATCATTAAGCAAGCTAGTCCCAATCCTTTTTGTATCTAAAATTTTCTATATTGAAGATTTATCTTCAGGCAAGAGTATGTAATGATGTACATTGGTGTCAATTTGGTGCTTCCCGGAACATAAAGATGAGCTGTGCTATTACTTATATGCAAAGACATAAATGCAGCTGATCCACCAAATTCTCACACACTAAGAAAGATTAAACAAAGGAATCACCTAAAGTCTTTAAAGGGAACTGTAATCCAGTGCAGATACCAATGTTTCTTTCCCCTTTAGTGGCTCAAATAATGGGGTCACTTTATGCAGAACAAACGTTATAGATACTGTGCAGGACACAGGTACGAACAAGAAGCATATGCCCAAATTACGTGCTATCGATTGATTGCAATGCAGACATGGAGCTTTACAGAAGAATCTGAGACGATACTAAAAGAACTAGATGATAAATAGCATATATCACGACTGCCGATATATACAGGATAATTTGATACATTCATCTACTAAAAGGTAACATTCCAATGTATCATTGTAAGCAAGTTTGAGCTCGAATCCAGAATTGGAACATTTCATCTTCAAAGAAAATATACAGGGGGAAGGTTAATTTCGAAAATAATGATCCGACTCTAATCTAATGCATACTAAATCAAACTATTACACATTATTTCCGAAACGCACTATAACCCCACCTCACATATCCAACATATTTATTTACCTAATCGTTGAAACAAACATAATAAATAAAAAAGGACTGCCAATTTTTTTGTCTAACAAAGCTTTAACTTCCCCAATCAGAATAACATGAAGCATGCATTTCAGGAAGGAACAAACTCCTATCATACATACAGCATTGCTCTTAATCCAATCACACTTCGCTAATATCAAGTACAATACCAGTCAATCCAAGACTCAAACGATAAGTTGATCAAAGGCTAATTTCAAACTAAACGTTTATTCCATTCAAAACCAAAAGTCTGCTAAAAAAAAAACACAGATATCAACAGGTTTCAACTACTACCATTAGAAGCAAAAATTAGCATAAAATCCAAGCTTACACCAAGATCTTATCTCCATCTCCATCTCTATATCCCATTAACCATCAAAAATCATCTCGTAAAGCCGTAAACTACCCCAATTAGTAACCACATCAACACTTCTCCATTCATCCCCAAACGCTATCTCTGCAAAAATTTAAAAAAACATTAGTTAAAAAAACTTGATACAAAACAGTAAATTAAAAATTACAAATCGTTATCGTTACCTTTCCAGTCTCGATCTCGTCTGGTACTTTATACAAATCAGGCGTTATCTCCGTAAGCCACAATCCAGGAAACAGAGTCTGCAACAATCAAATATATAAAACTAATTAATAAAAAAAACTATTAAAAAAATATATATAAAAAATTTGTTAAAATTACTTGCATCTAATTGTTTCTGAACAGCTCTAGGTCTTTTCTTAGGCTTACGTGGCAACCTCCGTCCAGTCATCTTCATAAAATCATCTTCAACTTCACGCCGTGATAACGTCACCGAAAATTTCGCCCTCTCTCCGTTACCGTTAAATCTCACCGGAGAAGTCATATTCTTCAAGACGTTAACCTCGTTGACTCCGTTGACCGGCGACCTAGGAGCTTTACACGCAGCTCTTCTCGTTCTCAAATTCCACGGCGAAGATGACGTCACATTCGCCGGAGATGACGTAATCGGATCAACAAAACGTTGTTTTAGAATAGCGTCTTTGATCTTACCAACCTCTTTATGAAAATCAAGCATGAGTTTCTCTCTAGTAGCTTCGATCTCATCCTCATCTCCGATCATCACCGATTTCATCTTCTCCGACGACGATGATGATGATCTGAAGCGTTTTTTGACGGATGCCACGTCATCAGGATGAACCTTGATACAACGGAGAAGCTTCTGGTTGCCCCACTTTAAGCAAGGGAGATCGAAATTATGTAACGGTTTCAATCGGTGTTCCATTGATTGTTGTTCGGTGGAATATACCATTAATTTGTGTTTTGTGTGTGTGTATTTGAAGGTGTTTTTGGTGTGTGTGATTTTTATTTTTTTTTTTTGGTGCGAAAGAATGAAAGATAATAAATGGGGAGAAGGTGAGATTTTATATTGAATGTGTTTGGGGGGAGAAAGGTGAGGGAGAGAGAGGGTGCGTTTGGTAAGGGATGAGATGAGTGAGTTTTTTTGAATTGGAAGGTCTTCATCTTAGCCGTTCATCTCTATTCTTTTCTCATCTTTTTATTTTTTATTTTTATTATTATCATTTTTTTTTAAATAAATGTTTTTTCTTAATTAATTTATTTTTTATTTCTTATTTTTTTAGGTATTTTTATTAGGGTTAGCTATTTGGTATGGAAAATGATTGGCAAGCCTAAATAGTATGACTAATTTTATGCCTAATCCACTCAACATATGACAAGTGTAATATGGTGTTTCTCTCTCTTCATGGTAGCCATTGATCACTCCAAGTGTTGTAATCTAATAGTTAGGCATGAAATTAGGCATGCCAATTAGGCATGCCAATCACTACTCATTTGGTATTGGGTTTGGGTTAACATGACATGTTTAAGTAGCCGGGCAGTTGTATTACTCGTAACTTATTTACATGTGATATGAATACAATAGGTTTATTCTTTTTAATGAGTTGGCGAGTTATTAAACGGGTTACAACAATTATTTAACAAGTTAACGATTTGACCTTTGTTTTTGGTCAGAGTTGCTTGTATATAGCAGGAATAAAATATAAGATATCTCACATTAAAATAATATTGTATTAGTTACAAGATTTTGAGTGGTTACTTAACTAGTTTAGTTAGGAGTTGATAATCCTTTTGATGCAAATATCACAACTGTGCATTACAATGTTGTACTGTGAGTTTTATAACTTGTGTAAAATAATATGTGCATCAAAAAATATAGTGAAAGTATCAACTCCCTTTAGTTATCCTTCAACCGGGACATTTTAGGTTCAATCCTAACCCATTTTTCTTGTTAGTCTTGGATTGTAAATTGTGTCTTGTCAAAAATGGCTACACTAGTAGCGTTCATATGGTTTTAGAAGTGATTCGCGAAAATTTAAATATTTTATAAATAAAAAATATATATATCCCAAAATAAAAAGAGAAAAGTATTAAACTGAGCAGAAAAAACACTTTTAATCTTAGATTTGGTCAATTTTTTTATTTATTTTTTTCATTTTGTTTATGCTCAACTGCTTCACTATATTCATTTAGTGACACGTGTCCCCCGCTTTGTATTTTTTTTTTGGCCCACTATAAGTGGAGTCGAGCAATTGAACATGACACGTGTCATTAAAATATGTGGATTCGAGCAATTGATCATGACCAAAATGAGAAAAAAAAACTGCAAAAAAGATTAAATCTTGGATTTAAGGTGATTTCTTGGCTTAGTTTGATAATTTTCTCAAATAAAAACTAAATTCTTTTTTAGCTAGCTAATTATACTGCTTACTCTTGTTGTATTGCTAAAACATAACATTCAAAGTAGCCAAAAAGGTCAAAACTTGGTTTTTAAAAGTAAATTACACGAGTAATTTGGAGCTCTTTATACTTAAGTGTAAAACAATGTTATAATCTGAATGATAAAATCTACAATTAATAAGGTCTAAAATCTATAAAAATAGCTAATCTTAAATTCTATTTTATGAACTTAGAGCACAAAGTATGGTAGGAACGAATAATACGCTATATGTATGCTACATCAGTGTCACATCATCCCCTCCCAATAAGACATCAATAACTAAAACACCTCTCCTTCATAACATGGTATTGGTAACTATAGGTCTTGTTAATACAAATAAGCCGTAAAAACGTTTATTTATATTTTACGATCTTCTAATGTTTTGTCGATAACAAACGTAAAATCATTTTAACGAAACTGTTAATACAAATAAGCCGTGAAAACGTTTATTTATATTTTACGATCTTCTAATGTTTTGTCGATAACAAATATAAAATCATTTTAACGAAACAAATAGAGTACGTAAATAGTTTGAGTTAATAGTGTTCTAACACACTTACGCTTTCACATAAAACACTAAAACAAGTATAAGTGATTTTATGATTTAGATAAATATGTACAACAACTAGTGTTTGCATATTGGGTTAAACATATACTTAAACTAAGTATACTAAAATGGGTAAAAACTAAGTGTATGCTAAATTGGGTAAATACAAGTATATACTAAATGGGTAAATACTAGCAAATGGTTTTTGACCCATAACCCATGGTTTTATATATACCATTTAACCAAGTACATTGTATCTAGAAAGAAAACCATGGATCAACCCATAACCCATGACCCATAACCAAAAATACCCATGGGCAAAGAGGAGCGGACCACGGATCCCTAGCTTTGTGCTAGCCGGATCCCTTGTGGTAGGGATCCGTGGGATCCGGGGAAACAGAAGAGAATTTCCTCTATAAATAGAGAGCCATTTCTTCCTCTCTACTTGGACTTTTCATAAATACTTCCCCAAAGTATTCTAACCCTCTAACCTCAGATCTAAGTGATCTATGTAGTTTGTCTTTTGTTTTTGTGTGATCTTCTAGGTTCCTCTTAAAGGAAAGATCACCACTTCTTGAAGACGTGCAAGCTCAAGTCCATGAGTTGCCATGCTTCGTCATCATCAAGACAACGAAGGTTCTCTTGTTGATAGATCTACTTTTCTCCATAAACGTTGGGTTGAAGGCATTAGTGAAGAATGCCGAAAATGTAAAGATGCAAGCATTAGTGAAAGATGCTCATCATTCGTGTCAAGGCATTAGTGAAGAATGCTAAAGGTGTCAAGACGAAGGCATTAGTGAAGGATGCCAAGCGTTGTGTCAAAGGCATTAGTGAAGGATGCCAAAGAATCAAATCAAGTAGCATTTGGGAAGAATGCTTAGGTCGTATAATCGATGAGGTGCATCGTTATACATATAAGTATTTGTTTATTTACAAGGATGGTGATATCCTTGATGGTGTTGTAACAAGGAGTAGATCTCCTTGAGAATAGGTGTTGTGTCGTGAAGGTGTAGTTCACCTAAGGTGTGAAAGAACTAGGTACTTAGCCTAGTACCTAATAAAGTGTAGGCGACGTTGTGAAGGATTAGTTCTCCTAAGGTGTGAAAGAACTCGGTGGTTAGCCTAGCACCGTATAAAGGGTAGGCGACGTTGTGTTAGGTGTGGTTCGCCTTGGTGTGAAAGAACTCGGTATTTAGCTTTGTACCGGAAAAAGGTTAAGCGACGTTGTGAAGGCTTCTCCGCCATAAGGAGTTGGTGTAGTGTTTACGAACTCTCGAGTAGGTGACTCGGGGAGTGGAGTAGGGCAAGGAAGGTGTCCTTGTAGCCGAACCACTATAAATACTTGTGCCGTGGTGATGTGCTTCTTACTCTTTATCTTTCATTACACATTTATATATCTATCTATCAACGTCCAACATAAACAATTGAATAGATTGACATAAGTCGATCTAACTATTTAAAGGGAAGTTTTAAATTGGTAAAACTATTCAACCCCCCCATTCTAGTTTTCCACAATTGGCATCAGAGCTTCGTAACCAAGTTTCTTAAAGTATGTTGTACTTTAAAGACTTGATACGATCCGTGTATATTTGAAAACTACAAAGAAGGATTTTTTTAAGATCATATTTTCTTTTAAATCATTTTGTTGGACATTGATAGATCATTCTAACAACTTTTGTTTTCAAGAAATCTTCATACTAGAATCTCTCCAAAATCTTCATTCAAAGAATAATAAAGACAACATTCAAGGAAGGATCTATAAAGTAATCACTACTTACGTACACCAAGTACAAAGGATTACTTTAAAAGCTCATGAAGTATTTTTGGCATTAAGCCAAACCAAGAAGCATAGAGGTATGTTTTATCTTTCATTAGATAGGTTACATGAGTTCAATTTATTTCATAGTTCTCTTGTTTAATAATCACTAGCATCATTAGAAGTCTCTTTCGTCACTTTTCCGTCTTTTTCATCATCGAGAATAGTATTCCTTTTGATTCATCAAACTAACGCCGTCGTCACATATGAACCCTCGATATGTGATTCATCAAAAGCCGTCATCTAAAAACAATCTTCATCTAAATACCTCCAAACTATATTTTTTCCCATCTATAAGCCTACTACAAAAATAATGCCAAACAACTCTCTTTCTGTTCATAGTAGCCGGGTCCCTCTAGTTGTACTAGCCGGATCCCTAATACAAAGGATCCGGGGGAACCGTAGAACAGAACTCAGCTATACGCTTTCAAAATTTCACCACTGATTACTTTCCCTCTATTCACACAACACAAAAACGACCAAGCTACTGAATTAATTCTCATTGGCTTCCATGATTTCAAGTATTCCTTCCTAGAACACCATTGTAAGTAATTACATTAACTTGTTCTAATTTTCATCATTCTAATTCAAGGGTTTATGGTTTCTTAATTTCTAATCAATTAATTAGGGTTTTTCAAATTAATCATGAAAAGGGGTTTGTTAAATCACATTGTGTTCACAACATTGTTAATACAAATCAAAACCATAAACCCATATCAACCAATTTAACCTAACTGAAAAACTTGTATTTTTAGGACCAACCATGCCCAAAGCCACTCAACAAGATCATCATGACACCGTCCATTACCTTACTCATTACTATCGTAAAAGGGGTCTGACCAAAACTAACCGTAAAATTTTCAAAAGCCTCACAAAACGACTTATTCACGAAGGTCGTGTAGTTAAGGAATGTTTCCTTGAAGATACCGACATTCGTCAAGTTTTCTCGGCAATCAACTTTGATTGTCTTCTTGACATTGATGAACAAATTTGTCCGGTTTTCATTTTTGAGTTTTACAAAAGCTTTAGGATCATTAGAAACACCGATAATAGCATCTCAATCGCCTTTATCATCAACACACAAAACTTTACTCTTCCTCTCAACACTTTTGCTCAAATTCTTCGCATTCCTTGTGAAGGAATTTGTATGTACTCTCAAGATTAGGCAATTAACGCTCAAAACCTTACACTTGATCCTAAGCCTCTTTACAACACTCCTCTCGACAATCCCGAAACCATTCGTGATACTATCTTTAAAATTAGGACCGACCAATCCCGTTACGATCGTAACAAAAAGCTCATTCACCGTGATCCCTTTAAAATGGAACTTTTCGAAATGCATCCCATGTTTAGAAAATGGGAAGAAATCCTTAGGGAAAACATCATTAGCCTAGTTGGAAACAAAGATCATCCAAACGCATGTCTTGTGCAAATGATCTATTGTCTTACCCACCAAAGGCCATTTAATCTTGCCTATTACATGGTAAGGAGAATGGCTGGGGTATTCAAAGCTTCCAACATGGTACTCCCATATGGTATGCTCCTAACACGACTTTGTAAGTATGTTAGTACATTGCAACCATCCCCTATCAACGATGATCATTACCTTTCCGATCACGTCATGGTACCTCTTACCAAACAACCCTCTAAACGGTTCATGGTCAATGGAGAGAAACCTGAAGCTCTCTCGGACTCCTCGGCCGGAGAAGAAGAAGAAGATGATGAGGAAGACATCGACCCCGTATCCAATATCAAATTGGAAATCCTTGAATACCACGAACAACTTCCAACCATTCCAAACGAGTCCGCATAATTTAAACAAATAAGAGGCATGATTCAAAACCTTGCTTACAATCTCACTAAGCCGTCAAAAAGGAAAAGGAAGAACTCACGAAAGAGACAATAGGAATGTGCTTAGTTTCATTTATTTTTGAATGATCTCTCTTTAGTATTTTTAGTTTATGGTATTTTGGATATTGTTACTTTACCTTGTAAGTGATGTTTTATGATAACTTGCTTGTTCCTATTTGCTTGTTTTATAGATTTTATAGCATACAAAATATGCACATCACTTTCTGTGTAGGTTCTGTGTTGATTCTGATCTGCAGATGCCGGATCCCTAGGATTAGCCTAGCCGGATCCTTCCCTTGAAGGAACCGTGGGATCCGTGTCATCAGATCAACAATGCAGCATTCAGCACATCAAAACTGCTTTCTAGATAACATCACATTAGCTTGGCATATGTTTTTAGAACCCAACTAAGTCCACTTCAAGGATGAGAAAGGCTTAGATTCACTAAAGGCCTACTTAAGATCTTAGTCTGATTTTATCAACACATCTAAAACTCACTATATTTCCGCTTCAACTACTCACAAACTATCTCGCACCTCTCAAAACACTTAAGAAAGCAAGCTAAACAATCTTAGGAAATTGCTTCTAGTCTTTTGATTCGCCCCTAGACGGTAAAGTTTTATCACTCAAGCCGGCCACTTGTGAATGGCCGACCGTAACAAACTTAAAACAGTCTGGAAACGAATGCAATGAAGATCAGGAGAGTATAGTGTTTCCCCGGGTCGTTATGTCCCAGCGAGCTGTGCGAAGAATCACCAAACGAATAGTGATCGAGAGATTTGAACGGAAAAGAGGGATTTGACTTATTATAACTACAGAAAAAGTGTATAAATTACAAAGGCTTAAATGCAAATTAAAGAGAATTAAAAAGATAAAAAATATTAAATAAACGCTATCACTATTTGCAAAATGATGTTTTTGAATTTTCTGTTTTTATAAAACTTAAATTAAAAAGTACGCGACGTACAAAAGAAAAATTGTGAAACTGGAGCAGAATTAATCCTAAAAATATGAAAATGATATTTTTACAATCCTAATGATAAAAGAAAATTTTTAGAAAAAGAAAATTATTTTTAAAACTATTTATCTAATTATTATTAATTAAAAACTATTTTTAACTATTTAATAATAGCCTAAAATACAAGAAAATATAAAATAAAGCTAGAAAAATGAAATTATGACTTGGAAAAATCTAAAATAACAAAAGAGAATTTTCAAAACTATTTTTGTATTTTTCTGATTATTTTTCTATTTTCTATGAATTAAAAACTATTTAAAACTACTTAAATTGCTTAAAAATACAAATTTAACTAAGAAAAATCTGGAAAAATATTTTTTTGGCTTTTTATATTTATCTTAACCTAAGAAAAATGAAAAATTATTTTTTTGAAACTTTTCTTAATTAATTGTATTAAATGCTAATTAAAAAGGCTTAAAAGCTGTTTTAAATTAAGAAAAATAGCAAACTAACCTAGAAAAATCTGAAAAATTCAAGATAAGTCTAAAATAATATTAAGAATCTGGGAAAAATATAAAAACAAGGGGTTGTGTGCAAGAAAATGAAACTGCTATGACAAAGGCTTATAAATAAGCACTAAAAATAAGCAATTGAACACCAAGGACCACCAACTGATTACAGAAGCTATATTATGTTAAAAGAACTCAAAATGAACTAAAAACAACTATCTAGACCACTGAATTGTAAACTGCAAAGGTTTGAGGTTTTGAGCTCAAGTGATAAAAACAGATTTAGGGGCCTACTTGCAACCTAAGCACAAGTTACCCCATAAGCTAAAAATGAAAACCAAAAGCTGGATCCTAAGCTAGACCTGGGTAGCTATTTCTAAACCAAATATGAGCCCTGGATGAGCTCTGATGAGCTAGGTACAAGCTTGGCACAAAACCTGTGCACACTCAGTTAATACTGAGTGTGTACAGGGCAATTAAGCCCATTTTGACAAGCATTTTAGGAGCTTATAAAAAATTAACAAAAATTAGCAAAAATCATATTCAGAAATTAGACCAAGTGAAGTTCTTAAACCCACAATTTCATTGGATTTGGCTCAGAAATGAATCCAAGAAAAATCATCTTGGTTAGGCTCAAAACTGATTTTTTTACTATTTTGACTTTTGACAGATTTAAGAAGTTGACTAATTTGAGATTTGAACTCAATTTGTAGACTGATTATGATATTAAATGATGAAATAGACCTAATGCAATCTAACTATATGTGTTACAAACCTAAAACAAGCTTTTGATTTGCAAAAGATCCAACAGTAAGCAAGTTAAGACAGTTTAAAAGTGTAATTTTGACTTTCACAGTCTTGATACACAATTGAGTGACTTAACTGACCCTAATGTGCCTAAAGAAGGCTGAGTAAACTGAATCTAACCACTTTTTAGCATTGCAATTCCCAATGCCAGCTTAAACCAAACACTGCTTGTCGACTGAGGTGCTAAACTTCTTAACAAATACCAACTCTAAATCACTACTAACCTCAATTCAGATTTAATATGCTACATTAAAACTAAATGAGCAACACTAAACAACAATATCTTACCTAAACTAATTTGATCTACATTATGCAAATGAAAACAGAAGTTGTGCAGACCAAAGACAATGATGAAAAGCAGCTTATCTAAAACAGAATATCAACTAATAAGCATAAATTCTACACTAAACTAACAAGCAACCATTCTAATATTGTAAAACTGAATTAAAATATAGAAGAAACAAGAACTCACAATAGTCCAACCACTATGGTTTGCAAAACAACACAAAGTTACCACTACCTAAACTGCTTTTCAACCCAACTCAAACTAATTTCAACCCAATTCCAATTTTATATCAACCCATATCACTTCCATACCAGCTTGACCAAAAATGCTTCCCTGTTTGACTTTCGTTGACCAGGGACCAAACTTGCTTAAAATTGAATAGTGAGCTTATAAAAAGCTATCAGTAGCTTATACAAGCTTGTTTATATTGGAAAATGAGCTTCTAATGACTTGGATAAAAGAACTTGAAACTGAGTTTTTCAACAGTATACAGTAAAACATGAAGTTAGATAAAACCTTAGGATTGATGCTTAAAAGTAAATTACAATGATAAAGTGAGTTGAGTTTAATACATTAAAGCTTAAAATTACATCTTAAAACACTAATTAGGATAACTTAAAAAAAACGACATACATTTTTAAAAATAAACTAAGTGCTACCAAGTCTTCTCTTTCTTCCTCCTCTTTTTATACACCAACATGTTTCTCTCACTACTCTGATCACTTCCCACTTTAATTTGAGGCCATTGGATGCCTAGATATCATCTTGGCCGTTTGATTGGTTTTGGCGGGAAAAGGAGTTTATACCAGCTGGGGTTGAGTGTTAGGTTGAAGGTGCATTGAATGCATCTTGGCTTGGGGTGAGGTGGAGGGTAGGAGTGATGATGATGGAGGGGGGCAGTGGGTTGGAGTATTGCAGGTGGAGTGCAGGGGATGATGATGATGGTGGTATCTCGTGACTTGGAGGGAAAAGGAGAGTCAAAATGGTTTGACAGGGTTTTAATATTAAAGGGGGGTCCAAAATGTATTTGACAGGGGGTCACAATGGAAAAGGCAGGGTCCAAATGGTTGCAAAGGTTTAATACTCAAGGACTATTTGTGTAATTTCTGGAATTCAAGGGACCAAAACTGCCAAATCTGCAAAGTTGTTCCAAGGGCTGAAAATGACAAGTTTCAATAGTACAAGGGCCAAAGCTGACATTTTCAAAATTCCAAGGACTATTTTTGCCAATTTTTAAACTTGAAGGACCAAACTTGTAATTTCTCAAAACTTTTGACATTTTTCACCAAAGGACTAATTTTGACAACTTATGATTTTAAAAGGACCTTTGGTGATTTTTCTTTTGAAATTATGTGCTCAGGGACTATTTCTGACAATTTTTGAAATTTGGGGGACTGAAACTGCCAATTATGCAAACTTAGCTCATTTTTCATATGATTTTGAACATTTTGCATCTGAAACATATAAAATGCAATTTTGGAATATTTTCAGTATTTTGATGCATTTCTGAGCATTTTTAAACGTTTTGCAGTTCAGATTTAACCAAAAATGATGAGTATTTACACACTCATCATCTTTTATATCTCAAGGTAAGACAAAAATTAGTTTTTCAATTCTTGAAATTTTTAAGAATTTTTCTTAATATCACCTCAAGCTAAAACCTGATCACTAGGATCATTTATTATGACTTGTCACCCTCATAACTCTTAGTATTATCCTTGGACATCCATTGGTAGTCTTCTTGTCCCATCCTTCTTCCATAAAAATCAATCATTTGCTATAACACTTATTACCTCTAATCATTCAAGTACCCCTTCATCCTAAACCCTTAGTAGAACTGAAACATTCAAAATGAGATAAGCCTTAGCTCCCAGAAACCTCATTACAAACCTGTCATAACTGCTGAGAGCCGGATCCCTAGGATTAGCCTAGCCGGATCCCTTCAAGGAGGGAACCGTGGGATCCGGGTGACAGTTTATGCCAAACATAGCTAAAACAATCATTTCAACTCACCTTCCTAACTCAAACACTTCATCTCATCTTAAATGAGTTCCTAGATCAGTGAAACTCTGAATCTCAGCCTTGTGCATGTCAATCATCACATTTCCAAGAACATTAGTGGATTAAGTCTTAAATGCAATTGCAAAGATCTTCCCTTTATAACCCACATTACCAAGAACACTTTAGTTATCAAACACAAACATAATTATCAGCAATTACAACCATCCTCCTTAGTCATTTCATCATGAGAAAAGCTCCTAGTGCTTACTCATCCACTCAAAAACCACCTAAGAAACTTGCTAGAATCATACACGAAGTTTCCTCAACCGAATCATCTCCGGTTAAGTCCACCTATGCTAGGATTTCTCCTACACCAAGGAAACCAATCAAACTAATTCCCAAGAAAAGTGTTCTCACTAAGATTTCATCACCAAATTCTATTATACCAAACATACCCTCCACAACTCAACCTAGTTCATTAATACCTAGAGCCATCTCCCAATCATCTCCACACTCTCACAATGTAGAAGCTTTACCTTCTTGGCCATCTCATCTTTCACCATTACCAACTAATTCACTTGAAAAGATTGAGCAACAAAATCAAAGTGTTGAATCAACACTTGATCCAAAAGCAAACTCTATTATTCCTCCCAATAGTCCTTTTTGGATTATGAGAAGACATCAAAAGCAACCACCCGATCAAATGGAGGTTGATGCCTCTTTACCTCTACCCTCAAACATTGTAGAGTCACCACTTAATGAGCCTCCACCAAATCCTCCTTCATTTGAAAATCCTCAACCCACTTCACTTGAACCTCCACTTCAAGAAACCCAAAACCATGACAAGGATTGCTATCATTGTAAACATGTTGAAAAGTTGATACATGAACTACGTGAAGAGCAACGTTTCATGTTTTATCACCTCCTCGAACGTTTCGAAGAGGTTAACAAGCCTAAACTACAATAAGCATCATATTCAAAAGGTCAAACTTAGAACATTTAGGAAACCTTTCTCATCCTTGATCATCATTGAGCTTTTAGTCGAATCTTAAGTTTGGGTTAACTTATTAGCATTAGTAGCACCTATTTGGCTAGTTCATTCTCTTATTTTTAGAGATTTGGTTGTGTATCTCTTGTTTTATTGAATGAATAATTTTATGCTATGATTATTATGTGTGTTGTGCTTGTTATTTATCTCATTCCCTCCAATAGCACTCCTTGATATTTCTTCACTGCTGAAGAAACTGTAACAGATAGCCGGATCCCTTCCAGATAACTAGACGGATCCCTCCTTAAAGGGAACCGTGGGATCCGTTGTACAGAAGCACAAATCTCTACTAACTTGAGTCTCTTTTGCAGGAAATTATGCACTATACTCTTGTTTTTCTAACCTTGTCTTGTAGTTATTCAAAATACACATGAAGATATTGACACCATAAAGCTAGGGGGAGCTTTGTGTCAAAACGACATTGCAAAATCATTTGCAAACTTAAATCCAAATTTTGGGCTACACTTCATGACATCCCATTGCAACTTTGCAATATTTAAGGGGGAGCACGTTCTCGTCACTTAGACGAACCATTTGCAAACTTAATTGCAAACACAATTAGTTTATTTTACATTATGTCCTTGACGCCAAACGAATAAGGGATGGACTCGTCAAGGGGGAGTTAAGACGAGTACCATTCCCGTCACTTGCTCTATTCACATTTTTACATTTGTTTTTCTCTTTCTCTTATAAAAATTGTGTTAGTTTCTTTTAACACTTTTTGTTTCGACAAAAAGGGGGAGAAGAAAGTAAAAACTACAAATTCAAACTTTTACGAATTTTAGATTTTTCCTTAAAATAATTTTATGTTTTGTCATCAACAAAAAGGGGGAGATTGTTAATACAAATAAGCCGTGAAAACGTTTATTTATATTTTACGATCTTCTAATGTTTTGTCGATAACAAATATAAAATCATTTTAACGAAACAAATAGAGTACGTAAATAGTTTGAGTTAATAGTGTTCTAACACACTTACGCTTTCACATAAAACACTAAAACAAGTATAAGTGATTTTATGATTTAGATAAATATGTACAACAACTAGTGTTTGCATATTGGGTTAAACATATACTTAAACTAAGTATACTAAAATGGGTAAAAACTAAGTGTATGCTAAATTGGGTAAATACAAGTATATACTAAATGGGTAAATACTAGCAAATGGTTTTTGACCCATAACCCATGGTTTTATATATACCACTTAACCAAGTACATTGTATCTAGAAAGAAAACCATGGATCAACCCATAACCCATGACCCATGACCCATGACCCATAACCAAAAATACCCATGGGCAAAGAGAAGCGGACCACGGATCCCTAGCTTTGTGCTAGCCGGATTCCTTGTGGTAGGGATCCGTGGGATCCGGGGAAACAGAAGAGAATTTCCTCTATAAATAGAGAGCCATTTCTTCCTCTCTACTTGGACTTTTCATAAATACTTCCCCAAAGTATTCTAACCCTCTAACCTCAGATCTAAGTGATCTATGTAGTTTGTCTTTTGTTTTTGTGTGATCTTCTAGGTTCCTCTTAAAGGAAAGATCACCACTTCTTGAAGACGTGCAAGCTCAAGTCCATGAGTTGCCATGCTTCGTCATCATCAAGACAACGAAGGTTCTCTTGTTGATAGATCTACTTTTCTCCATAAACGTTGGGTTGAAGGCATTAGTGAAGAATGCCGAAAATGTAAAGATGCAAGCATTAGTGAAAGATGCTCATCATTCGTGTCAAGGCATTAGTGAAGAATGCTAAAGGTGTCAAGACGAAGGCATTAGTGAAGGATGCCAAGCGTTGTGTCAAAGGCATTAGTGAAGGATGCCAAAGAATCAAATCAAGTAGCATTTGGGAAGAATGCTTAGGTCGTATAATCGATGAGGTGCATCGTTATACATATAAGTATTTGTTTATTTACAAGGATGGTGATATCCTTGATGGTGTTGTAACAAGGAGTAGATCTCCTTGAGAATAGGTGTTGTGTCGTGAAGGTGTAGTTCACCTAAGGTGTGAAAGAACTCGGTGGTTAGCCTAGCACCGTATAAAGGGTAGGCGACGTTGTGTTAGGTGTGGTTCGCCTTGGTGTGAAAGAACTCGGTATTCAGCTTTGTACCGGAAAAAGGTTAAGCGACGTTGTGAAGGCTTCTCCGCCATAAGGAGTTGGTGTAGTGTTTACGAACTCTCGAGTAGGTGACTCGGGGAGTGGAGTAGGGCAAGGAAGGTGTCCTTGTAGCCGAACCACTATAAATACTTGTGTCGTGGTGATGTGCTTCTTACTCTTTATCTTTCATTACACATTTATATATCTATCTATCAACGTCCAACATAAACAATCGAATAGATTGACATAAGTCGATCTAACTATTTAAAGGGAAGTTTTAAATTGGTAAAACTATTCAACCCCCCCTTCTAGTTTTCCACAGAAACAAATAAAATACGCAAATGGTTTGAACTAATAGTTTCTAACATATTCACATTTTCACATAAAACACTAAAACAAGTATAAGTGATTTTATGATTTAATATTACATATGTACAACAACTAGTGTTTACATATTTGGGTAAAATATACACATAACTAGGATGTAGTATATTGGGTAATATAAATGGGTAGAAACTTAAGTATCATAACCCATTGGGCAAATACATTGAATGTAGTTGGGTACAACCCAAAGCCCATGACCCATAGAGCTTGACCCATAACCCATTGCATGACATCATGCTTATATCTTACATGGATAATATCCATAACCCATGGATCAACCCATACCTAAGTGACCAAGTGCATTGCACTCAAAGATACATTGTATCTAGCTAAAGATCCATGGTTCAACCCATGACCCATGACCCATAACCAAAATACCCATGGGTAAAAGGGAGCGTCCCACGGATCCCTAGCTTAACGCTAGACGGATCCCTTGTGGAAGGGATCCGTGGGATCCGGGGAACAATAGAGTTTTCCTTCTATAAATAGTGAGCCATTTCTTCATTGTTTCTCACCCCTTTCTAACACACTTTCTCCCTGAGTTAAAAACTCACTAACCTCAGATCCAAGAGATCTATGTTTGTAGTTTCGTTTTTGTGTGATCTTTTAGGTTCCTCTTAAAGGCAAGATTACCACCTTTGAAGTCGAGCAAGCTCAAGTCCATGAGTTGCCATGCTTCCTCATCATCAAGGCTACTGAAGTCTTCTTGTTGATGATTCCTTTCTTTCTTCAAAGAAGTGTAGTGTTGAAGACATTAGTGAAGATGTCTCAAGTGTCAAGACGAAGATATTAGTGAAGGGTATCTATCGTCCATATCATAAGCACTTGTGGTAGGTGCTTAGAAGTCAAGACTAGAAGCATTAGTGAAATGTGCTTAGAAGTCAAGACACAAGACATTAGTGAAACGTGTCTTGTAGATCTAGTCAAAGGCATTAGTGAAAGGTGCCTTAGATGTACATTCGATATGGTGTGTTTCGATGTACAAGATAGACTAGTATTAGATCCAAGGATATTGATAACCTTGATGATGTTGTAAAGGAGTAGATATCCTTTGGGATTAGTCGTTGGTGTAGTGTGGTAGTAGTTCCTCCATTGCAATGGAACTAGGTGCTTAGCCTAGTACCTAATAAAGGGTAGGCGACTTTGTGAAGGTGTAGTTCACCTTGGAGTGAAAGAACTAGGTACTTAGCCTAGTACCTTATAAATGGTAGACGACGTTGTGTAGGTGTGGTTCACCTTGGAGTGAAAGAACCCGGTGGTTAGCCTAGCACCGGAAAAAGAGTAGGCGACGTTGTGAAGGCTTCTCCGCCATAAGGAGATTGGTGTAGTGTTTACGAACTCTCGAGTAGGTGACTCGGGGAGTGGAGTAGGGCAAGGAAGGTGTCCTTGTAGCCGAACCACTATAAATACTCGCGTTGTGGTTTTGTGCTCCTTACTCTTATCTTTTCATTACTTACCTTTATATGCTTGTTTATCAACATCCAACACACACATCCAAATATATTGACATAAGTCGATCTAAATAGTTTAAAAGGAAGTTTTAATTGGCAAAACTATTCAACCCCCCTTCTAGTTTTCCACAATTGGTATCAGAGCTTCGTTACCAAGTTTCTTGAAGTATATTGTACTTTAAAAACTTGATACGATCCATGGTTAATTGAAAACTACAAAGAAGGTTTTTCATAAAAACAAACACCATGTCTTTTAAAACTATATGTTTGGATCTTGATTTGATAACAACATTTTTTATTTACTTTTTTATTTATTTGCACTAATCTTCTTTGTCATGTTGATTAGTCAAAGCTTATACCCACCAAGCTATAGGAATCGCTTGATAACAAGAATACCTTCCTTAAGAAGGTATCTTAAACACAAAGGAGCGGGAATCGTCTAAGTGACATTTGTTGTGTCATTTGTAAAGACATTCCTAAGTGCGCTAGAGGTATGATTTTCTTTTTATTTTTGCTTGATAATTAAGTATGCCTATTTAGGTATTTATATGATTATCTTTTGTGCTTATACATGTTTTACATGAAGCTTCATTAGGAAGCCTTTTTCTCACATACGTGTTATATTTCTCGTCTAAAGTGGTGGTATATAAAACTTATGTTTTGTTTCTTTTAATCCAATAATAAAACAAAACACGAATTTCAAAAATTCCTCCTTTCCCATAAATACTCCCACCGTCAATCACTCTATCCTCACTTTTTCAAATCTTCCAATTTCAAAAATTTCTCTCATTCAAAACTTCATCTTCCTCTCCATTTTCGTCTCAACCGAAACCAAGAAGAATCATCTTCAACATGGTTTACATCGCCTTCGTGCTCATCGTCTTACCACTCATCGCACTTGTGTTCCCTATGATGAAGTTCACATACGGAGACATTTACTTTGTGTTGTTAATCTACATCGGGGTTATATACCCAATCCTTTCTAACATTCTTAGCATTGAAATGAAATATTATTAATAGTCTAGTTTATCTAGGTTATTATTATCATAATGTGGTTGTCATTTCTTTTGATTTACATGCTTCATATTCTTTCGTGATACATTAGAAGTCATGTATGCATGCTAAAAGAAAATGTAGGATAAAACACGTTTCGTGGTATAAAACTGTAAAACCTATCTTTTTTATCAAATTTGTTTCTGTTAATACAGATCCACGGATCCCGGAAGTTATACTAGCCGGATCCCTTTTGAAAAGGAACCGTGGGATCCATCCTACTGGAGAACAGTTTTTCATGCAAATTAAAAACCACTTTTCTTCCAAAAAAATAACACTCCACTAGAATGTCAAAACCATAAGTGAGTCAAGTATCTTTCTTGTTAAAAACCATTGTTAATAAAAATCTAATAAAAATGTTAGATAATCATTGATTGACCACAAACATCACTTTCTATTAACTCGTCTTTTCTCTAGATTCCATTATGTCGCACGAATACGAGTTTGATTTTTCACTCACAAGCTTCTACACCCAAAACATCTCTCTTGAGCCCAACACACCGAGCAACCACGTTCGTGGGTTCAATAATCTCGAAACGCGTCATTTCCACGAAGGACGTATTGTAGACACTCCTCTACAATTCGAAGAAGATATCAATACCTCCTTCCGAACCATAGGACTAGAATGTCTTCTCGAAATCAACGAGAAAATATGTCCAAGGTTCATATTGGAATTCTTTCGCCAAGTCGAACTCGTTCGTAACGAGGATCGCTCTCTTTCTCTTTGGTTTTGGAACAAAAACCAAAAGTTTATCCTAACCCTTGGGCAATTTGCCAACATCCTCCGAATTCTCAATCATGGACAATGTGCCTTCACCGAAGATTGGTCTCTTGACTCTCTCTTCAACTTTCGTGAAGAAAATAGTTCGTATTGCTCTCACATTCCTTCCCCGCAAGACTTGATTCGCATATTATGCAAACCCCATCACTCCAATCCAAACATCATCTACACACGGGATATTTTAGAAGAGTACAAGCCCCTTGCACTCATCCTACGTGAAAATGTTTGGAGCCTTAGGGGAAATCGAGAAATCCTTCCCGCTTGTTGTGCTCACATAATGTATTGTTTGCTAACACAACAACCATACAATCTCGCCTACTTCTTTGCAAGGCGAATTGTAAATCTTCAAGGGTCCAAGAACAAACTTATTCCTTATGGAATGTTCTTGACGCGCCTTTATCATAACCTCATGTTTCATCATCCTCAATTTCAAAGTCCGTTGTACGTACTTGTAAACAAGATGATGGAACCTCTAAACACATCCCTCATGAAGACGTTCTTCATTCCCGAATCGGAAAACACTCATCAACCATTTGATGATCCTTCGAACGAAAACGCTCAAGCAACTTAGTAGTCTTTCAAATAGGATCAAATCCTTTTCTACTCGTGCTTTATCAATGTAATCCAATTTCTTTCATGAAATAAAACATCGTATATTTGATATCTTAGTATTAGAACTCCTTTTAGACTATCCTTGAGATATAATGCATTGTCAAGATCATTGCATACCTTTAGTAAAGGTCCTGCTGAGCAGATAGGCAGATCCCAAAGTTTGTGCTAGACGGATCCCTACACTTAGGGAACCGTGGGATCCGGCAAACAGAAAATGCAATTGCAAGCATTGTATTTCAAACATATCCTTAGAACACCTCACACTAAGCTAAACATAGTGTCTTAAGGCAAATTAAGTCCTTATCAAGATAGATTGATCCTTCCTACTCACACATAACTCACCTAGATCACACTCTAAGACGCTTGTAGATCTATCGTTTCATTTTTAATCCATTACTCTTCCGCTCTTAAACTCACACTTGATCCCTCACATCTAGTCTTAGAAATCTTTCGATTATGGAAAAATTGATCATAAAATCATCCTTACCTCAAAATTGATCAAAGTTGATCAAACTCTAGTTTTCCCATCTCAAAACTTCTAGGATATTTTCCAAAACACTATCCTAAGTCACAAACTGATCTCTAGGATCATTTAGTTTCAATTGACACTCTCATCTTTAGTGTCATCCTTGCTCATCCATTAGTACTCTTGAAAGTTCCAAATCCTTCCATAAAAGACAATCATTAGCTACATCACTCATTACCTTCAAGTACTTAAGCACCCCTTCATTTAAGACACTTAGGAGAACTGAAACACTCAAGAAGTTATAGATCTTAGATCTTAGAAACATCATTTCCATTCTTTCATAGCTGCTGAGAGCCGGATCCCTAGGATTAGCCTAGACGGATCCCTCTGAGGAGGGAACCGTGGGATCCGGATGACAGTTTATGTCAAATCTTGCTAAAACAATCATTTCAACTCATCTTTCTAACTCAAACACTCCATCTCATCTTAAATGAGTTCCTATATCAGTACAAACTCTGAAGTTGACTCTTGTGCATGTTAATCATCACATTCCAATGAATCTTAGTGGCTTAAGGCTTAAATGCACTTGCCAAATCTCTTGGTTTATAAACCACTTTGTTAGGACCTCCATAGTCATCACTCTCATCCTAACTTTCAGCACTTTAGAAACCCTTACAAACCTCTTGAAATCATCTCATCATGAGGAAAATCCCAAGTAGTAACTTATCCACCAAAGAACCACCCATGAAAAAGGCTCGTGTCATACACGAAATCTCTTCAACCGAATCATCTCCGGTCAAGCCAACAAATGATAGGATCTTTACTCAACCAATCAAACCATTTCCTAAAAGGATAGTACCCACAAAACTACCTATGCCAAACACCAACATACCTCCTAGGCCAAACAATATCATCTCCACTAAACCATCACCATTGGTTCCTAGAGCTATTTCTTTTACATCCCCACTATCATCACCACACCTCTACAATTTAGAGGACTTGCCTCCTAGGCCGTCTCATCCGCTTCCGCCGACAACATTTTCCTCATTAGGAGGAATAATGGTACAAAATCAAGGTGTTGAGTCAACACTTGCTCCGGCTTCCTTTTCGCCGTTTCCATCATATAATCCCATTTGGATTATGAGAAATCATCAAAGTCAACCACCCGACCATATGGAAGTTGACACTTCTCTACCACCACCATCATTCTTGGTCGAACCACTCTCAAATGCGCTTCCACCAATCCCTCCATCATTTGAAGCTCCACAAGCCGCTTCACTTGATCCTTCGCATCAAGCCATTTCATTTCTTCCACCACCACTACCTAGCCATGACAAAGATTGCTATCATTGTCAACATGTTGAAAGTTTGATACATGAAGTACGAGAAGACCAACGTTTCATGTTCTATCATCTCCTCGAACGTTTCAACGAGATTAAACCTAAACAAAACTTAAGCTAGAAGATTTTAGTGGTGTCCTAGCATCAAGCGATAGTTGGTTTAGAAATTCCTAGTCATGTATTTTCTTATTTTCTTAGTTTTTAGAGTCATGTATATCATAACTCTAGTTTTATTAAATGAAGTTACATGCTACTTGTTATATTTCTGAGCATATGATTACATTGTATTCATATCTCATTTTTGTGATAACATTACTTGATTATATCACCTTTGCTGAAATTAATCAGCTAATACGGATCCCTCAGAATTGCCTAGACGGATCTCTACTAAGAGGGAACCGTGGGATCCGTGAGACAGGAAGCTATTTTCTACTAACTTGGACCACATTTGCAGGAAATTGTGAATTATACTTGCTTTCTAACCTTTGTTTTGTAGTTATTCAATTTACACATGAAGACTTTGACATCCTAAAGCTAGGGGAGCTTTATGTCAAAGCAATACATTGCAAATTACTTGCAATACTAGGTTTACATTTCGTGACATCCCCTTGCAAAATTGCAATCATCAAGGGGGAGCACATTCGTCACTTAGACGAAATCTTTTGCAAACTTACTTGCAAACAAACTAGATTAGTATCACTTTCTTGACGCCCTTACATAGGGATGGCCTCGTCAAGGGGGAGTAAAGACGAGATCCTTTCCCGTTACTTGCTCTCTACCTTTTTTTGTTTCTTTCACATGTTTTTCTTAAAAAAAACAATGTGTTGCTTTCCTTCAAACACTTTTTGTTTCGACAAAAAGGGGGAGAAGAAAGTAAAAACTACAAATTCAAACTTTTAGGAATTTTAGCTTTTCCTTAAAATAATTTTATGTTTTGTCATCAACAAAAAGGGGGAGATTGTTAATACAAATAAGCCGTAAAAACGTTTATTTATATTTTACGATCTTCTAATGTTTTGTCGATAACAAACATAAAATCATTTTAACGAAACAAATAAAATACTTAAATGGTTTCAACTAATAGTTTCTAACATATTCACATTTTCACATAAAACACTAAAACAAGTATAAGTGATTTTATGATTTAATATTACATATGTACAACAACTAGTGTTTACATATTTGGGTAAAATATACACATAACTAGTATGTAGTATATTGGGTAATATAAATGGGTAGAAACTTAAGTATCATAACCCATTGGGCAAATACATTGAATGTAGTTGGGTACAACACAAAGTCCATGACCCATAGAGCTTGACCCATAACCCATTGCATGACATCATGCTTATATCATACATGGATAATATCCATAACCCATGGATCAACCCATACCCAAGTGACCAAGTGCATTGCACTCAAAGATACATTGTATCTAGCTAAAGATCCATGGTTCAACCCATGACCCATGACCCATAACCAAAATACCCATGGGTAAAAGGGAGCGTCCCACGGATCCCTAGCTTAACGCTAGATGGATCCCTTGTGGAAAGGATCCGTGGGATCCGGGGAACAATAGAGTTTTCCTTCTATAAATAGTGAGCCATTTCTTCATTGTTTCTCACCCCTTTCTAACACACTTTCTCCCTGAGTTAAAAACTCACTAACCTAAGATCCAAGAGATCTATGTTTGTAGTTTCGTTTTTGTGTGATCTTTTAGGTTCCTCTTAAAGGCAAGATTACCACCTTTGAAGTCGAGCAAGCTCAAGTTCATGAGTTGCCATGCTTCCTCATCATCAAGGCTACTGAAGTCTTCTTGTTGATGATTCCTTTCTTTCTTCAAAGAAGTGTAGTGTTGAAGACATTAGTGAAGATGTCTCAAGTGTCAAGACGAAGATATTAGTGAAGGGTATCTATCGTCCATATCATAAGCACTTGTGGTAGGTGCTTAGAAGTCAAGACTAGAAGCATTAGTGAAATGTGCTTAGAAGTCAAGACACAAGACATTAGTGAAACGTGTCTTGTAGATCTAGTCAAAGGCATTAGTGAAAGGTGCCTTAGATGTACATTCGATATGGTGTGTTTCGATGTACAAGATAGACTAGTATTAGATCCAAGGATATTGATATCCTTGATGATGTTGTAAAGGAGTAGATCTCCTTTGGGATTAGTCGTTGGTGTAGTGTGGTAGTAGTTCCTCCATTGCAATGGAACTAGGTGCTTAGCCTAGTACCTAATAAATGGTAGGCGACTTTGTGAATGTGTAGTTCACCTTGGAGTGAAAGAACTAGGTACTTAGCCTAGTACCTTATAAATGGTAGACGACGTTGTGTAGGTGTGGTTCACCTTGGAGTGAAAGAACCCGGTGGTTAGCCTAGCACCGGAAAAAGAGTAGGCGACGTTGTGAAGGCTTCTCCGCCATAAGGAGATTGGTGTAGTGTTTACGAACTCTCGAGTAGGTGACTCGGGGAGTGGAGTAGGGCAAGGAAGGTGTCCTTGTAGCCGAACCACTATAAATACTCGCGTTGTGGTTTTGTGTTCCTTACTCTTATCTTTTCATTACTTACCTTTATATGCTTGTTTATCAACATCCAACACACACATCCAAATAGATTGACATAAGTCGATCTAAATAGTTTAAAAAGAAGTTTTAATTGGCAAAACTATTCAACCACCCCTTCTAGTTTTCCACAGGTCTCACAAAATACCCCACAAAATATACTCACTTACTCACAAAAGAGAAAAAAAATCGAAATGTACAAATGGCGTGAGCCATTGTGTGGCTCAAACACCCTATGGCACACCAATGGCTCAAACACCGATATGGTAATAACGTGTTATTGATTATTTTTAGTGCGTTTGACATGCCATTCGTCCCTTTACCGTGTGCTCTTAAGTTAAGTGTAATACTACTCTCATTGACATTATTTTTTTAAACTTATCATAAAGAATCATGCTTAGAGCATTCAAATGGCAAACATTTCTACATGTTTATAAATGTTACATGTCATTGAGGCATCATCAATCTATCAAGTTTTTGTTTCAAAAATCTATGTTTACTTACATGATCGAATTTCTTCAAACTTTATAACCATCTCTCATATTTAAATGAAGAACGAACATGTTTAGAATTTATTTTTATTTCACGACATGAAAAAAGAAATCATTATAAATACAACGATAAATAAATTCCCCATCAGGTTTAAAGCTTTTATTACCTCTAGTTGTGGATGTTCGTATAAAAAAGCATACCCTGATTTTAGTTTGGAAACACTACCAAATTAATTACCATTGACTTGCAGCCCAAGTAACTTTCTCCTCAAGTTTCGTAGATATTCACCATTCACGTTTGAAAAATAACTTTATACAGAGTATTTATTTTAGGACACTGCACCGACTACCAGAAAAAGCAATAATCCCAATAAGTCCATAACGAAAGTAGCGCAAATCAAAGTATGACATAAAAAAATATGTTTAATGATATTGGCTGGTGTCGTTCTAAATAATGAAAATGGGTGGCAAAATTTCATTGAAGTGGTGGGATGCAAAACATGAAAACACTCTTTGAATAATACGCACAAGTGACAACACATAAAAATCTAAGACCAATGCTAATGGTTCCGTTGTCTCCCAACCAACTGATCCCTCGACCGCGTTCCCTCTTTAGCCCGACTGACCCCAACCGCATTCCACCTCAAACAAATTGAAAACTCGGTTGCCTTGTCAATCGAAACATTTGGCACAATTCTCCCAAAAAATTGAACGTTGAATGTTTTATACACAAAAAGAAAAAACTTTTTTTTTAAACCCCACTTTCTTTTTTTTTTTTAAATTTCACTTATTTTTTCATTTTTTTCATACTTCTCTTCTCCATTCTCCCAACTAAAAAATATGTCAAAAAACTCCAAAAACAAAACACCAAAATCGTGACGACAACCAAACATTTCAATAACAAACAATCCCAATTTCATTTCACATGGCCATTCACCACCGATTAATTTCGGTCACCAATGAATGCATTCACAAAATCAGTTGTACCCACCTAATACGTATTCGGCTCATTTTATAACCAACAAGCACAAAGTCAAATTTATTATCCACATATAGCATCACCACCGTATAACCAACCTTTTCAATCTTCTCCAATCCCGCCTTTTAGTCTTGATGACGATCTCGATCCGTTATGGGGCGCCCCTTCTCATCCTTCTGAACCCTTTTCGGCTCAAGCTTCGAAAGGTCCATCCCAACCCGTTCGTTCCGACTCTCTCGTCGAGGAGGTGGCGCCCGTCAAAAGAAAGTATACAAAAAGGCCCACACAATCTAAGAAAAATGACAAATATCAGAGTGATCCATGGAGCCTTGGGGAAGAGATAGCTTTGTGTAAAGCTTGGGTATATGTGTTTGAGAGTAGTGTTGAAAGAAATGCTAGAAAGGCTAATGGTTTTGGACGCAAGTAACTGAATACCTTGCGAATGAAAAGAAGGAAGCGAAAAGTTCATACGATTCCTGCAATTCCAAATAGAAAGGTAGGCTCCGTCCTAAAGTTTTTTATTTTTTTGCAATTTACAATTCCGTGGAATCGAGGCCAAAGAGTGGTGCATCTGAAGCGGACTATATGGATTTAGCACATAGAGAGTATTGTGCTGCTTACGGTGCGCCTTTCACACTGGTTGAGTGCTGGAAGATTTTGAAGGACCACCCCAAATGGCAACAGGTAGAAATGCCAATTTTTTAAAAATCCAAATCAAGTGGTTCAAAAAAAATCTAGGACATCGGAAAGCGCCTCACACGAAGTGATTTTGAGCATTTTAAAATTCAATTAAATACTCATCCTCATGAAATGTTTTACAAACACTTACAAAACAAATAAAAAATAGAGTAAAGTCCTAAAAACATCCCTGTGGTTTGCCCCGTGGTGTTGTTTTCATCCCTAAACTTTTTTTTGGCACAAATCATCCCTCCGTTAGTAAAGTTGGCACAAATACATCCCTCCGTTAGTAAAGTTGGCACAAATACATCCCTCCGTTAGCAAATTCAGTTAATAAGGACTAACGGTGCAAAATTTTCTCCGTTATCTGCCACGTGTCATCGGGTCGGATCAATGAACGGGTCGGGTTGCCACGTGGACCAATGAGGTGGTGCCACGTGGCATTGGTAAAATAAATTACCACGTTTGCCACCCCTTGGATTCGAACCCGGGTCGTTTGGGCCAAGAAGCATAGCTTTGCCCAACTGGGCTAAGCATAGCTTCATTAATAATACTCAAAATCAAATACATAACCCTTCCTTATTATTTGGCCCAATTCAATAATAACAAAAGGTTCAATTTAGGTTTTGGTCTATCAATTTATGAGGTTATATGGACTGTCAAAAAATAAATAAATACACCATCGGACTCGTTTTTTCGTGCTCTTTCCAATGGTATGCTCGGGGAATTTTTTTGACTTAGTTTGAACCTCGAAAAATGCGAAAATCATCGTTTTTTCTTTGTTTTTGCATTTTTTGAGGTCCAAACCAAGTCGAAAAAATTCCCCGAGCATACCGTCGGACTCGTTTTTTCGTGCTCTTTCTAATGGTATGCTCGGGGAATTTTTTCGACTTAGTTTGGACCTCGAAAAATGTGAAAATCACCATTTTTTCTTTGTTTTTGCATTTTTCGAGGTCCAAACTAAGTCAAAAAAATTCCCCAAGGATACCGTCGGACTCGTTTTTTCGTGCTCTTTCCAATGGTATGCTCGGGGAATTTTTTCGACTTGGTTGATACCTCGAAAAATGCAAAAACAAAGAAAAAATGGTGATTTTTGCATTTTTCGAGGTCCAAACTAAGTCGAAAAAATTCCCCGAGCATACCATTGGAAAGAGCACGAAAAAACGAGTCCGAAGGTATGCTCGGGGAATTTTTTTGACTTAGTTTGGACCTCGAAAAATGCAAAAACAAAGAAAAAATGGTGATTTTCGCATTTTTCGAGGTCCAAACTAAGTCGAAAAAATTCCCCGAGCATACCATTAGAAAGAGCACGAAAAAACGAGTCCGACGGTATGCTTGGGGAATTTTTTCGACTTGGTTTAGACCTCAAAAAATGCAAAAACAAAGAAAAAACGATGATTTTCGCATTTTTCGAGGTTCAAACTAAGTCAAAAAAATTCCCCGAGCATACCATTGGAAAGAGCACGAAAAAACGAGTCCGATGGTGTATTTATTTATTTTTTGACAGTCCATATAACCTCATAAATTGATAGACCAAAACCTAAATTGAACCTTTTGTTATTATTGAATTGGGCCAAATAATAAGGAAGGGTTATGTATTTGATTTTGAGTATTATTAATGAAGCTATGCTTAGCCCAGTTGGGCAAAGCTATGCTTCTTGGCCCAAACGACCCGGGTTCGAATCCAAGGGGTGGCAAACGTGTTAATTTATTTTACCAATGCCACGTGGCACCACCTCATTGGTCCACGTGGCAACCCGACCCGTTCATTGATCCGACCCGATGACACGTGGCAGATAACGGAGAAAAATTTGCACCGTTAGTCCTTATTAACTGAATTTGCTAACGGAGGGATGTATTTGTGCCAACTTTACTAACGGAGGGATGTATTTGTGCCAACTTTACTAACGGAGGGATGATTTTGTGCCAAAAAAAAGTTTAGGGATGAAAACAACACCACGGGGCAAACCACAGGGATGTTTTTAGGACTTTACTCTAAAAAATAATAAAAACTCCCCATATGACTCCAAGAATGCACATAAACCAAGTGGTGTTCCCTCCTCTTTTCCTCTACCTCACGGGTGATATTTGACATAGGTAGGTGGTGCGTGAGCGTGCACCTCACGAGTGACAAATCCAAGCTCACAAAATAGCTAATTCAAGCACCCTTAATCCCGTCGCAACGCGCAGGCTTTAAAAATCTTTTTAGTCTCAACTCTCATCTTCCAATTTATATTGCAATCTAACATTAGTCAGCCAACCCAGTTTAAGTCTATGTTGCAGTGGCTTCAAACCCCGTGGATTAGTCGACCAAAAGGTCGAAAACCATGGTTACCCATAAAAAAACATTAGTTTCAACTGGATGTCTTGATGATAAAAGATCTACAAGTATTGATAAACTGATTATGAAGTTTTTGATGCATTTCTACTTGCAATAATATTAACACAATTTCAGCAGCATAATAAATGGCTCATTATGAGTTTTGCTTTTGATTGATTCAGGATCAAAACTTTTTATGTACCCTTTCTTTTCCCCCGCAGTTGGCATTGCAGCAAAGTCTTAAGAGTAAATGGAGAATTATATTGGCGTTGGTGCCACATTCTTGAACTGTCCGAGATGATTGAACAAGGGCAGGTTTTTTTACTTTCATGGTGGCAGATAACTTAGATTTATCCCCTAATCATAATTCATGACCAATTTATTCCATGATGTAGGTATTTTAGATATCCAGGACCAAGGCTGTCTCCGGTGATACAATTTCTTGTTGGTGCCAAGATTTTAAATCAGTCAAAAGGGAAGATTTCATTTGGGCAGTAAAGGGAGGACCATGTCAAGCACATCATTTTCACGTTTGGGGAACTCAACCTCAAATTATGTGTTGCACGAGAGAAAGCTAAATGATCCAGTCAATTTGTCTTTTGGTTCGTGTCACATGTCATTTATCAGCTTATATTAATAGTGATTTAAAATCAATAAAATTTCCATGTTTTAGCGCATACAGTAAAAAAATAAATAAATAAATAAATAAAAATCCATTGTCAAACAATTATGAGAGAATTACCACTGTAGAAAATGAGATGATATTGACCACAACCAAGCATATCATGTTGATTGACATCATTCGTTGTCTGTTTGACCTTTGTGCTCCATAAATTCGACCAAATACCCATGATGAAGCTATCAATTTTGTTTGTTTCACTGAAAGGACCGTCTGAGTCTGCCATATTTGCTCCAATAAACTGAAAAAACGGATTCTGAGAATAAATTGTTACCAACTAAAAGCCTTATGAAATGCATTCTGTTGAGCGTGCAGTAAATCCCAATGAAATTTGTATTTAAATAGTGGTAGTCATAATGTCATATAATACATTAATTTGATTATAACTGGGGTTGCAGGTCTGATAATTGGCAATACGTAATGCCATTTTTAAACAAACAGATACATTAGCATCCATACGAATTTACCAACCCAAATTATTCGCACTTAATGTAGGTGGTCAATGATTGAGTCTAATAGATTTAGGTTTGGTTTATTATGGCTGCATAAGAAAATATCTTAAATTCAGGTACAATTTCAGATAAAAGATAGCATCTACACACACAGTAATTATGCGGTTCAAATATAACGATATTACCATCTTTGAATAAAGAATGATAAGAGTACGCACTAGTACAAAAAGAACATTATTCATAAATAGTATCACATGTCAAAAACATCTCAACATAAGCTCAATTGATGACAAAGAGTCAGTCTACATGCCTTCTATACAAAGATCAAATTATGTACCAGTTCCAAAAAATAAAATTCCTACACAAGTGTTACGCTAAAAAAATATTTAGCTATCCAAGTATCAAAAGATACTTACATTTGGTGCTTTCCAATAATACTGAAGTCCATAATTTATTTCAGTACGGGTCAACAATTAGACAAAATTCCTCAAGGTTCCAGAAATTAGTTGATGTCGCTACCTCTGCTATAAAGGAAAGTAGATAAGACAACAAAACAAAAGATTCATAAGAACAAATAAACTTGTAGTTAAATGCTCAAAAACACTTCCATTAACGCATTTGGGAATCGAAGTAATGTACCTTTTTGGTCTCAGAAACTCTATACAGATCAGCATGTATCTCGGTCAACCACAAACCAGGAAATAGAGTCTGCAATAACATCAATATAAATACAACTCAGGTCCTTATCGAGCTATTTGATACTTGTAAGAAGTAAGAGCCAACATAAAACCTATTCATATCTTTAGTACAAATCCAATTCAATCTTACATGCATAAGACATCACATGCGCAAAATAGCTGATAGTATATGCCTTCATACGATCTTATCAATTTCATAAGATGGCATCCGGTCACGCTTAACTTCTACGATCATTTAACAGTTAACACTCTAACTTAGCAGAATACTAGTACAATCTAAATGCTCCATGTCATAAGGGTTAATATTCTACATCACCATATCAATTATCAACACACTGGAAAATTATTATCAGCTGAAATATCTTATCTAACTGTACATAGTTCATAGTTAGGTTACTAAAACAACTTATGCCTTTTGAAATAAGCAGAATCATATAATCACCTATAACATACACAGTCTAGGAGTTACTTTTTAATTTTGCTTCTGCTGTAACCAACGTCAATAATCAGATAATCAGTCTGAATGACTGGCAACTCTGCTTAATTACAGGTATAATAGGAAAATCATAACAGAAATGCAACTTCCAAACTGCTCATTGCACCCTTAAATAAGCAGATAATAAAAGCACTCTGCTTATACAGTTATACTTCTATATAAACACTCAAAGTTGGTTACCCAATGCGCCACAACGCAATATGAGTTGAAATTTCAGTAAGCAATCCCAAACCCCCTTTCCCTAAATTCTATAATCCAACATTCTAACGTAATAGCAGATTAATACAACAAGAATGGTGATAGCATCCACAAGCTACTTTAGTTATCCCCTTGAAACTTCCATCACTCAACATTCCAATGTAATAGCAAAATTTGTAAAAGATAAATTGCTTAAAATCACAGCATACTTCACTTGTTTCAGTGAACTTATCATCATACTACGTTACTACCAAATTACCATTTCTATCAACACAGTAACATTTAATTACCAAATCATACTTCATTTAATTACCTATATGAAAGTATCTAATTACTCTAAGCAGTTAACCCGATTAGTAAATGCTGATATAAAAAGGGGCTAATTATCAACTTTCAGCATTTCCTAAATGAAGAACATTCTCTGTGGCGTACTGTCATTAAAGAATTTTATGGGGATGATCAATGATGGTGGTTTTGGTTCGTCTACCTGCCTTCACGGAAACAGTGGTGTTTGGATGAACATAATTAAAGCTATAAAGAGCATCGAGGTTGTGGACTTGAACTTCAAAAACTCTTTTGTTCGGAAAGTCGCGGATGGAACCAACACGTACTTTTGGCACGAGCCTTGGTGTGGTGATGGGTCGGTGCTAAAGGATAAATTTCCTAGATTTTACGCTCTTGAAAGGGTCAAAGATTGTAAGGTTAAAGATAGAGGGCATGTGGTCAACGAGACTTGGGTTAGAGAGTGGTCTTGGCTATTCCTCCTAGGGGACGTTCTCAAGGCGACTTGAATGCTTTGTCCTCTTTACTGAATGCTACTTTGTTTACTTTCAACGGTCGTGACAAATGGACCTGGTCTTACGATGCTTCCGGGTGCTTTAAGGTTAATGTCCTCTCTAAAGTTATTGAGAACTCTCTTTTTGTGACTCGGAGGTTGAAGTTATTGATCATATTCTGGTTAAATGTCATAACGTAAGTATGGTTTGGACTTTGGAGATAGGTGTGGAGTTGGTGGAACCTCCCTCCCCGATCTCATTTCCTTCGTTTCTATAACAGATGTTGCTATAGGGAATACTCATGTTCAAGGCTGTCCGAAGCTTGTCAAAGCTATGAGTTTGGAATTGGAGAAACCGTTTGATTCATGCGACGGGGATGAAATCATTAAAATCAAGAACGAAGACATTTTTCCAGGTATTCAACGCGTGGCTAAGTTATGGATGTCTGCTCATATTAGAACGGATGTGAAGATGGATTGGAAGTGTTGGGTGGCCAGGCCTTTTGATTTATTTTCCTAAATTGTATATGTAGTCTCTGTTTAGTTTAGTTTCTTGGTTTCTGGCCTCTTGGTTCCCATGTACAGCTTCCCCTTTGGTTTGTGAGGCCCTGGTTTTGGGGTCCTCTGTTTATAAAATCTTGCCTTTCAAAAAAACAATATGTCTTTTTCACCCGATTATAGTAACCTGCTACGAAAACCATCAATAAAAGGGACAGCATAGTAACTTTTCTTATCCCATATTTCCATGATTAGCAACAACACGCAAGTCCCTCACTAATGATAACTTACATAACACATTACTATAACCGGTAAAACAAACAAAGTACCTTGTTATTCAAAGCAATCAACCTGATTAGTAAATGCCGATCACAAATCGCAATACTTTACTTGTTTTACCCAGTTATAATAGTGTACTACATAAATTATCAATAAAAGAAGCTAATACCCGCAAGATATCAGTCCTTCCTACAACTAATAATCCCAGTAAGTCCGTAACACATTTACGATAAAGTAGCTTATCATTTTAGACAATTACTCCAGTTACTAACTAATTACATACTTTTATGATCCGTATTAACAAAGCCGCTAATAGCGACGTTTCTTACTTCATATCTCACATTTCTACGTTTGGCAACAAAATGTCAGGCCTTCATATTCATACTACTAATAATATCCGTAACACATTTCCATATCGGTAAAGCACACAAAGTACCCATAACTATCAACCCTGACAATCTACTTTACTTGTTTTACCCGATTTATCCTAATGTACTACAAAACGGACAATAAAAGGAGCTACCACCAACCACATATCAGTCCTTCTTACTATTAACAATCTCCATAACACATTACTATACTCAGTAAAACACGTAAAGTATCTTATCATTCTAAACAATTACTCCAATTACTAAATATACATATCATAAAGGGCTAACTGTCAAAATGCAAACTCTACTAACAATTTCCATAATACATTACTTTAATCGGTAAAACATGCAAACTTACAATGTACATAGTAACTTACTAGTCTTAGCAATAAATCCGATTAGTAAATTCCAATCTCACGATTATCTAACTATCAACCCTCACAATATAATTTACTTGTTTTACCCAATTATAGCAAAATGTAGTACAAAATTTACAAATAAAAGAAGCTAAACACGAACCACATATCAGTCCTTCTTACTATTGACAATATCCTTAACACATTACTATAATCGGTAAAACCCACAAAAGTATCGTATCACTCAAAACAATTACTCCAATTACTAAGTGTTTGGTTCAGCTTATTTTCCGAGCTTATGGGCATATTCAAATTTGGACTAATGAGCACAAAAATAAGCTCGCAAGCCTGGATATAAGCTAATCCAAACACCCCTTAAATGCTAATATCACAAGGGGCTAATAACTAGTTACCAAATTCACCTGATCTAACAACACACAACTTTATATCAGTCCTTCCCACAACTAATAACCTCCATAACACATTACTATAATCCGTAAAACCCGCAAACTATCTTATCATTCCAACTAAATCCTAACATCACAAGGGGCTAGTTATCAATGTCATCTAATCTAAAAAAATCCCCCAAAAAAGTACTTACATCCAATTGATTCTGCACAACTTTAGGCCTCTTTTTCGGCTTACGAGGCAACCTTCTTTCACCCATATCTTCAAAATCCTTCTCCATTTCTCTCCGCGACAACGGAACAGAAAACTTCGCCCTCACACCACTCCCACCGCCGCAACCGCCGCCGCCGCCACCACCACCAACGCCGGAACACGACGGCTGAGGTTTCAATTGGTGCACTTCTTCTTCTTCTTCTAGTTCTTGTTGGTGTTCTAAATCAAGCTCCTTTTTGAAATTAAGTATGATTTTCTCCCAATTGGATTCCATATCTCCATCCCTGTCTTTTAGTTTGGAAATTAAACCGTCAATTACTGCTGGTGAAGGTGGCCAGAAGCTGACGTCATGTGAATTTGAATTTGAATTAGAATTAGTGCATTTTGAAAGATGGTTTGATTCGGATTTTGGGTGTTTGGAAACTGGGATTGATTTATCGAGCATTGTTAATTATTGTGAAAAGTGTGTTTGAATGAGTGTGTGTGTGTGTTGATTTGATTGATTTGTGATTTCTTGGTTTTTGGAGTTAGGTTTTAGTTTGGAAGCCCGGTCAAAGGCTTTTAAGTCTAAAGCCCATAGTATCATGGATGGATGTTGGTTAGCTACTCTATGGCTATGTTGAGCGAGGGCTTAAACGGCGTTAAAATAAGTCGGCTAAGAGCACTCTCATCCATAACACCAATAACACCGTTCACGTCAGCGCCATATCAGCTTTAACATTTAACATTAACATCCCAAAAAAACACTCTCATCCATAACATCCCAATAACACCATAACACCACTAATATTTTATATTTTCAATTTCAACCCCTAAACTAAAACAAACATTTCATTTATTAAACTAAAACAAACATTTCATTAAAACTTAAACCATATTACAATACGAGATAATAATAAAAAAAAAATACAACGAAATGAAAAAAAAAACACACTGCAATTAAAACGTTACAACAAATTAAAGGAAATACGATCTACTGACGAGGTTTCAAGTTATATTTTGCGATGATTCGATCTTTTTCGTCATTGATCCACTGCACGACCATTGGATCTTGCCCGTCAGTAGTCGTCATCAAAAACTTGATCTCTTCCAACCGGGTTATTGTGAGCTCTTTTTCCTGCGTGGCCCGATACGCCGCTTCGGAGACTTCTCGTTTCAAACGAAACTCATTTGCCATAGTTTCGGTGAAATAAGCTGACGAGCTCGTTCCTCCAGTGCTTGTTCCCCCAGTACTTGTTGTAGTCTCCGATCGTGCTTTCTTGGTAGCACGTTTCTTTCCCATGGGGCGTGGTTGTTCATCATTACCAAACAAAGCCTCGTTTGTTTGGCTTGGGACTTCGCCGGTTAAATCAACCGGTTCCGGCGTCTCCCATTTCTTATAATGACGCAAAACATCCCAAGCGTCATCCAGACCAAACAGTGCTCCTCTGTTTTCCTCACGATACCATTGCTTTGCCCGTTTCATCACATCCACCTCACTTTCACCGCTTCGTTGCTCTCGTTGCGCACGTACGTAACAAGAGTTGAACTTTGTGCATATCCTGTTCAACGATGTCCATTTGCTTGACATCATGTCCTTGGTACGCCGTTGAAAGTTGAGTCTATTGAACTCATTTCTAACCCGATACCAAAACGTATCTCTAGGTTGGCACTTTCCAACTTTTGGATCCTCCGAAACAGCTATGTAACACCTTGCAAGTAATGCTTCCTCTGCTGAATTCCAACGATTGGTAACGACAACCTCCTCATCAGAATCAATTGGTTCGGGCTCGGGGTCTTTGGATTTTTTGGATTTTCGCTTAATACGACCTTTTCCTTTTTTTGGTAGAGATGTGGGTGTCTCAGCAACATCTTGTGTTTCAGTTTGTGATTGTTGTGATTGTTATGTGAATTGAAGGTTTTGAAAGTTGGAGTTTAAGGTGTTTTGTTGGTTTTGTTGTTGCCAAAACAGTAATGTTTGTTGTTGTTTCCACATTTCTTGGCTTGATAAGCCTAGTGGGTTGGGGTTTGAAGATGAACCAACGTTCGGGTTAGATGAACCAGCGTTCGGATTCCACCCGTCATTGAGAAGATTGAAGAAAGTATCGTCGTTGCCTCCCGACATTGTTTTTTTTTGCAGTTAATTGAAGTTGATAGATTGAGAGTATTGAGAGGATTTAGAAGTGGAAGTGTGAATAAAAATGGTGTTTTGATTGTGTATTTATAGTGGTAAAAAAAGGTTTTTGATTTTTATTTATTTATTTATTTATTTATTTTTTTATTTTATTTATTTTTTTATTATTTTTTTTTATCAATTCTAGCCGTTAGGGACTAAAAATGAATTTTTTTTTAAAAGTTAACGGCTAGTAGCCGTTAGAGGGACTAGTTTTGAAAATTTTTTGATTTTTTTTTTTTTTTTTTTTTTTTTTTTTCTGCCCCTTAACGCGCGTTAAGGGGATAACGGTGGGGGAGTAACGCCGTGACGCAAACACACTTCCAAGGGTATTAACGGGCTAACGCCGTTATTTTGGGCTATAACGCCGTTTCGGCGTTAACGATGGAACTGCTCTAATAATATAAGTTTCGTTTGTTATAAAGCTTAAGGTTTTATATCAGATAGGTTACACAACTTTCCAATTTTGTTCGCCTAAGTTACCCAACTATTTTTTTGTTCAAACGGGGTATTGGACTACACGGGGTTGACATTCAGGTCACTGAACTTCAAAAGTGTGTTCAATCAGGTTACTATTGACGAAAATACCCTTCTTTTCATTTTTGTTAAGTACATAAATGGTCCCTCTGGTTCGCCCGGTGTTACGGATTCAGTCCATTTTTCATTTTTGTTACGTTTTCGTAAGTTTTCATAAGTTTCCGTCTGTGTTTATACGTTTTTATCCGTTTTTATGCGTTTTTGTCCGTTTTTATACGTTTTCGGCCGTTTTCTTCCATTTTATACACTTTCTTACGTTTTTATCCGTTTTCATCCGTTTTTCCTCGTCTCGATCCATTTTTATATGTTCTGTGTGTGTTTGTTTTGTGTGTGAAATCTGTCCGTGAGAAACACCAATAGGGTTGTTTGGTTTGTTGTTTGGCTAACGAGACACACACGAGGGTGTGAGTGCTGTTGTGTTGCTCTCGGTTAAACAATCAATCCACATAGGGTGTTTGTGTGCTCTCGGTCAACTAAAGAACCCACATATGGTGTGAATGTTTAATTGAGATTCTCGCTTTCTTTTATAAATGATTTTACATAACGGTTTCGGGCATTACTTGGGATTTTGTAATTGAAAACGTATAAAAACGTAAGAAAACGGATAAAAACGTAAGAAAATGTATAAAAACGGAAGAAAACGGGCGGAAACGTATAACCACGGACGAAAACTTATGAAAACTTATGAAAACGTAACAAAAGTGAAAATTGGACTGAATTCGTAACACCAGGCGAACCAGAGGGACCATTTATGTACTTAACTAAAATGAAAAGAAGGGTATTTTCGTCAATTTAACCATTCAGTAACCCGAATGAACTTATTTTGAAGTTCAGTAACCTGAATGTCAATCCCGTGTAGTCCAATACCCCGATTGAACAAAAAAATAGTTAGGTAACTTAGGCGAACAAAGTTGGAAAGTTGGGTAACCTATATGATATATAACCCTAAAGCTTATAAAATAAGTCAGCTAAAAACTTTAGTCCTATAAAAAGGGTTAAAATTTTTAGCCCGGGGCTTTTGAAGAATAAATTACTTATTTACCCACAAAAATATTTAAAATATACAAAAACTCGTTTAATTATGTCATTTTTATTAATTTTGCAATAATAACCTCCAGTCCCAGCCCATTTGTCAAATAAGTTTATAAAAATACAAATTTTAATTTCGGTTTATACTATAAGCTCCAGCCTCAGCCCCATCCCATTTCGCTAAACATACCTTATGTTTGGCGCAAAAGGTTGGGGCTAGGGCTGGAGTTGAGACTGGGGCTAGAGCTAAGGCTAGAGCTGGGGTCGGGGTTTATATTATAAGCCAAAACTATAATTTTATTTTCATAAACTTGTTTGGTAAATTAGTCTAAGTTGGAGCTTATTATTGTAAAATTACTAAAAATGACATATAGTTAAATTAATATATGTATTTGTTAGATATTTTTGTGGGTAATTAAGTAATTTGGTACCAACGAGGCTTATATTTGGGGCTTACAAAAATTTTAGGCTCATTTTTGGGGTTGGGGCTTATGGCTCGGGCTTGGGCTTATAATTTCAAAAGCCCCACTATAAGCCTCTACGCCAAACGAGGCTTATAGAAGGGCTTTTGAAATTTAAACCTCATAAGCCCCATAAGCCCGTTAGCCAAACACAACCTTAGACATGAGCGATTGGTAGTGAGTTGGGGAGTGAGTGACTCACTCAATTTGGTGACTCTCAAATTGCATTAAGAGTGTTTGGGACTGCTTTAGACATGATCAAAATTGCATTCGTTTGGTGAGTTAACCACCACATTGAGAGAGGTGAAAAAGTAGGACCATATATTTGGTTTATGAGTTTGTTTGGGGTATTTAGTGAGGTATATTTTTATAAAGGTGAGTGAGGGTGACCAAAACAGATGTATGGTGAGTGAGAGTGAGTGAAAGTGTGAGGAGAGACAACACTGAGGTGACGCTAAGATAGAGCCTTAAGAGTGTTTGGGACTGCTTTTATTTTTTATTTTTATGCTTTTATTTAAAATTTAGTGTTTATATGCTTATTAAGAATAAATGACTTTAGATAGAGTGTTAAAATTTGCTTTTAGTTTAAATATAAGCATAAGATTTTGACCTAGTTTTTATTTTTTTCATTAATTCCTCAAAACCTCAAAATCAACTAGTTTTTTATTTTGACCTAGTTTTGTAATTTTGCTCAAGTAGCTTTTGGATTACATCAGTATGCTCTCTATGAGCACTTTTACGCCATAATTGAAATGTCTCAAAAACTTAGATCGTCCAATCGACAACTGCGAGTTCCCGCGAAATTCAGGGATCATGTTGTTGCTATAGTCGGGAAATGAATAAGGCGAATAATATAGGTTTGGGAAATGATGAAGTTAGAGTTGGGAAGGATATGGAACAAGATCAGAATGGAGTCCTTAAGAATAATACTAGTAATGGGAACAATGATGATAATAGTGAGGTGAATAATGATGTGAATAAGGGAGTGTTTGGGAGTGATGTTAATAGTGGAAGTGTGTGTAATGAGTCAACTAATACTAAAACTGTCTATGAAAAGAATATGAGACATGGTAGTTCTATGAAAGAGAATGCTATGAATGAACAAAATGAGAATACTGGAAAAGGTAATGATCCTAATCCAATCTCTAATGATAGTAAGAATTCTGACTATTTGGATAATGAGAATGCATTATTTGGGAATAATGGAAAACCTGAGCAGTTGGCCAATTTCAATGGTGAAAAACATGGTTCTAATTCATTTAATTAGGCAATCCTATAAGTTTTTTGATATTGCTAGCAAGTATTGTGCTTGTCTGAGTAACAAACTGGATTTTGTTCCCTTGATCATAATGAAAATGGTGTCAAATTTGTCATATTTGATGAGGCTTTAGTAAAAGAAGTTGTAGAACCGTAGAGGGGGGGGGGTGAATACCGTCTTTTCGGCTTTTTCAAAGTTTAACGACTTCAAGCCTCAAAGATTTAGTTGTGGTGTATACAACAAATCCAACAACCACAAGCACAACCAAAGTATATAAAGTAAGTAAAGAGTCACCACAATATATACTGGTTCGGGATGGGGGTTTATACCATCCGTACGTCCAATTGCGATTCCACGACATGATACTATTCACTAAGTATAATCCTTTCGGTGGACTATAAACCGTTACAACTTCACTCCACCGATATGCACAAAAATCAGTGCTCATAAAGAAGAGCTACTCCCTAACGGTATTCAGCCCTCGGAAACCAGCCAAAAGAATCTCGTGATTCAACTTCCCACCGGAATTATCAAAACCCAACTAGATCTCCCATGATCTAGGCTTGGTGACCAAGACACATGTAACACCCCCAAAATGGCTCAGCAAAAGCTCACAAGTATTGTGGTGCTACTAAATTGATATCACAACATAAGCGTAGAACAACTGATTTTCATAAAGAAACTTTTATTCATTCTTGAAAATAATGTTTACATTATTGATTAGTGCGGAAAATGGCCCATTATCAAAATGTGGTCCCAATACATAAATCAGAGTCGTCTATGACCATGCCATGCCTTTGCCTTGCGCCTCCAGAGATAAACTATCGCCTCAAAACCTGAAAATACATGCTAAAAAGTGTCAACACGAGGTTGGTGAGTTCATAGATTTATTCAAATGGCACTTCAGTATACCATTCAACATTCAGTTTGGATGGTCATTACGTCTTGCATAATGTCATAAAAATTTGTGTTTACCTTAGATAAAAGAATTTTATTTGTGGACCGAAAGTAGGGCATATGTACGTTACAACGAATATAATGTCATATATTATATCTATTACGCTAGCACTAAGTTCATGCAACCGAAGCTACGACAGTTTCTGTATGCAAAATGTAGTCATACAAATAAGGGGCCCATGGTGAGTGTTTATCCCAATACACTCGATTTCGACATGCTATATGTTTCGCCTTGACCCATGTGGGGCCAACCGAACAGGGGAGTCACCTCCAATAGATCTATTTATAACATTTGCGCTTCCCAGCAGGAATTGACGGTTCATGAAGAGGGCATGGGATCTAAGAACTTAGGCTAATCTGCGTAATATTCTAAGTCAAACATTTTGGTATGGTCCATAAAACATCTATGTGTGATGTAACTTTAACAAGAAAACATTCAATAGTATAGTAGGTAAACATATCAATCATAAAGCATAGTAAGCATGGAAATGCACAATTTTTGTAAATAAATTCATTTAAGTAAAAATGAGCATGTATCTTCCCCCAAAAACAAGTATAAAACAATTTAAAAGTAGGGACTATGAAACTCACCTTAGCCAATAGTAATCTGATGTAAACAATTTAATTAGTGTAGTGCACGGCTCCGACACACAACCTAATTTAGTACGGCAATTTAGTCTTTACTCATGTTTAAGACTCAATAAAGTTTAACTAACTTTATGAATTTTTAAATATTTGTGTTGTTGTTGTTGTTGCTTATGTGGCATCATTTATCTTAGAACAATTTACAGAGATTTGGGTGGATCTCGGCTTATGAGGGTATGACATGGAAGGAAACTCGAAGAAGGAATTGCGACTTTGGTTCCATGATGACCAAATGATAATATACGGGAGAATGTTAAGAGCGAATGAGACCGAATGATGACATCCGGAAAGAAAAGTACATATATTATGAGACGTATACGGTGCGAATGAAGGAGATTTGTATATATATATATATATATATATATATATATATATATATATATATATATATATATATATATATATATATATATATATATATATATATATTACGTGTACATATATATATTTTCATGTCATTTAGTATCTTAGGATAAATGTATCTAGAAAAACTTAAGTATAACCTATCTTGTATATATTTGAAATATTAAAATCTTCGTAAGTTTCAAGATATATATTATGAGTCACTAGCATTCGTTTGAAATAAGTGTATTTATTTTAAAAAAATGGTTAAGCATTAAAAATTAATCTTGTACTAAAAAGAAACGATATAGGTGTCGACAAAATAATCCCAATTGTTATAGACAATGTGATGGATCACCGAAATATATTTCGAATACTAATATATTTTGAAGAATTGTATATAATTCGTCTTATAAAATACAATTTAGGTTTTCATGAAATATATTTCATTTGTGTATACATTATATGTTTATAAAATTTTGATATAACCTGAGTTAGATTTTCTATATATCTGGTTTGACTAATTGACAAGAGCCGTATACTTTAAAACTCGGTTTTATATAGTTGGAAGGTGTGGAAAACTAGAAGGGGGGTTGAATAGTTTACCGATTAAAAACTTTGTTTTGAAACTTATTGAAAGATCAATTGATATTGATCTTAGATATGTTAGTGAATAGTAATCAACAATATGTAAAGAGTAGATAAGGAAAGAAACAATCAAACCACAACAAGTTGTTTATAGTGGTTCGGTCTACAAGGACTCTTTTTCCTTGCCTTATTCTTCTCCCCGAGTCTCACACTCGAGAGTTTAACTTCACTAGTCAATAAGCTCCTTTCACCGGCGGAGAAACCTTTACACTTCGCTTACACACTATTTTCGACACTAAGCTAGATGTCGAGTTCTTTTCAAGGGTACAACCACTCACACACACAATTTATTTTAAGGACTAAAATACTAACCACTCACACTCACAAGATTATGATGGTTTGGTACAATAATGATGTATGAATCAACACAAGATCATACAACAACAAACAAACAAGACTTTCAACTTCTTGTTGAAGCTTGAATGTATCTTGATCTTCTTTGCTACAAAAGAGATCACTAATATGATATGAAACTGAGTTAGAAATGTTAGAGAGAAGGAATGTATGAGAATATGATGAAAAGGGATGAAAAACAACTTGGTTTGGCTTTCATATTTATAGCCAAAATGTTCAGCAAGCACCACGGACCACGAAACCCTCAAAAGGGTTCCGCCCATTTATTATTTTGGTGCCGCTGAGGTATGACAGCAAGATCTCAAAATCTTACCAAAGTCAACCATATCTATCCAAGATTGTGTAAGATATGTAGAGTCTAAATCTACACAAAGAATCTAGTGAAATCTTCTAAGGATTTCAATGGCGCACTACATGATGTCATGTGTTTGTTTTTCTATTTTTAGAAATATGTAAATACATATGTAATGTTTAGTTTTAAGAAAACAAAACATTCTTGAACTAAAAACTACTATCATACATTATGGTTTAGAGTTATATTAAGATATGATTAATCACAATGTAAATGCTTGAGTGATGAAGATATTATTTGAAAAAGCTTGTTTTAATATCTATTAAACTTGACAAGCTTTAAGCTTTATAAAAATTAAATTTACTTTTGTCGTTAACAAAACTTAGGTAAAGATAAAAAAATATCAATAACGTTTAATGACGATATTTATATTAACAGAAGGTTTATGTTTCATTAACATAGGGAAAATGTGTCTTCCTTTTTAAAATTGTTGCGGTATATATATATATATCGATTACTTGCTCTAATTTATATATGCTTGTTGGTTGTTAATTCATTTTAGTATATATTGTTGAAATGGTTAACCCGTATTGTTATATGTGAGACGCTGAGAATGAATGCCCTGGTGGGGCTTTTCAAACCGAACGGACCCTTTGGAAATTGAATGGGCTCCGCAGCCCAATCAACAATTACACCCTTTTGAAGCTTATGAGCTCCGCAGCCCAGTGAGCACACACTAACACTCCTTGAAATATATGCTTAAGGCCCACGAGGATTTAACACAAAATGTAGCTTTGAAAAATACTGGTGTAAAGTGTAGTTTTTTACGCAAGGAGTATGAATCAAAACACATTACGAACAAGCTCAAAATTTACGCATAGGATTTACGTCTATAGTTTCATGGACTTAAAGTGTAACAAGCGTCTCGCACACCTTCGGGGCCTTCCGTTGAGGCCCAAAAACCATCAACTCATATAAACCTCGCGGGTTGATTTCACACGCAACCACATAAACTCGTTTGAGTCTATTGGCACTCGAAAACAACACAAATATGACAATATTAACAACAGACAAACCGAGACAACAAAGTAACTACACATGACCTTTATGAGAAGGCTAAGGATCAAAATGAGATAACTAAACTGAAACTTATACCGAAAAGCTAATAGTAAATTCAATTGAACCAAAAACCAAATTAGTGTTTAGGCTATGAGCCGTGAACCAAAACTAACGCAAGTCGGTGCCAAGTGAGTTTCTCAACCGTTTCTAAGTTTAGACATAAGCCGAAATCAACAATTAAGTCAAAATCAAAGTTTTATGTTTTCTTTCTTTCTCCCCTGATGTTCATTCACAACCAACAACAACAACATTAAAGATTTTTCCAATAATTTTACAACAACAAGAACATTAACTTTTCAATAATCAAAACAAGTTATTATGGTTGTTACTGTCGATCGACCAAAAAGAATAATTAGAACAACAAATCAAATTCATTATAACAAAGTAAAAGATTCATAAATCCTTACAACAAGGTGGAGGCTCTATGGCAGTGATTCGGACCGAAGGGAGAAAGAGGAAACGCGAGCTTCTTGGAGCAATAACTTGATTTCAGGAACAATTGACCCTCCCATTACTTGATTACAACACTAATTTACAAACCCCCAATTCAATTTTAAAAACCCCCTTGATTTATAAAAACCCTAATTTCTTTGATTGAAACAAGAGATGATGAAGAACTCTTCTGAGATTGAATCTATTTATAGGGAATAAATTGGGATGATGAAAGTGACTCAAGAGAAAACCCAAAACATGTTTCTTCCCTTTTTGAGCTCTTCCTTCCTCGAATTCGGATCAAAACGCACCATGTGTGCTTCTAGGATGTAGTCTAGACGAATTTGGGGAGTGACAAATTGGATTTCAGCCTTGACTATCAACAGGAAGGAGAATACACCATTTTGGTGATTTGGAGCGTGGGAGAGGAGTAGGGGAGACAGAAAAGTCAAAAAAAAGTTGGGGTAAAGAAAAGTGGGATAAGGATTGATTTTATTTTCTTTTGTTTTATTATTATACAACACAGTACAATCCGTACTCCGTGTTTTGTCGAATCCTCGAGTAAACGTACCTTCCCGGTACCCGAAAAATATAGAAATTATCTTTTTGGAAACGATTTCTTAAACGTAATAATATAACATTACTATTACGTAGAAATTTGATTATAACTATTTGCCGTTACAAATTTAGTTTCGGTATGCGTGCGGTGCCGTGATTTTCTAAATTCACGAGATAACCTCTCGTTTACTCTTTTAAATTATCAGTGAATGTTTTAAAAGTGTATATTTCACTTATCTAAGTATTTATTTTTAGTTCTGTGTGTTACTGCGTGCTGCAGTGTGTGGGGATAACTTCCCATAACAAGGGTTTAAGCTTATGTAGGCTTACATTTAACTTAGACAATAATAAATTTTACATTTACTATAAAATACTCAGTGGAAAAGTACCGTGTGTGCAGTGTCTTATTTTAAAGAAACGAGATGACCTCTCGTTTTTAAATTTTTGATATCGACATATGTCAGAAAATAATCGGTTTAAATTTTCTGACGTGATAAATATTATTATAATAATCCGAAATTTTACGGGTTGTTATAGTCTACCCACCTTACAAGAGATCCGTCCCGGATCTCAATTTACGTTACCCGATAGGGTGTCAGGAAAGAGGTGATGGTATTTGTAACAGATCTTGAGTTTCCCTGGGTTGTTCTAGGGTTTCCCTTTGGGTATGGGTACCTAGGTGTTCTGCCAGCAGCCCATCCTCTATCTGAGGTGCCATGATTTTCTGGGATAAGTTCATTGGGTGAAAGTTCTAATTTTTGATGTTATGAGGTTTCATTATTATGTTAGTGTGTGCAGCTCTAAATGGTCTTATCCAACGTATGTTCAAGGCCCATTTGTTTATGGTGTTTAGTGATACTAAAGTATGGTGGTTGATTCTTAAGATTTGCTACAGGTTTGTGTGTTTTCTTCCTAAAGGAATAAAGAAACTTTTGTTTTTGAATTTTTCTTTCGAATAAATGTTTATATAAGTTTGACTAAGACCAGATTTCAAAATCGATAGTTGTGTAAAAATGACACATTTTCAAAAGATTGTAAAACCGGTTCTTAATTATGGTGTGTATAAGAAAATTTTGCGAAACTTTTAATGTTTCAGCCATCATTTTGTCTCATATTAATGAGGGATTTGGAAAGTATTATTATAGGATTTTTAAAGGGGAATGCTCAAAATTTAGAAACTATATTTCAGAAAGGATGTGTAGCAAGATATAAACATTTACCCATATCTATGAGTAGAGTTTAGTTGTCTAAGTTGGGTAAGGTTAGAGGTTTAATAGCTGATGAATCTCATTGTTATCTATGGTTTTAGGCAAAGGTGTGGGATACATCCTAAGGTTAGGCTTAGTTACCAAGGAGGACATTGGTGATTTAATTTTATGAGGTATTAACTTAAAACGCTTTTCGAGGGAGTAAGTAATCAATCGAGTGATTTCAAAATAATTTGTAATTTTTTTTTTTTTTTTTTTTTTTTTAGTATTATAAGACACTTTATCTTTGTAAGGTAGTAGTAACATTGTGGTTTACTTTATGATGTGGTGACAAGGTAGCAAGGTAGGCACTGTTATTTTTAAGAGGTGGTGGAGTTTCTAGGTATCAAATTTTCAAGGTAAAATTTTCACGTTTCTGTGGGGTTATAGGTCATTTATCTTGCCTTTCTAGATTTTCCCAAATGTTTATTGTTCTTTTTGTTGCCTATTCCCACTAGAGGATCTTTCTCATAGGTTCTATGGAAGGTTGCTCCTAGAGTGGCTTTGGGGTAGAGGTGACTATAACATAACCCGATTGTGATATGGAAATGTTATATATAGGAAAATAAGGCTTATGATTAAGAAGTAGTGTGATGCCAGTGTGTGACTTATGATTAAGGAATAGTGTGACGCCAGTGTGTGACTTATGATTAAGGAATAGTGTGACGCCAGTGTGTGACTTTAGTGTAACTCCAGTGTATGGCTTTAGTGTAACTCCAGTGTGTGGCTTTAGTATAACGCCAGTGTGTGACTTTAGTGTAACGCCAGTGTGTGGCTTTATAAAATATTACATGATTGTTTACCAAAAACATTACCATTTTCTGATATTAATCAAAACTTACTGGACATAACGCTATTATAACTATCCTAAGTATTGCAAAATTCACCTCTGAGTCGGACACAGGTGATCAGGCTATGTCCCACGGTCCCTAGTTGAATATAGGTGATCAATCTATATTCAACCGAGGTTCAATGAATTTTGGAATGCTTAGCGTAGTTATGCTAGTACTATGTCCTATTGCTTTTAAAAGTTGTCTTGAAGGATTAGAACAATTATTCCATTTATGTGAGGGAAAAGGTGTAGTGATGTGATACGTAAATATACGTATAGGGAAAAATAATTATAACATATAGTGAAATTAGGTGAGTAGTAATAAAACATATATCTTATCAAGTATGATCTCAACAGGATCATGAGTGAGGCATCAGCTTGGCAGGCAGGCACGTGCGGTCATAGGGTTATGTTTTTGTAAAAGTGGTTATAGTCTATGTTTTAAAATACCCAGTTCTCTACAATCTAGGCTCTGATACCAATATGTAACACCCCCAAAATGGCTCAGCAGAAACTCACAAGTATTGGGGTGCTACTAAATTGATATCACAACATAAGCGTAGAACAACTGATTTTCATATAGAAACTTTTATTCATTCTTGAAAACAATGTTTACATTATTGATTAGTGCGGAAAATGACCCATTATCAAAATGTGGTCCCAATACATAAATCAGAGTCGTCTATGACCATGTCATGCCTTTGCCTTGCGCCTCCAAAGATAAACTATCGCCTCAAAACCTAAAAATACATGCTAAAAAGTATCAACACGAGGTTGGTGAGTTCATAAATTTATTCAAATGGCACTTCAGTAAACCATTCAACATTCAGTTTGGATGGTCATTACGTCTTGCATAATGTCATAAAAATTTGTGTTTACCTTAGATAAAAGAATTTTATTTGTGGACCGAAAGTAGGGCATAAGTACGTTACAACGAATATAATGTCATATATTATATCTATTACGCTAGCACTAAGTTCATGCAACCGAAGCTACGACAGTTTCTGTATGCAAAATGTAGACATACAAATAAGGGGCCCATGGCGAGTGTTTATCCCAATACACTCGATTTCGACATGCTATATGTTTCGCCTTGACCCATGCGGGGCCAACCGAACAGGGGAGTCACCCCTAATAGATCTATTTATAATATTCGCGCTTCCCAGCAGGAATTGACAGTTCATGAAGAGGGCAATTTGGGATCTAAGGACTTAGGCTAATCTGCGTAATATTCCAAGTCAAACATTTTGGTATGGTCCATAAAACATCTATGTGTGATGTAACTTTAACAAGAAAACATTCAATAGTATAGTAGGTAAACATATCAATCATAAAGCATAGTATGCATCGGAATGCACAATTTTTGTAAATAAATTCATTTAAGTAAAAATGAGCATGTATCTTCCCCCAAAAACAAGTATAAAACAGTTTAAAAGTAGGGGCTATGAAACTCACCTTAGCCAATAGTAATATGATGTGAACAATTTAATTAGTGTAGTGCACGGCTCCGACACACAACCTAATTTAGTACGGCGATTTAGTCTTTACTCATGTTTAAGACTCGATAAAGTTTAACTAACTTTATAAAATTTTAAATGTTTGTGTTGTTGTTGTTGTTGCTTATGTGGCATCATTTATCTTAGAACAATTTACAGAGATTTGGGTGGATCTCGGCTTATGAGGGTATGACATGGAAGGAAACTCGAAGAAGGAATTGCGACTTTGGTTCCATGATGACCAAATGATAATATACGAAAGAATGATACCGAATGATGACATCCGGAAAGAAAAGTACACATATTATGAGACGTATACGGTGTGAATGAAGGAGATTTGTATATATATATATATATTACATGTACATATATATATTTTCATGTCATTTAGTATCTTAGGATAAATGTATCTAGAAAAACTTAAGTATAACCTATCTTGTATATATTTGAAATATTAAAATCTCCGTAAGTTTCAAGATATATATTATGAGTCACTAGCATTCGTTTGAAATAAGTGTATTTATTTTAAAAAATGGTTAAGCATTAAAAATCAATCTTTTAAACGATATAGGTGTCGACAAAATAATTCCAATTGTTATAGACAATGTGATGGATCACCGAAATATATTTCGAATACTAATATATTTTGAAGAATTGTATATAATTCGTCTTATAAAATACAATTTAGGTTTTCATAAAATATATTTCATTTGTGTATACATTATATGTTTATAAAATTTTGATATAACCTGAGTTAGATTTTCTATATATCTGGTTTGACTAATTGACAAGAGCCGTATAATTTATAACTCGGTTTTCTATAGTTGGAAGGTTTATGTTTTATTAACATAGGGAAAATGTGTCTTCCTTTTTTTGAAATTGTTGCGGTATATATCGATTACTTGCTCAAATTTATATATGCTTGTTGGTTGTTAATTCATTTTAGTATATATTGTTGAAATGGTTAACCCGTATTGTTATATGTGAGATGCTGAGAATGAATGCCTTGTTGGGATTTTCAAACCGAATAGACCCTTTAAAAATTGCATCATATTACAACATAACCCATAACGGGAAATGATGCGTTTACACAAAGAGACCTTTGACTTAATTTGACTAATAAGGGAGTAAAACCCGTTACATGATTAGAGAAACATAAACACGGATTATGATCATATGAATACTTTCCCTTGATGTCATATGAAAGGTATGAGTCTCCTAGGTTTAGTAAATCCTTGGCTAGAGGACTTTGATAAAATATTGAGTTGCCATTTTGTAAAAAACGAGAGGTTGTGATTTTGAATCCTCTAAATCTAAAACTCGTTTTGAGTGTTCCCTGTGAAGCACATATCATATTCTTACTTGTATTGAAAGAACCACATTTTTCGGCTAAGGGGAAATCCGACTTTCAAAACCGACCTGAACCAAACAGTCCCTGGCGCGCTGCCTGTGCGTTGGAGCGCCAGTAGCGTGTCAGGAGCAACTATTGATCGTTTTGGTTTTTGGCTAACGTTTTTGATTTTATGTGTTGTGAAGGTTTATTTGTCATCATTAAAACAAAAGGAGACCCTGTTGTCCCGATAATCTCTCCCTTTTTGATGATGACAAATAAATTTCGAAAGCAAAAAAATTACACAACGTAGCGAAGATTAAGAACACCGTTGATGTAGCCTTGCGTCTTGACCTTTGGCATGTAATTTGGTGAAGCTTGATATATCTTTACTAGATCTTCACTCGAGCTTCTTTCTTTCTCTCGAAGCTTTGCTCTTTTTTCTTTCTTTCTCCCGAAGCTTTGCTCTCTTTGCTTTCTCTCTCCTTCTTTTGTCGAATCAAGAAGGCGGGAAGCTCCCCCTAGATCATTGCTTCCCCTTGTTAAAAGGCGGGGATCCATTGGTCAAGAGCATCACCTTTGCGGTGTTTTTTTGCTACACATAAACATACAACACGCAACATACAAGCAATCTCACATGTGGAAGTCCAAAATGGGTTAGGTAACCATTTGGATACTTGCGACATGGGTTAGTCCTTAATATTAAGAATAAGCATGAAGCATGTACGTAGAGAAATGGAAAAATAGAAATAACATTAACTAGCACAACCACGATACATAGTATTCCATGAATTAAAGCATGACATAATGTTCAACACATTCAAATCCTAACAACGATAAAATCACACAACAAGAAATGAAAGAGTCCTAGGAGATCACCAAGTTCATGAACCTTAAACACCAACAAAACAAGTAATAATCCATCAAAGTTCTTTTCAAGACATGTACGTAGCCGGTAGCCCATTTCTTGACGAAGTTCTTAAAAACTCTAAGCTTTGTTCGAGTCTCTCAGCGTTGTCGCTTGGTTTCTTGGTATGTCTTGAAGGCAATACACTCATTGAATGGCAATTTTTCAAACCACTTTGTTGTTCATCTTCACTTATCACATCCTTCGAAGCATTCCAAGCTTCTTCATCAAACATCTCATTTATCATGTTCTCCATTCTTCCAATTGGATCCATAGATGGTTGTTGAGATGTTGATGCATGGAATTCCGGAAGAGGAACGGGGACATCAGGGTTGGTGAGGCTTTCAGAAAGAATTTAGTGAAGACCGGTCCCATGACATCACATGTGGGTAATCTACTTGGATCATTTGGGTGTTCATTTTGAATATGCTCATATAGAGTTATGAGAAGTCAAGCAAAAGGAATCAATCTCGTATTACCACTTAATTTATCCATCATTCTTGTCATATGATAGGCAAAGTTGAAGGGTGTTCGGGTTTCAATGTAATAGAGCATGTAACCAACCATAACATAGATGTTAACCTTAGACCTGGTTTTCAAAAATATATTAGAAGTCAAGACGTATTCCCAAGTCCGAAGTTTGTCATGGAGGCGTGCTTGAGGTCATTTCATATCTGGTTCACTGCCACAATGGAATTGGGGTTTGAAGATGGTGTTTTGGACGTCTACAACATTGATTCTTCCTTTTTTGGTTGGATGGTAGATTCGGTATTTTTTGAATTCGTTGGCTTCGGTAGAGTCAGTTTCAAACATGATTCCTTCTGAAGATATGTTCAGAACCTCTCCGAGCTTTTCCAAACTCCATGTATAGTCGTGACCATACATTTGAATTTTGAGAGAGAGCTCATTTTGGTCAAAAGAATATCTTGCATGGAACTCTTGAATATGACGAGGATAGATTTGGGTGGAAGAAGTGCAAAGGATAGGCAACGAGCTTCGGTAAAAGGTTGTCTAAGACCCGAGACTCGTAAGTAATCGTTGTCATAATGACGTCCTTCATGGTAGCTTCTACCTTCGAAAGGTTGTAGACAGTGATGTTACATGCATAACAGACCTACTTCATGAATTTTTTGGTATTCTTTCGATCACTCATTGTTTATAAGAAAATAACATAATGTGTGTTTATATGTATATATGATAGAAAAACGAAGAAAATATCACAACATTCCTGGTGCGCTGCCAATGCGTCGACACGCCAGCCAGCGCACCATCCTTGTTAAAATATGCCCCCACCAAAAGTTTAAGATTTGAATATTTTTCATGTGTAAGTAGAAATCAGATACATATAGACTTATTATAGGTCGAAAACCACAAAATTGCTTAGTGTAGCTTGCTCAAAAATCATAATTTGAATAATCCTTAAATCAATAAGTTTTGAATTTTTTTTCCATAGTCTTGTTTGGAATGAGAGTAATCCTACAATGTAATCAATCAATTTTACACAATCAAACCCCTTGTGAAGTGCCTAAAACTAGTTTTATGGATGAAGCCTTATAATATATATGAAGATAACATAATTGATTACAAAATCTTTCAAACCAATCGTGATAATGAAAATAAACAAGGTATGGAACAATAGGAGATTGAGACTTACCAAGATTCATGAAAAATTGGAGAAGAAAAAAAGTGGTGATGGTGAGGGTGTTTGGAGTGCCAATAGGCCAAGAAGAAGGAAGAGGAAGAAAGTAGCGATTGGGTTAGATGAGTAAGAAAGTAGTGAAGTGGGGTCCCATAGGATCTTGTGGTCCAGTGAGAAGTGAGTCTTGTGGATTCCCTTTGGACGAGTTTAGGAAAATGATAAGGGTCTTATAAATGATGAAACATGTTAATACAAATAAACCATAAAAACGTTTATTTATATTTTACGATCTTCTATGTTTTGTCGATAACAAACGTAAAATCATTTTAACGAAACAAATAAAATATGTAAAAGGTTTGAGCCAATAGTTTACTAACACACTTTTACTAAACATATTAAAACTATATCATAACATGTTTAGTAAATAAGTTATATAAAACCAAAGACATTTTTATATAAACACTAAACAAGTAATATTGTTTACATCTTATAGAAATGCATATGTATAACAACTAGTGTTTACATAATATAGAAATGTACATATATACTTTGTATATATATTGTAATGGGTAAAGTAAGGGGTAAAAACCAAAGTCCATGGCCCATGACCCATGACCCATGATCCATTGACTAGGTACAATGAATGTTGTTGGGTAAAAATCAAAGTCCATAACCCATACCCATGGAGCATGATCCATAACCCATGACTCATTGCATGACATCATGCATAAAGTCATGTTGGGTATTATCCATAATCCATGACCCATGACCCAAGATCCATAACGCAATGTCTAGGTACATTGCATCTTGTTGGGTATCCATAATCCATTACCAATAACCCATGGTTCATAACCCGTAACCCATAGCCTGGTTTGCAACCCGAAATCTAGAATAACTGACCCAGTAGCCGAATCCCTAGGTTTGCACTAGCCGGATCCCTCTGGGGAGAGATCCGTGGGAACCGTGGGACAGTAGACAAGTTTTTGTCTATAAATAGTGAGCCATTTCTCTCTTGCTCACTACCACTTCACATATACATTCTCCCAGTATTCTAACATCTCGAACCTCTGATCCAAATGATCATTCTATGTAGTTTTATGTTTGTGTGATTCTATAGGTTCCTCTTAAAGGCGAGATCACCACCTCTTGAAGACGTGCAAGCTCAAGGTCATGAGTTGCTAAGCTTCGTCATCATCAAGAACACTGAAGTGTATCTTGTTGATAGTTCTTTCCTTCCTCCATAGAAGTGTTGTGTTGAAGGCATTAGTGAAAGGTGCCGAAGGATCGTGTCGAAGGCACTAGTGAAAGGTGCCAAGGTTCTACATTCGATATGATGCATCGATGTACGAGATAGATAGTTTGGGTTAAAGGATATTGATATCCTTATAGTGTAGTAACAAGGAGTGGATCTCCTTTGGGGTAGTTGTGTTGTGGTGTTGTAGTGTTGGTAGTAGTTCCTCTTTTGTAATGGAACTCGGTATCTAGCCTTGTACCGGATAAAGTTTAGGTGACGTTGTGATAGGTTTGGTTCTACCTCGTGGAAGAAATCGGTGTCTAGCCTTGTACCGGATAAAGAGTAGGCAACGTTGTGAAGGCTTCTCCGCCACATTAAGGAGCTTGTGTTGTGTAGTGCTTTCAAACTCTCGAGTGGGGTACTCGGGGAGTGGAGTAGGGCAAGGAAGGTGTCTTTGTAGCCGAACCACGATAAATACTTGTGTCATGGTGTAACACCCCCAAATTATTGTCCAGCGAAAGCATACGAACCTTTGGGCGCTACTATCTTGGTATCACAACATAAGGTACAAAGAATGGTTTTTTTTCCATTCGTTTAGATTAAAATTCATTATTTGAAAAAATTAAGTTTACATTAATGAAAGTAGTGCGGAAATAGGCCCAAAAGATGTTTAAAGCGGTCCTGATTATTCATCAGAGTCGCCTATGACCATGCCCTTTGCCAAACGTCTTCCAATAGTGAGCTATCGCCTTAAACCTGAGAACACATGCTAAAAAGGTCAGCTTACGCTGGTGAGTTCATAGAGTTTAGTTACAAAAGTAATAGTGGACCTGATAAAGTTTAATTGCTATGTGCGACTAAGGCAGATCTATAATACACATTCCAATCAACAATCAATCCCATCAATAATCAATCCAATCAATAGTCAATCCAATCAATAATCCACAACACGTTTGAGATCTTAGCAGGGCCTCGAGCGACTCTAGCCAGCACAATCGTAGCAAGGCTTAGAACACAAGCTACCCTGGTCTAGGTCGGTATTCTTAGCTAGGCATCGCGTTATAGCATAGAGATGCTACGTTAGTCTAAGTCGACAAATGTCGCATTTCTAACCTTTCCCAATCAACACATTAGCAATTCAAAATAGTAGTGGCAGGTCCAAGAAATAGTTTGTTTTCACATAAAACACATAAGATCACAATCCAAAATCAAATATTCCAAACAACAGTCATTCTCACATAATATTCACATATTCACATACGGTTGGTTAAAAGCAGCATGTATTCTCCCCCAGAATAGTTATGAAAACCTTTGAAAAGAGGGCTATGAAACTCACCTTAGCCACAGTAATGCACAATTCACTATTGACACGACTGCCATCTAAAGTTAATCTCCACGGCATCAAGATGAGTGTATGACGAATACGATAGAATAGAAGTGACGCAACCTAATGCGTATACGATTATCTTAAAATACAGCTCATACGATAAAGAAGTCGATAGAAAGTAATGTGTCATATTTTTCGTGGATCATTCATGTCATTACTTTCAAAAGTCCATTATTAGTATCTCAAGAGTTTATAATTAATATCTCAAAAGTTTAGTTTTAACGTTTCGTGCGGTGGTAAGAAACATAGACACGACGCACAACTTACGTGAAAGAGGAGAAGACGTCGACATAGTCGAGACATACTGACTAGAACGCACGCCAAAAAGGAAGAGACATCGACAGAGTCAAGAAATACTAACAATACTCAAGCTAGTCAAAGACTAGGAAATGACGAAAACTATTTGTGTAATATAAATAGGTTAATTGATAAGTTTCGGCAATTTACCCAATAATCCCCAAACGTACATGTTTATAATAAAAGATAAGTTTCTATTTATCGTTTGATTATCAAAGGTTTCACGATCGTTACTCGTAATTATACAAGTTTATAATAGAGTACGTCATATAAAGTATACTATTGTAGTATATTATAAATGACACGTTCGTTTGTTCAACGTTTCCAAAACATTATGATTTTATTATATCGTTTTCTTCAAAACAATCTTTCCCGACGAGTATTGTAGCAACCCGTAAATTTTCATAAGGTAAAATGACTATTTTACCCTTTGACTTCTTAAAAGTTGACTTTGACTTTTTACTATTTGACTTTTACCGTAACGTAAAAGCAAATACTGTAACTGGTAGTAACCAGTAATTTCCCAAGTTAAATAATTCAATCTGTTTTGAATTATTACACTCTGAACATTTTTGTTCACCTTTGGCTATAAATAATTATTTAAAGTTGTGACTTTAATAATTACGAAAGTTTAATCGTGTAAACTTTCCTCGCGGTCAACACAAGACTACGATAAGTCTAGGTGTTCAAAATACTCTATTTTTATCAATAGTGATATTTTATATGAACTATTGCCACTTCGTTATTTTTACGTAAATATTTTACTCTTTACGTAATACGCGTGCTCGAACCTACGTTATTAGGTTTTAACAACATAGACGCACCCAAATAGACTTATCACACTTTTAATATACCTAGTTAGAGTATATTGATAAGTTTTAACATTTTTTTGGAAGTATTATATTTTTACGTTACTCGGTTTTAAGTTTCGCGAATTAAGGGCTTAACATTAGTAATTACCGGGACCAAACTATACATTAAAAGTTAATACTTATCAACTAAAAACACAAATTATCACCTCTTCATGATAGGTGGCGTTTGATGAGTCTCATAAGGGCCACATGGCCTCATCTCCTTATAACATACAACTTACTCATTAAGTTTTGTCCCCCACTAGAAGAGTTATCATCTCAAACATATCATTTCATATGCAAAACTCACTCAAACACTCTCTTCCTCCCTCTTGCTGCCATGAATACCAAGACCCAAAACACCATCATCTATTTTAATTCAAGCTTCAAGTTGTACATGAAAGATTGAAGGTTCAAGATGTTACAACTAGTTCTTGTGTTGTTTTGAAGATTCCTTGGTTGAAACAAGAGTTACACAAAGGTTAGGAGCTGAAGTTAGGAGTGTTCTTGGGTTCTTAGAACAAGGTTATAATAAGGGTTTTATAAGGTTGAAGTCGAGTTGGGTTGAAGATTGAAGAAAGGGTTGAAGACTTAAAAGGGGTTTAGACTTGATTATTCTTGAGACCATCCAACATAAGTCTTGTAAGAAGTTGTTTATATTTCATATTCATTCAATATGGTTGTAATAATATTTATTGGATGTAATTTGATATAAGTAGTATATGTAATATGGCATGATTGATGTTGTACATGAAGTTTTGATCATGAAAATAAGCTAAAACAAACCTTAGGTGGGTTTTGTAAGTTGAAATCTGGAACAGTCCCAAATATTTATTAAACTGATCATTTCAGTAAAATTTGAGGTCAATACAGTAAGATAGGATTGTAGAGCTATGTCTTATGGTCGTTTCGCCGGGTGGCGCACCTCATAACTCATCCCGATGAGTAAATGAGAGCCAAAATGGTAAAACATGTCAAAATCTGCACACCAGACTTAATTTGGGAAAAGCCCATGGTTCTGGTCATTTCTGGAAGTCGACTCAGTTTTATGAAATGTAGCTAAGACATAAACTTGAAGTTTGGCGAAAGCCGCGTGTCAAAACAAGTTGTAGAACTCAACTTATGGTCGTTTTGGCAGGGCTGAATGTGCAGCCAAACTTTCTGCATTGAAATATAGGTAATTACTTGTTATTAGACAATTGATATAAGTAAAATTTGGACTTTGGACTTGATTAAGCTTGAGAAGCTGTTAGAGGAAGTAAAAACTAAAACTTGGGCTTTTGAATCACTTAAAAAGGACTTATGGTTAAAAAGTTATGGCCAAATGAAGATAACTAGAGGTGAATATGTTGTTGGATCAAAAAGTTTGCTGAAACGATTTTAAAACGTGATTTAAACCCTTTTCTGCTCCGAATCAGCAAAAGTGTAAAACACGAAAGTTGCTCGGAATGAAATTTTCTTCAAAAACTCAGGAGCACGTAAGCTGAAAGTGAACGAAAAGTCTTAAAAACAGCAAATACTAAACGGACCTGTTGCGACTAGAAAACAACCATGGTCATGGAAACTTAGTGTATTTTGATCCTTTGAGGCCGAAACGAAGCCAAGGTTAAGCCGAGGCTGTTGTCTTAAGGTCTTTAAACTTAGACATAACCATAAGAATGACCTTGAATATCATCTCAAGTTGTTTAAACATAATTTAGCCGCACGACTAGTTTGGACTTAATGGTCGATTCTTGTTTTAAAAATTGGTTCATTGGGTTAGACTTTGACAAACTAAGTAATGACCATATGGCATGATAAACTACTTCACGACACACAACTTATATCATCATATCGTCACACAAGGCAATCAATAGTCTTTGACGAAACATGACACATGTGTTATACAACATTTGTCTCGTCAAATACTTGCTTATAAATGATAAGTACTACAATAGTAAGGAATTTCATTATCATAAAGAGGCCTCTTCGGGGTGTCGTATCGACGAGTTGTGGAATTACGATTTAAAGTGTCCTGGCTCCTCATACGTTCACTACACGACCTCTTGATTTTGATAGCCCGAACGATGGTACGAGGTTATTTATAAAAGGGCTATAAGCCAAACAACACTTAAGGGATACATTAACTAAAGATTTATGTACAACATCATAAGCCAACAAACTACATAGACGTGTACACTTATATCGTACACCATACTAAAACGCGAATACTATGCTTTCGTAGGTGATCATTAAAGATCGTGATCTTGTCATACTCTACCGTTGACATACATTATATCGTTACACTCCGCTGCTGATCACTACCGTGAGTTTCATAGCCCCAGCTTTTGTTTAACTGTTTTATAAACTCTTTTGGGGGAGATACATGCTACTGCTTTTACTATATGCTAAAATGCTTTATTATGGACAATTACTTGTAAACTGAATGCCTTGACTGTATTATTGCAAACCACTAAGTTGTTTATGCCAAAAGTCCCCAACATCATGGACCACTAATCACTGGGAGTGAGCGCAAATATTGCGGATAGGCCTATCGGAATTGACGCACCCGTCTATGTTATCGGAAATAACAAGGCGCACATTATTTGAGGTTACCTAGGTATATGGCAAATACCTACCCGGGGCAAGTTATTATCTATATATATCGCCCGGTGATATATATACAACAGTCAGTCGTGAGTGCCATGAGCTTAGAGCAATAATAACTTTCAAGAAGATAATTGTACACATTGCAATTATACTATAAACTATATTGTCCACTACTGTTTTCAAACCTATGAGGTTTTTATCGTTTGTATTGACCGGTTAAGCAATCAAACGCACTATGGGCGTAGCCCACTACTTTGATAAACTTGATATCTTGTGATCAACTGTTTTGCTTACAAACCTATGAACTCACTCAACCATTGTGTTGACACTTTTTAGCATGTTATCTCAGGTTCGAAAGGAATTAGCTGGCATGGCATGTGAAGGCGCACGGAAAAATATTTTGAAGACAATGCATATATTATCATTCGAAAAACTTTACAAATTTTATGTTGTACTTTTTATACTTGTACAAACTTGTGGGACCGGTTTGTAAACTCTGATATTTTAATCGAATGATAATTTATTTCAAAACGTCTAATTTGGAGTCGTTTTCTGTAATTCGTGCTGTGAACTATGAAGTAATACCCCAGTGACACAATCTTCCGCTGCGATAATTTTGGGGGTGTTACAAGTATTTAAGAGTTAACTTGTATTTAATAAACATGAGTTACTATCGTAGTTTATAAGGATTTAAAACTAAATAAATCATATCCGTCGATAGTATATATATATAGTTATATATTTCATTATTAGTTAAATTGTGAAAATAGAATATTTAGGCATATCGCGAAACAAACATATTAAACTCATTTCCGAGTCTAATATATTATACTCGTTTGAGCCAAAACGTTTAATAAAGTCCCACTTATTAGTCAATATAACTTGTTATCAATTGCTATTCTAATTTATAAAACGTAGTTGATTCTTATAACGTATACATAATATATGATATTAATTATTAATAACATATCAGATTCCTAAATGTTTATCACGTTATATTAAAAATAACTTGTCCATTATTCGCTAGAGTCTAATATCGTTTTTCCGATAATTTTATTCCAGTATTGTCGTGAAATTAATTTGCTACGTTATCGAGTCGTTAAGTATATATATATATTACAAGTTTATCCGTTGACATATATTATTTAATATTTCCTTATCAGTAACCGTTAATTCACTTTATCAACCGTTTACGACTTATAAAGTATTATCGTGTCTTATTCACATTGAACCCGTAACTAGTTTTACTTATACCATATATCCAATTTATAAACCAATTATCGAGTCTTTAGTTGAATTGAACCCGTAACCCATATCATATCTGAAATGTAACAAATATACCAATGACGAAACACGTACTCACGTTAGTCCTAAATTAACTAAATCCGCAAAGTATAAATGCAATTTAACCTTAATTTTGGCCAAATACTCTCATAACCAAACAAACAAACGAGTACCCATAGGGTCTCGTTTTACCATCTGGGCCCAAAACAAAATACCAAAACAAAAATACCAAACATATATTAATTCTGGTTAGTGTTGGATCTGACCCGACTCACTGAGTTGACCGCTGAATTGACTCACACCCAAACTGACTCGAGTCCCACTTGACTCAGCTGATTCAACTCGACTCACAGAGTCAACTCACACGAAACAACAATAACAACATTCTTAATCCAAACACCGTTTTTCAGTTATTATACCACACGAATCCCACCAATTATTTTGATTAGTTTTTACCATTTCTCAAAACATCTCTAACTCGACTAAATATCAATCCGAGACAATTAATCAACATATTCCAAAATTAAAATGAGGCAAACGAACACTTGTTAACTTTTTCTTACCACAAACTTCCCTTTTAAAATCACGCAACTCTTCTCAATCATTGTGAATATTCATAGAACATTCATATGATGAGGCATGTGATAACGTGGAAATGTCCTAAGGGTTAAGAAGATAGAATTTTCAAGGTTGTCGAGTTGGTGATGGGGTTCTTGTAGAATTTTTTTTTTAATTTTTTAGAAGAAACTATGTTGATAAAGAAGGGTTATCTCAACTTATCCTAGCAGTTCTTCGCTTGAAATGTGTAGAAGATGAGTGGGATGCGGAAGCATTGACAGTATAGAGCGAAGGTTGAGAATTGTAGATAAATTGAGAGGGTGATGGATACGAAAGTAACCAAACATATGGTGTGTTTTGTACCATGTGGAATTATTGTTTGACTCAAAGATCAAGAAGATGATTATAAAAGGTTGTGAAAGTGAAAAGGCTAAGGAATCAAAACATGATTAGAATTTGTTCAAACAAGAGATGATTCTGGTTCGTGACTGCACCAAGTGGGTTATGATAGTGTTTTTGAAACTGTGAGAAATGAAAACAAAATAAACTGTCTCAGCAGACAACGGTCCGACGGTACCATTAAATCTAGTGGTACCATCCCTAATTTAAGGGTATCGTGACCTGCTGAGGTCAGTTTTGACCAAAAATTTGATTTTCGACAAAGAAATTTCACATATTTTGTGATTTTATAGACCTTAGATTAAAGGAATTTATACCAAATAAATTCTTTTTATGAACGAATCCAGTGGGATTCGACGAACATTGATCGAGTTCATTTTTTTTCAAGAAATGACATTTAATTGCATTTCGCAAATTAATTTTACTTTAAATATTTCGGATGAAATATAAGTTGTCATTGGAAGCTTGAGAGGATTTGTGTAAAACCCACATTTTCGAGCACGTGAAATACCCGAAATACCCTTTAATCTCGAACTTATGAAATACGTTAATTATTAAAATAATTCGTCATGACTACAACTTAAATATTTAAATCGTTAACACCCGAGCAACTAAAAGTAACATGAAAATAAAACTTACGCTAAAATAGTTTATACACATTTATTTTGTGTCACACGTTTCTCTTTTGTCCCTAGCCGAATAAAGTGTAGTGTACAAACGTATCGAATCGTGAATTAAGGCTAGGTTCGTGATTGGCTTAAATTTGGAAGCCTTCCATCTATTTCTCTTTATTTTGTTGTTTTCTTTTGTACCCCTTTTCCCCCTAGTCGGTTTCATTAAACCGAATATCACAACTCAAACCGAAAGAGAAAATTTAAATCACAAACCCTAAAACTAAACAATAAGCGGCTGCCTCTCCTCTCCCATTCGAAAATCAGGAAACACCACACATACATACATACAAATCGATCCTGGAGGGCTGCAAGGCTTGAAGAAATCGAGCAAGGTCATTAAGGGTTGTTTCCTTTGATCGGCTAGGGTTTAAATTGGGTATTCGATCTTTGTCTTTGTCCTTCCTTCGAGTTTTTGCCCAAGGTACCATATTCTTTGATTTCTATTACTCATAATCGACTCAAAATATTCAGGGAATCATGCTTGAAACATATTAAATTCGTTATATGGATACATGTTTATGAAAACTAAAACCGAAAATCATAGAAACTTAATTAAATCATATGTGGGCTGTTTGGTTGCGAAAAATTAGGGTTGGGGGCTGTTTTGAATTGACTTGGGTGAGTAAGGGTGTGTTTGGTTCGATTTCGTGTGGATTTGGGTAGTGTTTGGTGTGTTGGAATAAGGGTTTCGTGTAGTGTGCATCATATTTTACGAATGGTGTTAGTTGTTGATTTGTGATTTTATGTGAATGGAATTATGTTGTAAATGATTATGGGTATGAATATGTAATGACCCTTATATGTTATTAGATTTATATAAGTGGTGTATGTTCGTTTTTGGAATCATTGTGAAGTTTTATAAGCCATTTTCATGTTAAACTCTAATTATGAATTCATGATATTATGTGGATATGTTAGCGTTAAAAATGGTACTTAAGATATGAGAATTTGGAAACGGATTTTATAACATGATTATATGTCATATTGAATGAGTACATGAACTTTCAATGATGGGTGATAACATGCTTATTGATGAATTTGATAGCTTAGAAGTTCATGATTTTTATGTGAAGGTTATGGTGATGTTTGCTTGACTAGAACTTGTAATATTGTGAGATTGGATGGGGAATTGTATGATATGGATGGTTAGACTTTTATTTCTGTAATTTATAGATATTTGATGATGGTTTCCTTGTGGATATGATTTGGTGGGTGATGGATGGGTTAGCAACATGTTTAGGACTTGTTATTAGCTTTCTACATGAAATTATGGACTTATAATATGTCAAATGTTTGATATTATGCTTCATTGGTTAAATTGATGACACCTCTGTAGAATTCATGCTATTAGACCCTAAACATGATGTATGATGAGTTTTGTGATGTTTGGCATGCTTAAGAGGTGATTGGTGACTTGTTTGTTGCTTGGTTATGATTGCTTGTTAAGCTGTCCAGAATTTAGGTTGGATTCATCTAGGTGTTATCTGATGATACTTGCATGTTTTTGAGTGATTCTTGAGCCTAAATTGTATTACATTGAAATAGCTTTCTGGAAATATAAGTCTTGTATCATTTGCATACCTGGAAGTATGATTTTTACATTTTTGGAGTTAGGGTGTCTGAATCTGAATTTGTGAGTTTAAATTTGTGATGTAGTATTTGATTTTTAGTATTTAATCTATGAGGTTCTGGAGCTTTTCCTTTGGTGGTTATGATGTTTATATATTTTGTGAGACCTGTAGTTTTTGGTTTGATGTGTGGAGTAGGGTGAGTGTGTTTGTTGGGGCTATACTTTTGGTGTGTGTAAATCTGGGTGAGTTCTGGACAGGTCTGGACTCATGATTTTCCATAGGACATTTGGCTTGGAAATAAAGTCCCCCAATTTTTGGAGAGTCTCTTAACTCATATGGGAACCCTTGGGATTTTCCTTGATTTTATTTGAGCTAAGTAAGTATTTTATAAAAATCGCTAAATTCTGGTCCAGATGTGAATTTAAGAAAATGAAAGATAAAAAGAGGATATCAATAAGTAAAACACTTACACATGCATAAGAAGCTTATAAAATGAGTATATAAGTAATATATGATATCAATTCGTGTAGATTCGTTGAAGAAGATACGACGTTGATTTCCGGTGTTACCTTTCCGTTTGTTTTCGTTTCGTTGCTAAGGTACATATATTCTTTCCCTTTCTCAGTAAGGGTTTACTCTCATGGTTTCTCGATCTTTGACTTTGATTCCTTTTCTTTAATATGATTATGTTTGATATGATCTCTTTGATATAATTCCCTTTGTTATGATTCCTTTGATATGATTCATTTGATATGATTCCATCCGTTATGACATTCGATCTGCTATCCGTTTTGTTATGACAATTGTTATGATATCTGTTACCATCTGTTGCTATGATATGATTCAGTTATGTTAATATGGTTCGTCTGGATATGATATGATTTGTTTTATTTGGTTGCCGAGCTAACTAGCCATGGAGGTACCATGGCCATGTCATTGATGCACCAATGGCATGACACTATCTGGGGCGGTGTGATTAGTCCCCGACGTTCCCTTTTGATATGATATGATATATGTGATCACTTGGCCATTATAAATACGTATGTACAGTCTCGAACTGGCATATGTATATATGATTTGTTTTTGCAGGGAGCGTATGGATGCATCCTAGGTACTCAATTCAGTTTTGGTGATGTGGTGCGTGTGTGCAATACACCCCCTCACATTCTGGTACATTGGGCTAGCTACCCATGTACACTTTGATATGATTTGACGGATTGGATATGATATTGGTTATGATTTGTAGATTTGGCTATTGGAGTATCTCCTTTATTATAGGCGCTCGGGGCAACATTCTGATTCTGGTTATTATATGATTTGGCAGATATGGGTTATGATATGTGATTTGTTAGATTTGACTATTGGAGTATCTCCTTTAGTATTAGGTGCTCGTGACAACATTCTGGTTTTGGTTATTATGTGACTATCTGATATTCTGATTCATTCGTTTGCTATGCCTATTCAGTCATTCAGTTGACTACTTATTCACTCAGTATTCTTATGTGATTCGTTTGACTATCGGACTTATGCTTCAGTTCATTTGGTTATTATACTTAGTCTTCAGGTCATTTGATTTACTAGGCTTTCACTCTATTTTGGTTGGCTTCCAAGCTTATACTTCAGATTACCACTTCATCCGTTTACCGAGCTATTATATGATTATGGGATTCAAGTGTGGTCTATGCTATTATATGATTATTTGATCCATCTGTTTACCATGCTGGTATATGATTACATGATTTCTCTGTCTACTATGTTAGTATGTAGTTACCTGATTCATCTGTCATCATGCTAATATCCGATTATCCGCTTACCATGCTATTAAGCGACTATTTGATTCGTCTGGTTGCCATGCTAATATGTAATCCTTTGATTTAGCCGTTTATCATGCTATACTTCATTCAGTTATTTCGTGGGCTATGATTATCATTTAGTAATCCTATTTGCTATTTGTCACTACCATGTTTACACTTCTGTTCATGTTACCAGTTCATGAACAAATAAGGTTCCACTTATGTTATCTGTCTAGTTGACTTGTTTAGTTGCCATGCTATATTCTTGTTCAGTTACTTCATTTGATTATGATGTTCGTTCAGTGTTTCCTACCTATACTTGTGACTGACATGCTTATGCATTTATTAGTATCTCAGCTTGTTATGATATTTATTATGTTTATTAATTGTTGATTTTCTGACTTGTGTGATTGCCATGCTTCATTCTATGCAATTGCTTCCGCCTGCTAATGGAATTCAGCTTAGCTTATGTATATCTGATTTTCTGATTTGTTTGTTTTGCCATATTCATGTTTAATTGATCCGTTGACTACTATGCTTGTTCACTGTTTGGTTACTTGTTTTGATTATGATACTGTTCATCAACTCCGATATGATTATGTTTCGATACTTGTATGTTTGGTTATTTATATGTGTTTGTATTTGTTTAATGATTCGCTGCTTTGCTGTACTTTGTTCTTTTGATTTCTGTTCTTTCTGGGAAATATGTTAATATTGTGTTCTGCAGATTCCTCATTGACTCATAGCCTCATTGTGCTCATTCGTTACGATTTTGATATCAGTATCCTTTGTTTCGTTTTGTATTTTGATTCTGTTTAGCTTTTGTTTTGTTATATCTGTTCACTGGGCTTTTTAAGCTCAGCCGCACTTCTTTTCCATGCGGCAGGTACCAAGTAGGATGCTGGGCTTTCTTGGGCTGAGAGTAGGAGTATTTGAGTGATCCGACTCTAGTTTCCCTTATCATTTTGGACTTATTTGAAGAGCAATTGTTTTGATATTTCATTTCATTTTTGACATATTGGATTTTGTATTTTTCCCTTGTAAGTCATTCGTTTATATGACTTGGTATTTTATTTAATAAGACTTCCGCTTCCAAATTTTTATTAGTATGTTCTGATATGACTCCATAATGTGACATTCGGACCTTTGTCGGGTTGGGGTGTTACAATTTGACTCTAATCTTGAGAGGATTTGATGAATGAATATCGCTGATTTACTGAGACTTGTAGGCACGATAAAAGAACTTATACCTAATAAATTCTTTTAGGATTGAATGATCCTAGACGAATAGAGATGACTTTTAATATTTCCATCGAAATATCTAAGTAGTCATAAGAGGGATTCAACAGATGACTTTAGTATTTCCAATGAAATATGTAGATAATCATAAGACAAGACTTAACGGACGACTTCAATATTTCCTATGAAATATTTAAGTAGTCATTAGACAAAATTTGGAAGACGTATTTGAACACACGTAAATTATAAAATTCACGGAATGTGTTCCATCATTCCTATACCTAGACTGAGATAGTTGAAGGATTTTCGTTTGAGAGGTTTGGTTAAGATGTCGGTGATGTTGTCGTGGGAAGGAACTTTCTCAATAGAAATGTTTCCTTTTTGAACGTTATCTTGAAGGAAGTGATGACGTATTTTGATTTGTTTAGTATGAGAGTGTTGAACGGGGTTTTGAAAGGCATAAAGCAAGGCCTATGGTGCTGATTCGCAGCAGGGTTTAGAATCTAAAAAACTGAAGTATTTAATCGACACAACGGTGGTAGATGTGTAGGTGAGACTCTATTGGAACATAAGGATGGCTTCAAGTTGATTGAGGTTTGGTGATCAAGATTGATGACGAAAAAGAAGAGACTTAAAAATATCAATCTTCGTATAGACATATTCCCCGTTATTCGGAAGAAAGAGAGTATGAACAGCTCTTGGCGAGATAGGATGGTACGTTGGTTTTTTACCCTAAAACCAATGGATAAAGTTCGATCCTCAATATATATGAGGTGAGCTTGATGATAAAATACGATGACAAACTTATGTAGATGAAAGCGTCATGCAGAAAGAATATACTTGATCTTAAGGAGTGTATATTCATACGAGGATGAAAGAATCTACAAATCCCTTAATGTAGGAACTTGTGAGTCCTTTGTGCCCCAAGGTTGATGTTAGCTTTTAGATTTTGGATGAGCGTTTTAACATATGTTGTTAAAAGGCTTGAATATGATGTTTCAGATATGACATTTAACAATTGCGATCACAAGTTAAACTTACTTGAATATTTCGAATGAAATATTTAAGTTGTCAAACCTACTCCGAGTTCTACTAGGTTTGTATCTAACCTCCCCTTGACAAAAGGGTGTATCACTTGGAAGAAAGCGAAATGATGACCAAGGGATTAGGACAATGTTGGAATCACTCCTAACTTGTATTTCAAGTGTTAGTATTTAATATGTAATAGGTTGCTTAAACTAGGCTTTTATGTTTGTATTTATGGCAAGGCTTATGTAGAAAGCCCATGAGCCTTGGCCCTAGCCCAACAATGAAGGAAGGGACTAGACATGTTGCCCTAGCTCCCTTCCCCTATAAATAATGTTGTAAACCTTCATTTGAAGATTGGTTGTTCATTTCATAATACATCTACGCCTAACTCTTTATCATTCTCATACGTGTGTGTTATAGTGTGTTCAACCAATCACTTTCTTTCTCATTTCTTACATATTGATCCTTGTGTTAACTTATGGTGACCTAACAGTGGTATCAATCGTCATCTAGTTGGGTGAAACACTTTTGTTTTTGAAGTTTCATTCTATACGTGTGGGTTTTGCGCCTAACTTTTTCATATGCTTAAAAGCTTTGATTTTTACACTTAAAAACTCAAGATTCTTGTGGTTTAAGGTCTATTTAGTGTTAAAGTTTTAGTTTTTAGCAAAAAGTTTCAAACTTTACGTGTGTAGATTAGTTTTTAAGCTTGGTTTGTTTCATGTGTACTTTTATACGTGTAAGGTGAAAAGTAGTTTTGGTTCATCAAGTTTCAAACTTTCTTGTTATTTTGGTGATTTTGAAGCTGTTTCATCATTAAAATCAGGTTACAAAACATTTTTGGGCATAAAAATCAGTTTTGATCATTTTTTGTACTTCCCACGCCTAGTAAAACCCTAGTTTTACGCGTAAGGTTCTACTCATAAGCCAGTCTACGCCTAAACAGTTTCTACGCTTAAGGATTTCTGCATTTGATCTTCGAAGCTGTTGGTTTTATCAGTGTTTTCTTGCTTGGATAAGCCTGAAAACACTTCGACTTGTGGATATCTTTTACACGTGGACAAGTGTAAAGGATTTTTGTGTAAAACCCTAGTTTTACGCATAAGCATAAAAGCTTACGAGTAAACACTTTACGCCTAAGTTATTCTTACGCATAAGTTCATCTTACGCCTAAGGTAATCTTACGCATAAGGTTCTTACTATTAAGCCTTTGGTTTACGCTTAAGCCTAAATTTTTATCTAAAGTTTACGCGTAAGCTGCATTTACGCCTAAGCTTGTGTTTACGTGTAAAAGGGAACTACGCATAAGGTTTCACTCTACTCCTAAGCTGGTTTTCTACGACTAAGTGTACTTCATCAACAAGTTTCATTCGACTACAAAGATCCATCATCAACACAAGTTTCAAGATGTCTCAACCACCATACTCTCACTACTTTCCTCATGAGTATCCTCAATAACAACAACAACAATATCAACAATATCCTCCACCATCTCAACAAAAATTGCAACAATTTCAACAACAATTTCAACCACCGTCTCAAATGTACTTTCCTCAAGGAGCAAACCCTCTTCCACCACAGATGCCTCAACCAAACCCTCGTCAACAAGTTCAACATTGTATCTACTTCCAATATTAGTTTCCCGCTAAGTATGCTATGAATGTCACAACGCAAAAGGAACCTTCTTGGTTTGCAAAGATGTGTGAAGCTTTAAGTAGCTAACAATCCATTCATGAAGCTGGATCCGTTGATAGACCTCCAATGCTCACTCTCGGAAACTATGATCAATGGGTGATACGGTTTTTTAGGTTTTGTGATCTCAAAAAACCACATGGTAAGTTTTTGAAGAAGGTCATACTTGAAGGTCCTTTTCAGATGCCTACTATCACTATACCCGGAGATCCGTATGCTAATCCACCAAGAGATGATGTTACCAACGTTGTCAGCCTTGATCAACTTACTACTGATCAAATTCTTCACTTAGAAGCTGGTGAACTTGCAATGCAATATATCCTTTTGGGTCTACCCAATCCGATACTTCGTAGTGTTGATGCTTAGAAGACTGCTAAAGCAATGTGAGAACACATTCATCTTCTCATGGAAGGCACTGAACTCAATCAGGTAGACATGGAATCCAAAATTTACTTAGCATATGAAAAATTCATGATTGAACCTGGGGAGTCATTAGAGTCATACTATCATTGGTTCTCTGACATCATCAATGACTTAGACAAACATAATATCATTATGCCAAGGATTGCAATCAACACAAAGTTTCTGAGCTGTCTTGGTCTTGATTGGGCGAAGTACGTTACATTCATCCGTCAAGCGAAGAATCTTCATCAATCTACTTACGGATTTTTGTATGACTATTTGAAGCATCATCAAAAGGAAGTAGACAAAGACAAAATCATCCGTGGAGTCCCTGCTTCTCCATCACTCCTGGATAATCAAACTCTTTCTTTGTACACTCAAGCATGTTATCCTCAATTTCCGACCTTGCCAACTGTCTTCACAAATCCTCCACAACCAATTGCTCAGACTACACCATATGATCCGTCATAGAAACAATGTAAAGAAACTCAATTAGTTCCATACAACAACAACAATGATCAAGCACTCTACAGTGAATCAAATGAGGATGCAGAAGCCTTCGATGCATTGAATCAAGGATTTTTCATGATTGCTAGAGCCTTCGGGAGATTCGCAAACAAATCCAACAATCGAATTCGTACCTCCTCAAACACAAGAAATCAGGCTGTTGTTAACAATGGAAGAGTTGAGGTTCAGAATCGTGGAAATGGTCGTCCGATGGGTAGTAGTCAAGGGTTTAATGTTAATGGAAGGAATAACATGGGTGCTCCACAACAACGGGTTCAAATGGTTGATCAGGGAAATGCTCAGACTGGGGTTAATAGTCTTCGATGCTACAACTGCAACGAGAAGGGTCATCTGGCTAATGCATTCCCAAAGCCGAGAACAAGAGGCAGCACTTATCACAAAGAGGATTTACTTTCGGCTCTCAAGGATGAAGCTGGTGGAACACTTACCAACAAGGAACAAAGCTTCATGGCTGATGCAGATTCTGATGATGACATGGAGGACTTGCAAGCTAATGCAGCTGTGATGTTAAAGGCAAACATGCAAGAGCTCCACATGAGTGACACAGGACCAGTGTATGACACTGATGGCTTGTCTCAGGTACCGGATCCTAATATACTAATACATGATCTGATATCTCCGTCTGCATCTGCATCCGACGAGGCACAAAGTGTTCAACATGAGCCCTCTACATCTCATTACGACGATAATCAAATGGATCTCGTAGTTACATTTGACGATCCAGATGACCTAATGGTTAATATTGATAATCAAGTTGACTCTGTGGTTATATTTGAGGATCTAAATAATGATTCTGTTGAGACTCAAGTTGAAAAAGTTGAACCTTTGTCTAATCCAGATTTGGAACTCATGACCTTATGTCAGACCACCCTATCTAAAATGGAAAAATGCAATGAGATAAATAAGAAACTGCAAGATAAAATTGCACTGTTAACTAAGGATAATGAATGCTATAAGTTCCAACTCAACATTTTTGAAACAAAAGAAAAACGTGAACAAAGTTTTGAAGTCGCATTTGCAAAATCATACCAAAATGAAAAATCTTTGGAAAAACAGATACGTGATCTAGTTGAATCCAAGAATGCATTGATATCTCAAATAGAGCAATTGAAATATGATCGTAAACAACAACTTAACGCTCTCACTTCGGAACGTCAAAAAGCCAAGTCTGAGTTGTTAACTTGTCAAAAACAGTTTTGTGAGTATAAAAAGCATTCGAGGAGACAAATTGATGAGTATCTTGATGAAATTGTCGATTGACAAAACAAAATCAAAGAATTTCGAAATGTTGTTTATAAACATGGTGAGTCAATCACAACAATTCAAAAGTTTTCTTTTAAACCAAATCCAGATGGATATGGACCAATTATTGCTGATTACAAACCAAGTTTTACACATAGAGCATTCAAACCAAATTCTCAAGTTTACAGTGCAGAACATAGAATTGATGATTCAATTATGAGTGTTGTTGAATATAATCGTGATGAGGAAACAGATGCTGATGCTGAGAGTCGATTAAAAATGGAAAATGTTGAATATAACAAACCATTCGATTACTCAAAAATCATACCATTTGTAAAACAACAACATCATACTAACACACCTTGGGTTATCACACCACTTCCTGAGTTCTCTTCTAATGATGGTCTCCGACATGTTGCACAAATTAATGGTCCTTTACCTTCCTTCAGTGAAGTAAAATTATTACCCAAACGATGTCAAGTTCTTAAATATTTTGATACGTTCATGTCTGACATCAAACTTTTGGAACGTGAAATTGAAGTTAATTCTGAAATAAAAGTTGAACATTTTCAATCGCCACATGCGCGAAATCAAAGAGATATTTTTCAGAAAAGACTTTTACCCCATGTTCGAAATTTGAAAATGTGTGCAATCTATTGGGAACGGGATCTTCAGAAGGAGATTGGTCTTATGAAAACAGTTTTCGAGAAAACAGAAACATCGATCTCAAATACTAAACGTAAAAAGAAAATGTTAAGAAATCATGTTGATCGACTCTTGGAAGATGTTCTCTATGCTGATACCATCAATGTTGTGTTGTTACATACGGTTGCATATGCATTTGATTATATTGCTGTTGATTCTGTTGACTTTGTTGATAATGTTGAGGATATCGACAATGTGCCGCAAATCGAGTCTTTGAAAATTGAAAATGAGCGTTTGTTAAATGAACTTTCGAATGCAAAATGTCGTCTTCAATGGTGTCAAAAAGATTTTCAAAATCGAGAACTTGCTTTGCAAAACAAAATCAACCAGTTGCGTGAAAAATCTTTCGATCCAAAACTTGAACAATTGGATGATGACAACGTGTCTGTAAAATGTCAAATTTCAAAATATGAACAAGAAATTGCCAAATTAAAAACTGAATATGGTGTCATATTTTTTTTGCTAAAAACGACTCGTGCTAAGGCATCACAAGAACTTGATAATCATCTTGCATACACTAAAGAAGTCATAAACGTTAGTGGAAACGTTCGCTCTGAAAATCAAGAATTGCTGCACACTATTGTTGAGTTAAAAGCAAAGTTAGGGAAGTATGAACAAGATAAGTCTAGTAACATGAATGTTCTTGCACCTGGAATGTTTAAAATTGACACTAGAACGCCTAATGACAAACCATAAGATACTAATGTGCTTCCTTCCACTGATACAGGAATAGTTGCCACTTTTCCCAACGTTAGCACTTCACAGATTAAGAGCAAAAACAGGAAGAATAGGAAGTTGCAATGTAAGAGAAGAACATTAAAGACCTTTGAAGTGGAAGAACACCTTAGGACTTTGAATAAAACTCACGTTGCACCCACTTTAGACATTACGTTAGCAAAATGTAATAGAAAAAGTGATGTAACGAATGCTGAACCTTTACGTACTTTGAATGTTATGTTTGAAGCATCTTGTGTTGGTTTTCGTAAAAGCATGTTTACTGGTTGTCATGATAAATGTGTTGCTAAATCTATCTTATCTCATAAGCGGAATAACAGAAAACAAATTACCTCTAGGCCCACTAATGCTTCTAAGTCTGTACTAGGTAAACCACCCTCTAGTGTTTCCACTACAATCATTGATGTACCTATAGAACCCACTTCACCTCCTAGGAAGAAAATATCACCTAGTGCATTCACGAAGACCAAAGAAAAAACTAGTTGGACTTGGCAGAGATGGTTACAAAATACACCCAGATTTAAATGGATTCCTAAAATCATTAACATGTGTGTTTCAACTGTAACTGTAACGGAACCCTCTAACTCTTCGGGTTCCAACTCTACTTCTATTCCACCTGTGTCGTCTGTGTGTAATGCAGGTGATACAGATCATCCTTCGGATTGTTGATAGCGGATTTTCCCGACACATGACAAGCAATCTCAAACTGTTATCAAACTTTGTCTCAAAGTTCATCGGTACTGTCAGGTTCGGAAATGATCACTTTGCAGCTATCATGGGCTATGGAGATTACATCAATGGGAACATCGAAATTAGCAGGGTTTATTTTGTGGAAGGTCTCGGTCATAATCTTTTTTCAGTCGGTCAATTTTGTGATGGAGATTTGAAAGTTGCTTTTAGGGAGAAAACTTGTTTCATTCGTGATCTACAAGGAAACCATCTTATGTCTGGAAACCACACATCAAGTCTTTACACAATCTCAATGCAAGACATGATTGCTTCATCTCCCATCTGTCTACTTTCTAAAGCAACATCTACAAAATCTTGGTTGTGGCACCGTCGTCTTTCACTCTTGAACTTTCAAACCATAACCAATCTTGCACGATACAAACTAGTTGAAGGTCTTCCAAGGTTTTGGTATTCTAAAGATCATCTATGCTCAGCTTGTGAACAAGGGAAAATCACTTGTGCTCATTTTTCCTCAAAAATGGAACATGGATTTGTGTGGCCCGATGCGTGTGCAGATGTTTAATGGCAAACGCTACATTCTAGTAATTGTTGATGACTACTCAAAATGGACTTGGGTTTATTTTCTTCGAAGTAAAGATCGAGCTCCACAGATGATAATCACCTTTCTCACAAAAATTCAAGTTCAGCTCCGGAACACAGTCAGACAAATCAGAACAGACAGAGGAACTGAATTTGTGAATCAAACTCTTCGTGAATACTATGAGAAAGTGGGAATTGAGCATCAAACATCAAATGCACGAACACCAGAACAAAATGGAGTTGTCGAAAGACGAAACCGTACGTTAGTGGAAGCTGCAAGAACGATGTTGATAAATGCAAGTTCCAGATTACTTGTGGGCAAAAGCCGTGACAACTGCATGCTACACTCAGAACCATTCTATGATAACCAAACGCCACACAAAAGACCTTATGAGCTTATCCGTAACCGCAAACCGAATCTCAAACACTTTTTTGTATTTGGTGCTCTCTGTTACCCGAATAATGATCGTGATGATTTTGGAAAGCTGACATTGGAGTCTTCGTTGGATACTGTGAAAACTCAAAGGGATACCGGATTTGGAATCGTCGTACAAGGGAGATTATGGAAACGATTCATGCTAATTTTGATGAGCTTACAGAGATGGCTTCTGAGGAAAACAGCTTGGAACCCGGACATAACCGTCTAAACTTCCCCCAAACCCCATCATCAGCTGAACCAAGCTTACAGCTTACTCGTCGTCAAATGGAACAACTATTTGCTCCTCTGTTTAGTGATGATATTGATCAACGTGCTCCAGATGTATCAATTGTTTCCGCTGCTCAACCTGATAATAATCCAATCCCTGATACACCTGAAACAACAACTACTGTTGCTGAAGCACCTCCAATTGATTCTACAACAACAGCCGAACAAACCGCATCCGATTTGTCATGCGATTTGTCACTATGGATTCTCCAATCGACTCTTTTACTGGCATGCGATTTGTCATATCTGTCCAGGTTCAATGTATTTGATGAAGGTTGACTTTGGTCAACGGCGATTTGTCCTGGTTCATGTTAGGCGATTTGTCTGTTTGAAATCTGAAGCGATTTGTGTATGTTAAGACAAAGCGGTTTGTTACTTAAAAGTCAAATGCATTTTGTTGAAAACGTTTGTGTTAGCGATTTGTGTTTAAAAGATGCGATTTGAGTATACGTTCCAATGCTTTTTTGCTAAACATGCGATTTGTCAAGAATTTGATGAAGATAAAAGAGATTTGTTTATGTAGTAATTCATCTATCACTTACCAACAAGTCTAAACCTAAGAACCTATCTAAAAAACATCAGATTCATCAGACATATTCACATCAAAAACCAAACATCAAAACCAAGTAAATACTAACCCACATCAAGGATCTCAGTTTTATTCTTTCATAAAAATTAAAGTCTCAACAAGACCTCGAAAGGCCGACCATTCAAAAGAAAACTCCATCATAGATCCATGTTTCAATAATTCACTGTCTTAATATCCGACCATCTTTGAATTAAGAACAAAACCATAAAAGATTCCATCCTCGAATTCTTGTTCGGTTAAAAAGGAATTACAAGCAATAATATTCAAGATCTCACATTGATTTTTCTCGTTTCACTTAAGTGATTTTCTGAAGATGTTCAAAAATTTTCATAACGAGAAAAAAATCAAGTCATCATTGATCTAATGATATTATCCGAACACTCTAAAGAATAGATCAAAACTCATGGGTTTCAATCTGCTTCTTGATTCGGTTTAAAAATGATTCAAAATGATTAATCTAAACTTGCCTATTACCTCGTGGTGAGATTGAGAAGCAAAGAGACTTGCTCAAGCCATCCCTGTGGCCTATTCGGTCTACCCCATGCCATCCCTGTGGCGAAGGTATTCTGAGAAGTGTATTGATGATACGCTTGTTATTAAAGGTTTTGATGGGGGCATGATTTTTCTGATAATGAGATGTGGACTTGTTAATTATCTGTGACTTATCTTAGGAGCATTTTTGAGGATGTAGGCGGATTAGTACTGAGAGATTTTAGGGTTTCTTAGTGAGAAGTATTAGGGCAAGTGTGGTGTAGCAAGTGTTTTATACCCATGTTATTAGGTTATGCATTCTGTTGATCGGGCTTTGGGCTATATTTGGTGACATGGGCCCTTTCTGAAAATCATGATTAGTGTTCGGGTAAGTGGTGTGTGGACTTGGGCCGAAAAGATGGATATTTGAATAGGCCGAGACTTTTGGTTTTAAAATTACTACATCACAAATTTGGAACCTATGCATTCCAGAAAGTTATTGTGATATGTGATATCTCTTGACAGTTTTAACTGATCGAGTATTCTTGTGATATGTCAATGATATGTGGTACTTTGTGATTTGTGATATATGGGACGAGAGGTTTTGGTATGTGATCTTAATGATGTACTCTCATTTGTTACTGGTCGCGTATGAATTAATTGTGTGATCAGAAGGGATAAATGACTTCTATGGACCATGTAATTAATGGTACTAATTTTGGAACGGGTGATGTGGTAACTTTTGAGCCTCGGTTCTAATTGATTGAAATGGGCTTTATAATTCGGATCTACTACATGAGATTGGTGTGCCATGAGACTTGATATTGAGAGGCTTATGTGAATTTGGATTTTATGTGATTCGTTAAATGTTTTAATGATGAGACATGTGATAATATTTGATTATGAGATTTGATGAAGAGATTTGGTGTGATGATGAGATTCAATGGGTTATGTGGTTTGGTACTTTGGATGATGCATTTTCACGATGGATACTATGTCACGGCCTGATTTGTTTATTGAAAAATGTTGACTACGAGGTTGTTTGGACGGTATTTCTCATTTGAATTTGAAGTGAGGTTGTCCGGGCGCGTTTACTTATTTCGTCTTCTTTCTTTCTACCCTTCCGCGAAGATGACTTGTTTGGGCATTTACAGAGTGTGATTGTTAGGTCACTAAGTTTACAACACAAGCATCAATAGAAAGAGTAGAGAGGAGAAGAGATCGGTTGAACAACACACAAACACACTATGCGTAGAAACATAAAGAAAGGTTAAGCGTATGCAAGGTGAAAGAGAGTGAATTGAACAACCAACCCTCAAGTAAGGGTTATTACATAGTATTTATAGGAGAGGGAGCTAGGGCAACACTCCTAGTCCCTTCCTTTCCTTATTGGACTTGGGCCTAGGCTTATGGGCCTTCTACATAAGCCTAAGCTAATAACAAACATAAAGGCCATAATTAAGCTAACTATTATATATGAATCACAAACACTTGAATTAGGTTTAGGAGTGATTCCAACAATCTCTGTTAGGATTTGGAAAATCCAGGTATTAAAGTGTCGGTCACCTCAAGTGTATGTAATCGTTAGAAAGCTCGTAGTCGTAGATTATTATAAGTTACGTAGTATTTAGTTTAAGTAACACCGTGGAGGACGGACGGGTCTTTACCCACTGTATGCCTGATCTACAGCCCGATAGGTGGCAATTTATGTAATGACTATAAATACTCTCTACCTCCCAAGGTAGAGAGTTGGAGCTCATAATAAGACTTTTCTTTCTCTTACTAAAGTTCCCTAAACCTCTAACTTTCTCTCTCTAGAACTCTTTCTACGCCTATTTGATCTTATGGTTTAGTGTGTTTATGAAATCCAATATGTTACAAATGGTATCAAGAGCCATGGTTTGATCATCTCTTACATATCTTTGGATTTCTAGTGACTTTTAGGTGGTTTTAAGAGTTTGAAAAGGTTTAGTGGTTTTTGCATCATTTTGATCATTTCTAGTGTTAAAGTTTGAATCTTGGGTGTTGTTTTGTTTTTAGAATCATTGTATGTGCTTGGGTTTTGATTTGGTAAGCTTGAATCATCGTGGTTGGGTTGTTTTTGGATTGAAAAGTGTGGTTTTAAAGTTTTCTCTTGCTAGCGACTTGTGCTACGGACTTCATTTCTTGGTAGCGACTTGGTGTGTAAAACTGTAGCGAGTTGTAGTGTGGTTTGGTAGCGACTTGGTGCTTAGCGACTTGTCTATTGAGACAAGCCGACAAACAGTACACTTAGTGGATTCTCCACTACGGGTAGCGACTTGGTGACAATAGCGACTTGCTTTCAATTTTGATAGCGGCTTGTTCTTTAAGTTTCGTAGCGACTTGGTACTAGCTATTTGGACCATAGCGAGTTGCTATTTAGCGACTTGTAATCTTAGCAACTTGGTTCTTAGCGACTTGCCGTCAAAATCTGTAGCGACTTGGGAAATTAGCGACTTGTTCTGTTATTACCTAGCAACTTAGTGATTGACGACTTGGTTCAAGGACTCTTAGCGACTTGGTTAGCGTTTGTGTGTAATACGGTTTTCTCTTGATTTAGTAAAATCCCGTGAAAGAATCTATTTCCCGGTTTAATCATAGAGTTTTAAAATCCCGTTTAATCTGTTAACATGTCTACCAACGTTCCTACAATCATCTCCACCGTTGCAGAGGATGTTCAAGCAGCTGGTTCGGATACTCGTCCACCCATGCTTGACAGAACTGACTACTATTCTTGGGCTCAACGAATCAGATTGTACTGTCTTGGAAAAGAAAATGGGGTCAACATTCTCAAATCCATTGATGAAGGACCTTACCGGGTTGAGACTACTAGAGATATACTTGATACAGCTGAAGATGGAACAATGATTTACGGAATGGACATACCAAAGATGTATGATGAGCTCGATGATAAGAAGAAGAAGAGATTCGATGCAGATATCCGGGCTTCTAATATTATACTGCAAGGTCTTCCAAAAGACATCTACAAGCTTATCAATCATAACACCGAACCAAAGGCTGTATGGGATAATGTCAAGATGCTTATCTCTGGTTCTAAGCTAACTGTTGAAGATCGAGAATCACAGTTGTATGATGAATTTGAGCACTTCAAGATGAAACCAGATGAGAGTGTCTATGAGTACTATGTGAGGTTTCACAAGTTTGTGAATGACATGAGGAATATTAAAATGACCATGCCTAACATTCTGTTGAACTCAAAGTTTGTTAACAACATGAATCCAGAATGGCACAAGTTCGTCACTTCTGTGAAGCTTACCAAGGGTTTGAAGAATACAAACTATGAGCAACTCTATGCCTTCCTTCTTCAAAATGATAGACATGCCATGTTTGAAAAAAGGATTCTTGATCAGTTCAAAGCTCAGGGAGTAACAAGCTCAACAAATGATTCAACTGCCTTTTACACAAATGCTGGGATTACCACCAAAGCTTCTCAAGTTGTACCCACGGGAGATGGTAATCACAAACTCATTCCTGATTCAAGGTTCAAGCAACCAGATGCTGATGCTGTCATGGGACATTTCATCAATCAACTGGCCCTCATGGTTAAAGAGAACATGACCTTTTCACCTCACACTAACAGACTTCACTCCAACAATGAAATCAGAACCGCATCCAATCTTCACAATCATGCTTTGATCAGAGATGGGAAAATTATGGGGCAGCCAGTTCAAGAAAGGCAGTTTGATCAAAGAAGGGGTGGAGTAGGTGGTGGCTATGGTGGAAATCAGAATCGAGGAAGGATTGGAAATCAAGGACAAACAAAGCCTATCAAATGCTACAACTGTGGTGGTGAGGGACACATTGCAAGGAATTGCACATCTCCAAAGCGTCCACAGAATGCAGAGTACTTCAAGGATAAGATGTTGCTAGTTCAAGCTCAGGACAATGGAGCAGCCTTGGATGAAGAGGAGTTACTATTTCTTGCTGAAGGGAATGCCAAGACTTATGATGCTGACGTTGATGAACAGCCGATTCAGGAGATAGGTCATAATCATCAGAATGCCTTTCAAGTAGCTGATTGTGATGCATTCGACTCTGATGTAGATGATGAACCTAATGCTCAAACAATCTTCATGGCTAGCATCTCACCTATGGTTTCTCCAAAAGTTTCTCCACCACAACAAACTGGTCCATCCAAAGACAAAATCATCTCAGAGGTATTAAAACGATATGATGATGTTGATAAGCGAAAGATGCATAATGAAGTACAATCTCTTGAGACTTATGAATCAGATATTGATAATGTGGGGAATAGCAATGTTGTCCCATATGATCAATATGTGAAGCAAAGTGAAAGTAAGATTGTACCAAGTAATGCATCTTTTGCAGTCAATGATGACTATGTCTTTGATGAATTCACTACATGTGCCCCTGATGATTCTATTGTCTATGAACTGAATGCATATAAAGAACGTGTTGCTATTTATGAACAACGTGCTAAATTTGAGTTGACCACCCGTGAGCAGGAAATGGATGACCAAGTGCGTGCAATCATTAGAAAAAGTAATTTTAGAGAAGAAGTATTAAAACAAGAGTTAAATTCCTTGCAAGAAAAGCTTTCTAAAACTGCTAAGCAAAAACAAGAACTTCAAGAAAATGTGAAAATGCTTAAGCAAGAATTTAATGCTAAGGAATCAAAACTTTTGAAAGATTTTTCTAATCTGAAAACTTTGAAAAACAAGCTTGAAAACAAGTTGTACATACAAGGGAACACCATTCAGACTGCTCACATGATCACTAAGCATAGAGTCTTAAGCGATAAGCATAGCATTCCCCTTGTTGAGGAACCAAATCTAGAGGTCATTAAAAAGGCTAGAAATGCTCATAAAGTAATTTATGATGGCAATGAAATCCTTAAACCTAGACAGAAACCTAGTTGCGTTGAGTGCACTGAGGAAGATAAGAAATCAGATGAAGTCACTAGGGAAAAAATGAACAAGAAACTAGATGATCCTAAATGTAAAGAGAAGAAAATAAATATCACACCCCATGATTACAAGAAAGAGAATTGGATTGCCTTGAACAAGTTTAAGCCTCAAACATTGTTAACTCCTGAACAAGTTTTCTGGAAAAAGGATTTAGATAAGCTAAAAGTAGATAATCTTGTTGTAACAAACCCCCATTTAGGAAAATGCCTTCAGCAACTGTGTATCCTCCCAATACACCAATGCATTTAGTTTCTAGAACTATTGCCACTAAAAGCAAGACCTTAATCAGTCAATATGTTATTTTTCAACTATTTGTTGATTTTGAGAAAACTTGTAAGAAAAGGATCACACCCACTGGTATAACTGAAGGGGAAAGGGGTTTTGAGCAAACGAAAGAATGTTATTTAACTGAAGTCATGCCCTTCTTTAAACAACTAAAAGATCAATTTGCAAGTCTTAAAAAGGGAATGAACTTAGACATTAAAGAAATGGAAAAGGAATTTGATGCAATGATCGTTGAGGTTAGTGACTATGAGAGAGAATTAAAATATAATGAGGTTGAGAGGAAGAACTTGCATACACCGAATGAGAATCTGATTTCTGAATGTGTTGCTCAAGATGTGTTTTTCACTGCTACAAATTGTTCCATTAATGCTTCTCAATTTCATGAATTATCTGTTGCTCTGAAAGTCTCCCATGATCGTGTCATTGCGCTTGAAAAGACTAATTCTAAACTAAACGAGAAAATTGAACTAGATGATCACGAAAATTTGGTTAAACATTTTTCTAAACTAGAAGTTGAGCATTTTAATTTACAACTAAAATATCAACATCTTAAAAAAAATGTCAAAACTTCAAATATCAAGACATCCTCAGATGCTCCAGAGCTTGATGCAGTTTTTCAAATAAACAAACGTGATGAACAGATTCAAGCTCATTGTAACACGATCAGAAAGTTGAAAGCCCAAATCTCTCAATTAAAGGGTGAAAAGAACAATGTGACTGGCTCCCAAATGCCTCCTCCTTTAGATTCTCAGAATTCTCAAACGTTTCATCTTCAAAACTTAGTAAATGGATTACAAAAAGAAAACGAAAGTTTTCTAGAAGAAAATGAAAAGGTTAAACGTCATTTCAATGAGTTATTTGAATCAATAAAGGTTACTCGTAACAAAAACAACGAACAAATAGCTTCATTGCAAAAGGAAATTGAGAATCTGAAGAGCTAGGTAAAAGGGAAAATGCCATTGACCAATGGGGAGAATGGTGTATCAAAGGTTCACTCTAGTAATAAATATGCTTTGTCTGTGAAATATGTTCCCCCTCATCTCAGGAATAACAAACTTTCTATTTAAACATATCTCTCTTCCTTTAAGGATTGTCTAGAATGTCTACGTGAGATTGTTGAAGAGGATAAGTTAGAGAAACCACTTGACAATGCAATTGGGCATGCATGCTTATATGCCAAACGATCTCAAGAAATTCTAGAATGCTTAATCATAATATGCCCTAAGTCTTTAGGTGAGAGAGTTAATCCTTTGATTCCGTGTTCTATGCCTAGTGCCAAGTATGATATCCATTCGATGCCCCGATGTTTTGAATGTAAACCTTAGTGTGCCTTCAAGTAGTTCAGATTCCAGATCTGTTAGTGCTAAGAAAGTGAAACTTAGTGTACCTGCATGTAATTCAGATCCCAGCACATCTAAACAGGAGATGCAAAGAGTAGCAAAACCAACTAATGTTCCCATTCCCTCTACAGGAGTAATCAGTAACATTAAAGCGAGCAGGTCAAAGTCTCAAGACAATACAAGGAATGATAGGACCTCGCAAGCTAAGAATGTGCATTGGAAGAGAGTAGAAGACCAACCTAGGAACTTTAAGCTTGAGTCGAATAAAACGAATCGTGTTGATTCTAGTATTAGCCATAGGCGTACTGTAATTAATTCGAATTCTAATACTATTTGCAAACCTTGTAATGATGTCTGCTTGAATTCTGTCTCTAATCATGAATGTGGTGTGAATGTTGTGTCTAATGCTGTCATATACCCAGTTAATATTGCTAATGAAAAAAATCAAGTTAAAAAGGCTAAAAGGCAGAAGCGAAAGAGAGTTAGAAAACAGTGGAAACCCACAGGAAGAACATTTAGTAAGATAGGTTATCAATGGATACCTTTTGGCTATAAGGTTAATGAGTCAATGACCACTAGAAAATGGATGCCTACTAGTAGAACTATTCCCTTAAGAAGTGAACATAGTTTGAATAGGGCAAATACGGACACTAGTACTGCATCTATTCATAATGATTCCATTGCCTCAATTTCTGATATGAATGTTTCTATTCATAATAATGATTCCATTACCAATTCCATTCTAAAAGGCAGATCGCGGCTCATGAACTTCGTGAGTAACTTCATCGGGACAGTTAGATTTGGGAACGGCCATTTTGGAGCTATTATGGGTTATGGAGATTATGTGGTTGGTAAAAGTGTAATTTCCAGGGTATATTATGTGGAAGGTCTTGGTCATAATTTGTTCTCTGTTGGTCAATTCTGTGATTCCGATCTAGAAGTAGCTTTTAGAAAACATACTTGTTTCGTTAGAGAACTTGATGGTGTAGAGTTGTTAAGAGGTACCCGAGGTTCAAACCTATACACCATCTCTATCGATGACATGATGAAGTCCTTTCCAATCTGCTTGCTGTCAAAGGCTTTTAAAACAAAGTCTTGGTTATGGCATCGTCATCTCAATCACTTGAACTTTGGTACCATAAACAACCTTTCCAGAAAGGATCTAGTCAGAGGCTTACCCAGATTAAAATATGAAAAAGATCATCTTTGCTCAGCTTGTCAAATGGGAAAAAGCACGAAATATGCCCACAAACCAAAACCCACAAACTCTGTAATGGAAGTTCTTCATACCCTTCATATGGATCTGTGCGGTCCAATGAGAGTGCAAACTATTAATGGGAAGAGATATGTGTTAGTAGTGGTTGATGACTACTCCCGATTCACTTGGGTTAAGTTTTTGAGGACAAAGGACGAAACTCCAGATGTCATCATTAAACTCATTAAACAACTTCAGATCAGACTCAACAAAACAGTTCGAATCGTCCGAACTGACAATGGAACTGAGTTTGTTAATAAAGTACTCAATGAATTTTATGAAAATGTTGGAATCAGTCCTCAAAGAAGTGTTCCTCGAACTCCTCAACAGAACGGTGTAGTTGAAAGACGAAATCGAACTCTTGTAGAAGCTGCAAGCACAATGCTGATTTACTCAAAGGTTCCAATGTTTCTATGGGCTGAAGCTATTGCCACTGCTTGTTACACTCAAAATAGATCTCTAATTCACACATCTCATAGAAAGACTCCATACGAACTTGTCCACAATCGAAAACCTGATCTATCATACCTTCGTGTGTTTGGTGCTTTATGTTATCCAACTAATGATGGTCAAGATTTAGGAAAACTGAGAGCCAAAACAGACATTGGAGTATTTGTAGGCTATGCACCAAACAGAAAAGGTTACCGAATCTACAATAAGAGAACCCGAGATATCATGGAAACAATTCACGTTACGTTTGATGAGCTGACCGGTCAAATGGCTCCTGGACAACCCAGTTCTGGACCCGCACTTCAAAACAGTCCCATTGGTTCATCCCTTGTACCAAATTTCTCTCCAGCTATTCCATATGTACCTCCAACTGAAGATGATTTGAATAAATTGTTTGATCCGATATTTGATGAACTCTATGAGCCAAGTGCTAATGATATGTCATCTCCTTCAACAAAGACTGCTCATATACCTGTGAATGAAGTCAACCCTTCAGTCTCGATATCATTAAGTCAAGAAGCGCCTGCCGCTGATCACTCAGTCTCATCAACAAATCTTCAATCTTCGAATGTACATCATGGAATTGTTTCTGGCATCAATGAAGAAGTTAATCCCTTTGCTACTCCCGAAGATGCTCCATTTGAAAATATCTTTGCTCCTGAATCATCATCAGAACCATCTTCTTCAGGAGACATCGACTCTGCTACTTCAGTCACTCAACAACAGCCACATGAACACCTCAGAAAATGGACTCACGATCATCTATTAGACAACATCACTGGAAATCCCTCTCGTCCAGTATCAACACGGAAACAAGTTGCAACCGATGCCTTATGGTGCTTCTTCAACTCTGTACTCTCTAAGATCAAACCAAAAGATGTTAAAACTGCCATGAATGAAGACTGCTGGTTCAATGCAATGCAAGAAGAAATTCATGAGTTTGATCGACTTGATGTATGGGAATTAGTACCTGCTCCTGATTGTGCTATGATCATTGCTCTAAAATGGATCTTCAAAGTGAAACTTGATGAGCATGGTGATGTGTTAAAGAACAAGGCTCGATTGGTTGCTAAAGGATATTTTCAAGAGGAGGGTATTGACTTTGAAGAATCTTTTGCTCCTGTTGCTTGAATTGAGGCAATCAGAATCTTCTTGGCTAATGCTGCTAGTAAGAACATGGTAGTCTATCAGATGGATGTAAAGACGTCATTTCTGAACGGAGATCTTAAAGAAGTCATCTACGTCAGCCAACCTGAAGGCTTTGTGAATCCAGAGCATCCTACTCACGTTTATCGTTTGAAGAAGGCTCTTTACGGTTTAAAGCAAGCTCCAAGGGCATGGTATGATACGCTATCAAAGTTTCTACTATCTACCGGATTTAGCAAAGGAGCAGTTGATCCAACATTGTTCACCAGGAAGTCAGGCAAACATTTAATTCACGTTCAAATTTATGTTGATGATATCATCTTTGCCTCGACTGACCCCAATGAGTGTGACCGTTTTTCAAATGAAATGGGTTCTAAATTTCAAATGTCAATGATGGGACAAATGTCATTTTTCTTAGGACTACAAATTTCACAAAGTCCCGGAGGCATTTTCATAAATCAATCTAAATATGCAAATGAGATTTTAAAGAAATTTGGATTTGATTCATGTGACCCTGTTGACACTCCCATGATTGAACGTACCAAACTAGATGAGGACCACTCAGGGATCATGGTAGACCAAACGAAATATCGTAGTATGATTGGATCCCTGATGTACCTCACAGCTAGTAGACCAAACATCTTGTTCGCTGTTTGCATGTGTGCTAGATACCAGGCTAAGCCTACAAAAAAGCACCTTGAAGCGGTTAAACGGGTCTTTCGGTATCTCCAAGGAACCATCAATATGGGTCTTTGGTACCCGAAGGACACCGGTATGTCACTAACAGCCTATGCAGATGCTGATCATGCTGGATGTCAAGATACTCGTCGAAGTACGTCTGGAGGTGCTCAGTATTTGGGTGATAAGCTTGTGAGCTGGTCTTCAAAAAAGCAAATAAGTGCTTCTATTTCCTCTACAGAGACGGAATACATAGCCATGTCATCTTGTTGTGCTCAAATCCTATGGATGAGATCCCAATTATCTGACTATGGCTTTGTATTCAACAAAATTCCTCTGTACTGTGATAATAAAAGTGCTATTGCTTTCTCATGCAACAACGTACAACACTCAAGAGCAAAGCACATAGACATTTGACATCATTTCATCAGGGAGCAAGTTGAAAACGGTGTGGTGGAACTATACTTTGTGAGGACAGAATACCAGTTAGCAGACATCTTCACCAAAGCTCTTCCTAGAGAACGTTTTGAGTTTATTCTTCCATGACTTGGTCTTAAAAGCCATCAACCAGAAATACTCAAACGTCTTCAAGAGGAAGAAGAGGAGTAAAAGGTTTCCTTCATCTATATCTTGTATATATTTATTCGAAAAACAAAATACAAAAATATAAAACTTTCAAAAATCCATAAAATTTGAAAAATTCGAAAAATCTTCAAAAAAAAATAAAAAAACATAATATATATATATATATATATATATATATATATATATATATATATATATATTTGTCATGTTTTTCTCGGTTCGATAATATCTACGGTTTTTGTGCTGTCATTCAAAGAATGACACGGGACTTTAGATATTGTTCGAATTTTTATATAAAAAAAAAATCAAAAAATCAAAAAATATTTTTGGGAGAAAGAGAAACAATGGTTTATTGTCATTTCAGGCAGTAACCCGCTTTTCAAAGATAGAACAGAGCCATGCTTTATCTTGGTTTTTCAAATTTCTTGCTCTGATTCTTTAAACTAATCCTTACTATCTTATGAAAACTAGTTGTTTTGAAAAATAACTCGAACTCTATTTTTGATAATCATCTGGACTTAAAACGTTTGTCAAAATATCTATCTCTCAATCAACAACTTATGTCATTGATTGAGGGGGAGAATGATTTCAATTAAATCAAAAAGTTATTTGTCATACAATTATTTTCAAAAGATAATCATGCATGTTTATTCAATGGAGTTTAAAGTCTTAAAATCCGATTCTTATCAGATAAAACGCTTTCATAATCAAGCCACAATTCTCCTTAAAAGTTTTCAAAATCAATTTAAATCTACAGAGATCACAAATCTCAAATGATTTGATAATTGTGATCGGGGGAGAATTTGTGATTTAAATTGGATGTAAACTGATAATTCGGTAAATGGTTTTATAAGGATGTACAAGCTCTCCCTCCGACATGTGCCAAATGATTTCAAATTTTCCATGCACATGTTGAGGGGGAGCATCTATCTTAAACCACTAAGATTTGAAACGTGATCAATGTGCAGGTTTCCTCTTGTATGTGCAAAACTCTTTCAAATCTCAAGGCACATATTGAGGGGGAGCAAACTTATGAAAACCTCATCCTTCCCCAAAATGCTTTATCTACTTGATTTGATTAGGGAAGTGATGTTGATATCTTTTAGAAAATGGTAATCAAAGAAGTTAATTCTTTCTCTTGCCTCTGTGTGCAAAACGATTTCAAATACTTGATGCACATGTTGAGGGGGAGCTCTTGTTCTAAAAATATCAAAAACAATTCAGGTACAAAATGATTTGATAATATATCTTAAGTATCTGGATTGATTTTCAAATGGTTTTCAATTGGTTCCAATGGCAGATGAACAATACCAAATAGACCGACCAACTTTACTTTATGTATGGTGATATAAGGATGATAAGGTTAGGTATTTGTTCCCATGATCCGCCAGAACCGGAGGGATCTACCCAGGGACAATCCACTAGTTAGTGTAGAAGTCCTTAGGTATGATGATAAAAGGAGAAAAATTGAGATATGGGAAGAGTGCGGACTGAAACTGAGCTAGTACTGGAATAAACCCAACAAGGTTCTAGCTATGATGTCTCGGTAAGCACTGAAGGGGTTGAAGAATGAAAAAGAATTGAATGAGAAAAGGGTGAAAACAAATAGCCCTCCAATTATTCAACTTTAGGGCAGATACCCGGTTCAATTCATATGCTAATGGTGGTTACCAAGGTAACATCAGTATTGAAGACAAGACGTCATGGACCCAGTGACGCACTGCACTTCAACTTCCCAAACCACTCAAGTTCCTCTTAAAAGGTCTTGTTTCATTCTCACGGGGAACCAACATAATCTATCGACTTTCTCTTAGAGATTGTTGATATTGAAGAAGGAGACCCTCTCCCTAGTCTCCGACACAGGATCCAAATATGGACAAAATTGAGTCTAGAGCCACGAGATCATCAATAAATATCATTAGGACACTTTCAATGAAGACTCTCTGTTTCACACAATGTGGAAAGAGAGATTATATCTTGAGTCCTACGCATTATCCTTGTGGTATTGCCAGAACATTCGAGTGATATGCTAACATATTCACAATGAAGATGGAAAGCCTTCTGGAGCCAACATCAAACAAGCTCCTGGTAGGTGGCATGTGAGTTCTATTCAATAGATCAACCATGTGACAACTGAACAAAAACAATGGGGCGATTCAATCTTTTGAATCAATCCTGGTTCAGGTTATGGATTGACGGATACCTTTGAAAAACCGGTCCTTGTGCTTAAAAACTCTTTTCTTTAGCACATCGACCGTGTACGAATATTTCAAATCAAAAGGTGTTTTATGATTGATAATTGATTTTCATTAAAACCTTCGTTGTATTGCAAAAACAATTTCTATTGAGCAATACACGATTGTTTTTCAAATCTCTTTTCATCAATTAGTGAATCTCTATTCGCTGGTTCACTCACTCCGTGTTGTCTTCTTTGAGACGTTCCGGTTTGAGAACAGCTAGAACAACTGCGAAACCCTGTCAAGGAGATTCTTAGGAATCCTACCTGATCACAGGCAGTACTTGTACTGATCAACGGGGAATCGTGGGCCGTGTACCTCAATTTAACGAAAGTGATCAAAGACACTTTCGTGCGCTTTATTGCTAACTGTTGTATGCAGGTACGCCCGGCGTTTGCAGCTGATCAGAATGAAGCGGTCAATCTATAGCCGCATGCTCACACAACACATTCATTTCCAAAGAAATCATGATTAGTGCATCAATGACTCTGATATTATCACTCCATGCTTCTGCTACGCTGATGCCAATATCATGAATCAACAAAAGCTTCCGCTGCTCTGATAAGAAGAAATCATGATCCAAAATGTGAGCATGTCAGTCCAAAAGTCACAACATCACATAATACCAACACCACAATGGATGAGTCAGAGATTTAATGTGGCTGATGATCTCAAAGCTGGCTCAAAACTCAGTATCACGTGGATCAGATAAAGACCTCCACTCAGATTAACCAAACATGCAATCATGAAGAATCAAAGACTACGAGCTTCAGAACAAAGAATATGAACAAGAATCCAAGAACAATCTAAATGTAATATCTGTTTGTATTCAATGTAATTTTAGTATATGTTTGAGGTGACCTCCCTTAGAGGGAGATTGTTAGGATTTAGAAAATCCAGGTATTAAAGTGTCGGTCACCTCAAGTGTATGTAATCGTTAGAAAGCTCGTAGTCGTAGATTATTATAAGTTAAGTAGTATTTAGTTTAAGTAACACCGTGGAGGACGGACGGGTCTTTACCCACTGTATGCCTGATCTACAGCCCGATAGGTGGCGATTTATGTAATGACTATAAATACTCTCTACCTCCGAAGGTAGAGAGTTGGAGCTCATAATAAGACTTTTCTTTCTCTCACTAAAGTTCCCTAAACCTCTAACTTTCTCTCTCTAGAACTCTTTGTACGCCTATTTGATCTTATGGTTTAGTGTGTTTATGAAATCCAATATGTTACAATCTCCCCCTAAGTGTTGGTGATGAATGAATGCAAACGGTGAAGGTGCTGATGTAATAGTAGCTTTGACGTCTTCTGACATTCTTCTTTCTTGTGAGAAGAATTGCCTTGATTTGAACAATCTCCCCAGTGTAGAGAAATTGTTTTCTTTAAACAGTTCTGCTTTGACGTCATCTTTATCTTTGTTCTTTGATCATTGTTCTTTGTGATGGTAGTGATAGTATGTTGTTATGGTCTGCATCAAGTCTGCCTCAGGTCTGCTTCGCTACTCCAGTGTCTCCACGTCATTCTTCAACATGCTCACACGCTCTTTGACGTTGGATTTCAGTACTGATGAAGTTCTTTAAGTCTTTAAACTTTGTAGATTCTTTGACTTGACGAAGAATCATTCTGACTTTTGTGTTGCCTTTAGATAGAACTTCCATTAGTGATGATGTTGGCATGAGCATGTGAAGAGTCTGCACGATCAGTCCGCTCCAGAGCTTCCATAAGAAGAAAACATAAGAAAGGTTAGTAATAAGCGGATTCCGGCACTTACAAGTTTGAACTTCGAGAGTGTTAACAACATAGTGTGAAAACACATCTCTAATTCTCACAAAGGCCGTTCCTGAACTGGAGTCCCACAAGTGAGATAACGCGATGTACCGAAGTACACATACAATTCAGATGAGTCGCTGAGGTACACTGAAGCATCACCTCACGACTATAGACCGTTTGAGACACACTAAGCGTAATCCGCGGGGAGTTACCGAAGTGACTTGCTGTCAGGGCTATTTGATGTTGACCCTGGCAGGAGTTTCCATTCAATCACTAAGGATCACAATTGTGAACCTCTCATAAATGTTCTCGACAGATTGCTAAGATCTGTGAAGGACTCGATAACGTACCACTGATGTTATTATTGTTGAACAACAAGTGATGAAATGTCAAGTGTAACTAAGAGATCTTTTGATGAATCTCGTGGCTCTAGACTCAATAGTGCGTTTTGGTTTTCCTGAGCGGAGACTAGGGAGAGGGTCTCCTTCTTTAATACCAGCTATCTCTAAGAGAAAACCGATAGATTATGTATGGTTCCCTGTGAGAATGAAACAAGCTTCTGTTGAGAGAAACTTGAGTGGCTAAGAAGGTTTAGTGCATGCGTCACTGGGTCCATGACGACTTTTAATCTTCAATACCGGCGTCATCAAGTGACAACCAGTAGCATATGAATTGAACCCGGTGTCTGCCCTAAGTTGAATAATCTGGAGGGCTATTTCTTTTCACCCTTTTCTTTGCATTTCTTTTTAATTCTTCAACTCCTTCTTTCTCCGATTCTCATTTTCTCCTTTTTAAAATCATACCTAAGGACTTATAATTCTATCTATTGGTAGTGTCCTTGGGTAGATCCCTCCGGCTCTGGCGGATCATAGGACGGTTATTCCTAACCTTAATCACCTTATAACTCCATTGCCATAAAACCATTTTCATGAAAATCTCTCAAAGTGTTTGTGAATGAAAAACATGTTTGAACACTTTAAGAGTTTTTAGATTTTCAGAAATACTCCCCCTCCACATGCGCTTAAGAGTTTTTACGGAAATCTGCACAGTGAGGAAAGAGTTCGCATTTTTTGAATTGATCGACTCAAGATAGACAGTTCCTTGCGAGACACGATTACGTTGCATAGTTAAAGAGATACATTGTCAGCTTTTAGGTGACAACTAGCTCTAATAACTACCTTGAAGATGTGGACAACCCCGAAAGGTTGTCAAACCCGTCAAAGTTCATGTCTATCAAGAGCTTCTCGAATGGGTACAATTTACTTGGATAAGTCTTGGAAGACAAATCTTTTCAATGTATAACTGTTCTGATCCCATCAATTCATGGGTTGAAGTCTTTTCACACGAGGATTCAACTAGCAAAACACAACATATTTCTTATCACATATTTTCTCCCCCTAAAAAATGGCATATAAATGTTATTTTTGAAGAAATGTTGAGAATAAATATGACCATTTTGAGTTTTGTGGGAATATTACACAAAGAACTTTTTGTGAACAAAGTTATAAAGTCAAATACTCCCCCTCAACAAGTGATATAAACAGTTGAGGTTTTGAAAAATCATAAGGGGAAGTACTTGTTCTTTTGAGCAAAACCTTTGAATATGAAAGGTTTGATAGGTTTTACTCAAAAGTAAGAAGCTTTCGCTCCTTTTATAATGATTGTGGCACTGAAGCGTACCACAGGGTCCTTTCATTACAAGAACGGGGTGTACACTGATATGTGTGCACAAGCCATTGACAATATAAATCATACATCCAAATGTATATGAAATAGAAGCAGTTTAAGGGGTACCAGGTAGTCCAGTAATGTTGCCAGGAATGCGAACCGGGCGTTGATAGCCGGTGAGAGTAATCCTGGGACGACCACCTACAAAGCTCTCCAATGTTCTGAACTGGTCCCTTCTGTACAACCTTTCATCAATCATAGTGATGATCCTCTTCACATCCCTTCTGTCTTGAGAGTTCCATCGCTTTGGTGTCCCAATGTCTTCATGTATATCCTTCAACCTATAAGCCAATCCGTCCCTAACCTTCTTCAGTGTGTGATCCCTAAACTTATAAAGATCTCTACACGCCATCAAGCAGTTGCGTTGTAGTTCACTACGGTAAACTACTCCGAATGGTTTGCTGATGAGAGTGTATTGTGGAAGCTGGTTGATGTCAGGAAGTTCTAGCTGAGGTCTGGTGAAGTTGACACGGGTCTGATACGACTCAACAGCAAGTTGTAGATCTTCTACACGTTCTTTGATTACTATGCTTCTGATGAAGATAAGCAAGGACTTGATGAATTCACGTTGAACTTCAGTCGAGAATTGTCTCATGCATCCCTGTACTTTTTCAAGATACAGATCTTCAATGTCGTTGAGAGACAAATTCTCAAAGTCCGCTTCACAGAATGCATAATCCCTTTCGTCTTGTCTTTTGACCACGATATTCTTTAGGAAAGTGTAGTCCCATTTAGACGAAAGATCAACATGCTTAATAGCAACGATCCCTTTAGTACTATACACAGCATGTTGAGACTTGCGAACCTGGCAGCTCTTGTAGTAGATTCGTCGGCGTTCTGGCCAATGGTGAATCCCGTACATTGCATCGACGTCATACTGTTCCACATTGTTAGAAAACAAGTGAGTAGCCTTTTCTTCGATGGCTATGCAGTTGGAGTATATGGCTGCCGGGAACGGAAGTGTAAGTGATGTAGCGTATTTCCTTGAACCTTCGCCACCGTGTAGAAGGAATTCCAAATCTTTGTTAAAGAAGTATCGAAATGGAATCTTAGGCTGATCTGGTCGGCCAATCATTGGTAGAGGTTTAGAACAGTCGGTGTAGTATGGAGGGTTATCTCTTCTGGTGAAGTCGATGTTTGCTTCAGGGTTGAGCCAATCAATGTTGTTCGACATGGCTCGTGCTATGTTTTCAAGATGGTATTCAACCTCGATGGCACTTTCCGAGTTGTCTTTTAGCAGTTGAAAGGCTTCATTCTTGATTCGTTTCAACAATGATTTCGTCATCTTCTTCACTCGGAATTTTTCTTGCAGTAACTTTGCATGCTCCAATGTACTACCGTCTACCAGATCTTGACCTTTAGATGGATAGGGAGTAGAATTAACAAGTGTAGAGAACCAGTCGTATTCATCAGTATCATCCTCGTCTAGCCATGATACGACGTCAGCCTTAGGCGCATTCTTCTTTTTTTTTCTTAGGCCTAGATGAGGATTCTGGTTTCTTAACTTTTTCGGGAGAGGTGGGTTGTTGTTGGGGCTCACGGAATTCCTCATCGTCACCACCCGTATACTCAAAGTGATCACCGGTTTTCTGAGTCAGGGGTGGTAACTCAGAATCCTGAGGTTTTTCAGTAGAAGAGCGAGGAGGAGATCTTTGTTGGGCTGGAGTCCTTTGGGGTGGAGGTTGGATCGAGGATGATTCACCAGACTTCTTCGGGCGTTTAGGCTCGTCATTCTTATCCTTATCCTTATCTTCATCGTCTCTTGGACGTTTAGGCCTTTGAGCTTCTTCTCTGCATGCTGATTTGAGTTGGTATTCCAGCAATGCTTCAAACAATTTACCTTCGTAGGAGGCAAATGTTGCAGATCGTTTAGACATATGAGCTACCAGCCGGTTAACCAATTCAGCATCTGAGAAGATTATGGGATCAACTGGATTGATGTTTACATGCATTGGTGTTGATTTCATAGTTTGCTTGGCCAGATGTAAGAGATTCGGATAGAGTTGTTTGGTAAACATCTCCTTTGTAACTCCAGGAACGATGTTAAGAAGGTACTTGTGAGTGTAACCTCTGATCATCTCGTTCATTTCCCCTTGAAGATCACGTTGCATGAACTTCTGGACGTATTCCCTTTCAGCTTGCATCTTGTCATTCTCATCATGAAGATACTGTACCTGATCAGCGAGAAAATTCAGCTTCTTGTAAAGCACGTCTTTCTTTCTGACTTGTTTGACAGCTTTAACGATTCGTGTCTTAGCTTGAGAGATCCAAGAGGCAGTTGGCTTCTTCACTAATTTGGACGTGGATCTGGTTGATCTTTTTGATGGTGGTGGTGAAGAATGAGATGATGAATCTGATGAGGAGGAGACATGAGGAGACTCGGGGTCCTTAGGAGGCTCAGAAGTTTCCTCCTTAGAACGTTGTGGACTATCTAGAAGAAGGTTATCGTAATCAGTTTCTTCATCATTACCAGAATTAGTCTTTTCATCAGCCTTAGTCCGGGCCTCTTCATCTGCTTTGTCATGAGCTGCAGCCTCACTCTCAGCTTTTTCTTTCTCAGACTTTTCCTTTGCTGGTTCCTCAAAGTCATAATTAATAGAATCCTCCAGAAGCTTTTGTTGTTGCACAAGAGCGGTGGCACCAGTTCCCTTATCGGGTTGATTAACCGCATCAGGAATTGGTGAAGATTGGACACCACCACTCGACCCTCCGGGGCCACGAATTTGATCCTGTTCAAATTCTTTAGCTTTGTGTTGGAGTCTAATAATTTTAAACTTCTTCCTGTATGTTGTATCCAGTGGCTCTTCATCTGAGCTTTCGTCTTCAGGCTCAATTACTGGAGTCTTCCCTTTGCCGTTTTCAGCTATAGGACTGGAAGGTTTTGCAGTTTTAGAGTAGAAGATTTCATCGTCTGATTCTGTATCTTCAGAGCTTTCGTCCACTAGCTTTCTTGGCGGTTCAGTCTTAGGTTCGGGAATAGGATCAGCTTCCTTAGAAGGAACTTTCCGTCTGCGTCCAGGTTTCCTTTTAGGGAACTTCCTTTTATTCTCAGTGCTTGCAGCACTTCCTGTACTTCCTCTTCTGGTTTTCCTGGTAGGTGTGCCAGAAGGCTTGTCATCGAGAAAACCAACTTTGCTTTCTTCAACTGCTACCAGATACCTTTTGTATGTGTAGAGCTTTTTGATATCATCAGACAGAAGGTGATCCTGCAACACAACACCCTGTTTCTTCGTTGTTGATTCCTTGAATCTGACAGTTAGAGCAGGTTCAGACAACATGTCGTGATTGTTGGGGTCATTGAGTCTCTTGGGGATATCAGGATTGAGTCCAAGAGCTCTTTGGATCAACAGTTTTGTATATCTGATATAAGGAATATTTGAGCCAAGCTTTTTGAGGAATGACATCATGTCGTCCCATATCAGAGCTTCAATTTCGATGTGCTTCATGTTGATCAAGGCCCAAAAAATCTGCAGTTCCATGAGCTTGGGATGCTCATAGCCACTGTCACGACCAGAAACCGATTTGGTGATGATGATGTAGAGTGTTCTCCAGGGTTGAGGAATATTCTTAAGATCCACGTATGAATGCTTAGTGATTACTCATGTAGCTTCATCATAACCAATGTGTCACACCCCCAAATTATCTGTTTTGCAGCGGAATGGAATTCCTGGGGATTGACTGTCATAGCATCACAATCACAGTTATATTGAACGGCCTAAAATAATCGTTTGATTTAATAAAATAATCAGAGTTACAAAGTATAGGTCCCAAATGAAAGTCACTATGTACGGAAATAAATTTGATACAAGTCAAACGATGTTTTTAAAGTATATAAATCCCCTGTGAGACGCGTCGTCACCGCGACTCTATGATATGTCCACATGCATGCCATGAAGTGAATGCCTTAGTTACCTGAAAATACATTGCTAAAAGTGTCAACACAATGGTTGAGTGAGTTCATAGAGTTTATGTAAATGTTTAATACGACTACCACAAGTATAAATTATGTATGACAATGTCGTCACAAAAATGATACAATTGTTATAAGTCCATGACACCGAAGCTTGACTGATGTTCGCCCCAATAGAGTGTTTTGCCAAACAACTCAATAATGATAAAGAAATGAAATGCATCCGTCCGGTTGGAATCCGCCAACCCGGATGGAGGTGTCACCCTCGATAGATCTATCCACTCACCCTCGCTTCTATGAAATTAACGGTTCATGATTATGAAATGGGGACATTTAACTGGCAATGAGGTAACTTAAGCAATGTAATGAATTTGAATATACTTGGCATCGTAATAAAAATGATGTGCAATGTATTCTCCCCCGTAGGTTTGAAATAAAATATAAACTTGAATAAATCGGGGCTATGAAAACTCACCTGTTGCAATGATTATGATGACTAAAGTGGATACACTGAAATGTAGCGTGAATCTCAAAACCTGACCTATTATGAATGATATGATATGTAATAAGTCATGATGTAATGTTATGCATGCAATTCGGATGATATTTATACCACTTATAAATTTTTGAAAACAATACTTTTCGTCGAAAATATAATCTTTTAACGTCTTGACCATTTTTAAATTGCTTCACATGTATTTACATTGAAATGATATCCGACGATAATCATTTAGTGATTTATTAAGAGATTATAACCTTTCGTCGTAAAATAATGTCATTGAAATTTCCATGAAAGTGACTAAAACGGCCTCTACAAACTAGTCGTAAAAATGGTGCATGATGAGTGTGTAAATACTCATCATTTTTGGTTAAATCTGAACTGCAAAACGTTTAAAAATGCTCAGAAATGCATCAAAATACTGAAAATATTCCAAAATTGCATTTTATATGTTTCAGATGCAAAATGTTCAAAATCAGATGAAAAATGAGCTAAGTTTGCATAATTGGCAGTTTCAGTCCCTCAAGTTTTAAAAGTTGTCAGAAATAGTCCCTGAGCTATAATTTCAAAAGAAAAGTCACCAAAGGTCCTTTAAAATCATAAGTTGTCAAAATTAGTCCTTTGGTGAAAAATGTCAAAAGTTTTGAGAAATAACAAGTTTGGTCCTCCAAGTTTAAAAATTGGCAAAAATGGTCTTTGGAAATTTCAAAATGTCAAGTTTGGTCCTTATACTATTGGAGCTTGTCACTTTTAGTCCCTTGGAGCAACTTTGCAGAATTGGCAGAACTGGTCCCTCAAAATTCAGAAATTGCAATTTAGTCCTTGGTTATTAATACCCTTTATACCCATTTGGACCCTATCATATGCCATGTGACCCCTGCCTTTTGCCATTTGACCCCCTGTCAATAGCATTTTGGACCCCTTCATAATACTGCCCAAGTCAACCCATAAGTCAAACAAAACACCCCTACCCGCCCTTTTTCCTGTCTTCCCCAACATCTAGCCCTGCAACACCCATCCCCCCTCCTCACTATCACTCCTCCATGTCCCCTCATCCTCAACAACCTTCCAAATAGCATTTAATGCCCCTCCTCCTTTTGCACTCAACCTCCAACTGGCATAAACCCATTTCCCGCCAAAATTGAATCTATGGCCAAGATCATTTCCACTCATCCAATGGCCAAAACAAATGCTGGGATTTGCTAAGAGAGAGAAGGGAAGACATATTGGTGTATAAAAAGGGAGGAAGAAAGAGAAGAATAAAAGTAGTTAGTTTTAGTAGTTTTCCTTTAAGTCGTTTTTCAAATAAATGTCTTAGTTTAATTCACAATGTTGTAATTTCAGTTTCTATGTATCACTTTTAAGCTAAAACATCTTTGTAATGTGTTTTTGAACATCAATCCAAGTCTTTTATCTAAGTTCCAAGTTTCATGCTTACTGTTGCAGTTTTCAGTTTCAAATTCTTATGAACAAGTTCTTAGAAGTTTATTTTTAAGCCCAATCAAGCTTATGTAAGCTTATCATAGCTGTGAGAAAGCTAACAACTCATTTTCAAACAATATTGGATCATGGTCAACAAAAGTCAAACTGGGTGCAATTGGACTTGGTTTTGGAATTTGGGTGATGCAGAGCATTGGATGGGGTGAAATAGACTAGGTTAGAGTAGTTTTGGTTCTGGTCTTAGCCTGCAAATAAGCTGAACCTATGTAAGTTTGTATTTCATTTTTTCAATTTCAATCCCTTTTGCATATTATGCTTGTCTGTGTATCTGTGGTCACCATGAGTGTAAACTTGTTTATATAGTTGTATTTAGGTCATGTAAACTCAGTTTGGTCATTGGTACAAGCTGGATCAGTAGCTAGCTCAGTTTTATTTGCATATCAGATTGTTAAAGGGGTGTTTGGATTAGTGCTTAAACTGTGCTAGAGGATAGAATACTGTGATAGTTAGGTTGTTTTAGGCTTGCTTTAGTTCTTTGCATTCATATCTGTCTCAAGCTTGCATCAGTTTTTCACTAAAGTCAAAATCACAAGTCCACTGATCTTATATTCAAATCTGTTGAAATCAGTTAACTATAATCTTTCATATAAGTATAAAATTTGATAAACTAGCTTGCTTCAATTGTATTTCATCAATATTCATCAACATCAGTCCTACATTTGATCTTAAATCTCATTTTAGTCAAACATTCAAACTGTTTTTAAAAGTCAAAACATGTCAAAAATCTGTTTTTTGCAGATCTTGCAGCAATTGCACAGTGCTTATTTTAAGTAGTTAGGGTCTCATATTTGGTCCAGTTGTAGTGTGCTAGGCGGTCTTGAAGACCACATAACTGTTTTTCACAAAAGCTCTTCTGATAAGCTTGTGAATAAGCTCAAACTTAGGTCCTTAATCAGCTGTTGGATTAAAAATCAGTTAGCATATAACCTTAGTAAACTGCTTATTTGAGGTTAGGAGTAGCTAAACTTAGTTGATAATAGTTAATTTCAGTATAGTCTAGCTTAAGTATAAGTTTGGTGGCTTATTTTGCTTGTTTGCTTATTTCTAAGTGCTTATTTAGAATCAGTTTACACTACAGCTCATAATTCTCACACATAAGCATCATATTTGATATTTTTCATAAAACCAGAATAACATTTTAGAATTTTCCTGAGATTTTCATAATTTTTGGTCACTGTTTGCTATTTTTCTCAATTTAAAATAGTTTTTAGGTACTTTTAATTAGCTTTTATTGCAAATAATTAAGAAAAAGTTCCAAAAAATAATTTTTCAATTTTCCCAGTTTAAGAAAAATATAAAAAGCATAAAAAAGATTTTTCCTTATTTTTCCCCTTTTATTTGGTATTTTTCACAATTTTAATTAGATTTAAATAGTTTTAAACTAGTAGAAAATAGAAAAATAATCAGAAAAATATAAAAATAGTTTTGAAATTTCTCTTTTGATATTTTAGATTTTTCCAAGTCATAATTTTATTTTTCTAGCTTTATTTCATATTTTCTTGTATTTTAGGCTATTATTTAATAGTTAAAATTAGTTTTTAATTAATAACAATTAGATAAATAGTTATAAAAATAATTTTCTTTTTCTAAAATTTTCTTTTATCATTAGGTTTGTAAAAATATCATTTTCATATTTTTAGGATTAATACTGCTTTAGTTTCACTTTTCTTTTGTACGTCGCGTAGTTTTAAATTCAAGTTTTATAAAAACATAAAATCAAAAACATCATTTTAATAATAGTGATAGCATTTATTTAATATTTTTTATCTTTTTAATTTTCTTTAATTTGCATTTAAGCCTTTGTAATTATAGGCTATTTCTGTAGTTATAATCATTCATATCAATCCCTCTTTTCCGTTCAAATCTCTCGATCACTATACGTTTGGTGATTCATCGCATAGCTCGCTGGGACATAACGACCCGGGGAAACACTATACTCCTCCGATCTTCATTGCATTCGTTTCTGAACCGTTTGAAGTTTCTTACGGTCGGCCATTCACAAGTGGTCGGCTTGAGTGAGAAAACTTGACGGTTTGGAGCCGATCAGTGCACATCGAGCGTTAGGAAACGAACTCAACGGTTTTGGGAAGCTCGTATGATTATCTCGAAGTTTTAGTGTTTAAGTTTCCCATCCTAGAGGTCTCGAACATAAAGAAAAATAGAGGTTAAGTATGGTACTTATGTCCCAAAATATAGTTTAAGGATGGTTTTCGGCAAAGTTTGAGTAAACGTAATCAATTCATTACAACTCCGCTAATCAAACGGTCGGTTATTTTGATAAATATACTTGGCGATCTTACTTTTACTAAAAGACATCACTTTATAAAAAGTTCTAAATCAATGTTAAAAACAACCTTCAACTTGGTCTCTTTGTTTTTGCCGTAAAACTTGCCTATTAGAAATAATATTTAGTTTTTCTTATATAATAAAGTTGCGGCAACTTTTGTAAACGTGTATAATTTAATCGTTACAAATCCGTTTTCTACGTTTTAAAGATCCTTAGCTTTGTATCAAAGTATACTAACATATTTTTGACAAGTCGACATAATTTACAACGCCCAAGCTTCATTTTTGACCCGTACAAATTAAACAATACTTGCTGAAATTCCAGAAAATTATAGTTTTCGTCGCCAACTTGAAAAATTCATAACTTCTTCGTTATAGCTCCGTTTTAATCCGTTCAAGCGGCCACGGTTTCGTTTTAAAGTATATTTTCTAAATATCTAGGCCAAAAGTTTTTACCTACTGTCGGATTTTCCAGATTTTGAAAATAAGGACAGACCCTTTTGCAAACTTGTCGAAATGAGTTTTTCTCGCGCCAAACCTATTCTAACCCATTCAAAACAACTCCGAAGCTATTCTAATCCTACCATACACCTTCTTAGGGTGTCATGGGTTCCTAGACATCACCAAAACTAATATATAACAAGGAGTAATTATAGGATGGATTATATATATATAACACTTAAAAACCTTAAAAAGTTGTATAAACATCACATAACTTGCATGTTTTCTCAAAATAAAAATGAAATGACCAAAACAATGAATATGAAAATTAATGATATGTATGAAATGCTTACTAGTAATTGATGAGGTTTATTGACAAAGGATTTTTCCTAATCACCCTAGGTTTTTATTTCAAAACCTATACAAAGAGTGATACTAGAGTGTTAAATAATCTTGTCTTGGAAAATTTTTAGGATGATCCTTCCTTCTTGTCTTGGTTGGCCGGTTTTTGGAGAGGAAGAGAAGAAGATATTGTTTTTGATTTTTCACTTGCAAAAATGAAGTAAATTGAGTGATATATTAAGTATATTACCTATACACTTATGAGATATTTTGCAAATTCTTTGTGACTCACCCTCCCTTGTCGACAAGGGAGGTGTAGTCATCTCTAATTATATATATATATTTTTATTATTATGTATAAGTGTAAGATTTTGTGAAGTTAAATGAAGTTAAATAACAAGTTGTAGTCACTTTTGAGTATATAGGGTAGCGTTAGTTAAAAATAAATTTTCACGGTTCAAGATAAAATATATTTAGGTCATAAAAATTATAAAAATACATTTCTTGCAAAAATTTGAGTGAAATAATAATAATCGTGTAGTATTTAAGAAAACCATCGTAATTATATAAATATAACGATTTATATACAAAATAAATTTAAAATACTGGGTAAACTCATAATGTTATTTTTATAAACTTAATATGAGTATAAAAATATATCGGGATAATTTTTGGAATTAATGGATCAATTGTTCAAAATAATAAATTACGCGATAACGTTTATTTAATATGAAAATTATACGTTTAATGTAAAATGCAAAACCATGCATGAACTAATATGATGACAATGATGTTAATGAAATGTAGACTAAACTTAGTCTATATGAAATGACCTCGATGATATGATCATGAATTCACAGCTAAACCACTACGGTTACGTGAATTTGATACTCGTAAACCTAGTTTACGATAAATGATAAATAATGAAACATGAGTAATGTTTTGAGAATGACCTGAAAATACGAATTGTCACATTCGCCCAACCAAAAAGGAATTCAGTCCCTGAATTCAGTTCGTGTTAGTCTATCGAATTTTTGAGTTTGTGATGAATAACGAGGAGAGAAGACATGAAGAGGTGTCGTTACGGTTATCGGTGATTGAGAGCGTACAAAACATCGTAGTAAAGAAAATATTGGATGAATATCTTCGATGAGCATAACTTTGACTTGGAATATGTGAAAATTTTGCTTGCACTAAAATTTATAAATAACTGCTCTCAACATAACATAACCCCTCCAGAATTAGACATAGTTAGCTAGGCTATGTATAATTAGGGAACGATAATGTGACGTTCGGTTTAGTTGTTATAACTCTCAATGTTTACATAGATTTAATCCTTGTCGTAAAAATAGCAGTTAAAGTAAAAGGAAGTAAAATTCTCGTAAGTGATAACAAATCGAAAAGAAAATAAAGTACGATAGATAAGAATATTTTACAACGAGTGGTTTATCAAAAGTAGTACATCTTAAGTCATAAGATCCGAATGCGATAGAAGACATAAACTTAGTACGACAGAATACATAAGGAAAAATTAAGACTGTTAGTTTCCGAACTTCTTCAGTCTTCCGCGTTGTTGAGACCATGACGAGCTTGTCCTCCTTGTAACATGTATGCATTCCCATGAGCACCTTCAACTTGTTGACCTTGGTTTCGAGGACATTGATTCCGATAGTGTCCTTGCTCTCCACATCCGAAGCAGGTAATTATAGCTTTACCTCTACAATCCCTGGCGAGGTGTCCTGATTTTTGGCACTTGTGGCACTTAGCAGGGCAAGGACCCGAGTGATGAAACTTACATCGATTACATAGTGGTTGAGTTCCAACATATCCTTTTCCTTTGCAGTCCTTGGCAAGTGATGAGTGTGTAAATACTCATCATTTTTGTACAAATTAGACTGCAAAAACATCTGAAAACACTCAGAAATGCATCAAAATGATAAAAATATCACAAATAAGTGTTTTATGTGTTTTAAATGCAAAAATATCAAAATCTGGTGAAAAACGTATCAAGTTTGCATAATTGGCAGTTTTAGTCCCCCAAGTTTCAAAAGTTGTCAAAAACAGTCCCTGGTTAATCTAAATAAAGAAAAATATCATTTTGAGTCCCTAGGGATTCCTAAGTTGTCAAAATTAGTCCTTGAAACTTAAAATTACAAATTTACAACTTAGGTCCCTGAACTTTGAAATTTGGCAAGTTTAGTCCTTGGAAAATCAAAAATGTCAAATCTAGTCCTTGTACTATTAAAGTTTGTCAAATTCAGTCCTTATGGTAACTTTGGAGTATTGGCAGTTTGGTCCCTCAAGATTGGAGTATTTACAGTTTTGGTCCTTGTCATGTAAACTAAACCTAGACTTGTCAAATACAAATTGACCCTGCCACTACCAATTGTGACCCCTGTCTTTAGCTATTTTGGACCCTTAGTCAAAGAAAGTCAAAAGCAGAAGTTACCCGCCCACCTGTCCTGTACACCTTCTTCCACCTCTCCCATGTGTCTTCCAACTTGCCTCCACCTCTCCCATCACCTTTCATATTTTCCAACACCCTCATCATCACTAGCCCCCCACAATTAATGCCACCCCCCTACTTGCCTGTTTCAGAGCCGACAAGTCAAACCACCATTTCCCGCCAAAATGATAAAACCAGGCAACACACTCAAAGCTCTCCCATTGGCCAATTTGAGAGGTGGGATTCAATCAGAAGGCCACGTGGAAGGATTTTGAAGCATAAAAGAGGAGGAAGAGTCAACAGAGAAACCAGTAGTTAATTTTTAGTTTTCATGTATTTCGTTTTTAATACCCATGTTTTAATTTAGCTTCAAAGTTGTAATTTCCAGTTTAACTACATCAATATTAAGTTAAAAATCATTGTACTAAGTTTTCAAGTGGTAATTCAAGTGGTATTAACATTTCATATGTTCTTGTTCACTGTTTGGAATTTCAAATATCAACTCTTAATTTCAAGCTTCAAATGGCTTATTTCTCAGTTTAAACAAGCTTACATAAGCTTATCATAGCTTTTTGTAAGCTTGTCACTCAGTTTCAAGCAAAATTCTCACTTGGTCAACAAAAGTCAACAGGGAAGAACAATTGGTCAAACAGGCATGGAGATGGTAACAGGGTGTTGCAGAGATGGATTTGGGTTGGTTTTGGATTAGACTAGTGGTATTGGGTTCTGTTTAGACTACAAAATAAGCTTTGGACCTTTGTAAGTGACTTTCACAAATTCTTAGCATAATCAGTATTTGTAGTCAAATCTAGGTTTAATCTGTTACTTAAGTTGTATTTAAGATATAACAACTTAGTTTGATCATTAATCATAGCTTAATCAGTTGTTATCTCATTTAAACTTCAAATCAGTATAATAAGGGTGTGTTTGGTTTACTGTCATAACTGTTCTTAAGGTGTGTTGATGAGTTGAAATGTGTTGGATCATGTTTGTTTAGTCCAAGTATACTCATATCTGTCTTAGTTTGTGCCTGCAAAACCACCTAAGTCAACATTTCACTTAATCTGATTCAACAGTTTCACTGTTGAATTTTTGCAAATCAAAAACCTTATTTTGTGTTAAGATTCAATAAACATTGCTTGCATTGTACTTGTTCCATCATATTACATCAACATCAGTCATAAAATTGGAGTCAAAAGTTCATTTTAGTCAAATTTCTCAATATTGCTTCAAAAGTCAAAGTTGGAAAACCTGTTTTGGGGCCAACTGCATGGATTTTTCTTGAGTTCATATTTGGGTCTTATCAAGTGAGGTTTGGCATTTCATAAACTTCAACTGGTTCTCTTTCTTATCACCATTTTTGTAAAATTTTACAAATATTTTATAAGCTGCAAACAGCTTATCTTTTAGGCCATTTTTCCCCTGCTCCAAACCCTCAGCTTATGCTGAGTTTTCTCAGATATTGCAGGATTGGCACAGGGCTCATAAGAGCTTGTTAAAGTCTGATTTTTGGTTTAGACACTCTCAACCAGGTCTACTTTAGTTTCCAATTTGTAGTTTTCTGTTTTAGCTTAATATGTGGCTTGTGCTTATGCCCAAAGTAGGTCACTGAAATCTGTTCTAGCTCAAAAGCTCAAATCTTCAAATCTGATCAAACTTGCATATCAGTGGTTGTAGCTTGTTGTTTTTAGTACATTTAGAGTAACTTTAGCATATTGTAGCTTCTGTTCCATTGTGGTGCTTGATTGTGTTCACTTGGCTTATTAAAGTGCTTATTTATAAGCTCATTTCATAGCAGTTCCATAATCTTCCACACAACACCATGTTTTTCTATTTTTCCTAGATTCCTAGTATAATTTTAGAGTTTTCCTGAAATTTTCACATTTTTCCATAACAGTTTGCTATTTTTCTTAATTAAAAACAGTTTTTAGGATTATTTAAATAGCTTTTAATACAAAAAATTCAGAAAAAGTCCAAAAAAATAACTTTTCATTTTTATTAAGTTTAGATAAATATAAAAAGTAAAAAAAGTAATTTTCCAGATTTTTCATAGTTTATTTTGTAATTTTTAGTAATTTAATTAGTTTTAAATAGTTTAAAATCCATAAAAAATAGAAAAATAATCAGAAAAATACAAAAATAGTTTTGAAAATTCTCTTTTGTTATTTTAGATTTTTCCAAGTCATAATTTTATTTTTCTAGCTTTATTTCCTATTTTCTTGTAATTTAGGTTATTATTAATTAGTTAAAAATAGTTTTTAATTAATAATAATTAGATAATTAGTTATAAAAATAATTTTCTTTTTCTTAAAATTTTATTATATCATTAGGTTTGTAAAAATATCATTTTCATATTTTTAGGATTAATATTGTGTAAGTTTCACGTTTTTACTTATACGTCACGTAGTTTTAAGTTAAGTTTTATAAAAACAGAAAAAACAAAAACATCAGTTTAAAAATAGTGATAGCGTTTATTTAATAGAATTTAACTTTTTAATTTCCTTTAATTTGCATTTAAGTCGCTGTAATTTATTAATCTTTTCTTTAGGTACAAATAACTCCAAATCCTTACTGACCACTATCCTTAGTGGTTATTCGACAATCTGATTGTGTTAAACACCAGTCATCCTCCGTGGGACTTAACGACCCGGGAATCCACTGTATTCTCTTGATCTAAATTGCAATTGGTGTGTGAGCTGTTTTAAGTTCCTTACGGCTGGTCATTCACAAGTGGCTAGCCTGCGTGAGAAAACTTGACGGTTTTGCACCAATCAAATTTTGGCGCCGCTGCCGGGGAGGCTGTAAGCGTGTTCTAAGCATTTTTCAGACCCGTACTTGCACATATACCACAGTTTGCAAAAAGTTTTCTGTAAAGTTATAACAAAATCAAAAAGTTCATTAACACTTTTCCTAAAGTGTTAAAAACACCAAACATAATATAAAACAACAAAACAATCGTAACGTTTTCTAGATTGTGTTTCTTTTAAGGTGATTCTTAAAGAAATACGATTTGGTTAAACGAGACAATACCAAAAATATTGTCCAAAAGTTTTTAAACCCATCAGCACAAATCTATACCTACGTCTTTTCAGTGATACTTAATATACATAAAAATCAACCACCGCAAATCAAGGCAGTGCACTACCTAACTGGGGGTGCGACCATAATAAGTTCCCGAACATCAGATTTAAAACTTGCCTTTGTGTCCTTGTGATTTGGTATACCTTTTTCAAAGAAGCCATTTCACTTGTGATTATTGGTTAAGTTCACTTGTCGTTTTGCCTCGCATTTGTTTTGAAAACTGATTTTTATACTTAGTGCATGCGCACTCGTTCTTCCAGTTCTACAAGTCCATTGTCAGAGCTTGGGAAGATTCCTCGTAGACGTAGAGGACGTTCAGCTCCTTCAGCCGTGACTGAGGAACGTCTACCACCACCACCTGCTGTAATGGCAGAAGACAAGCCGATGAATGAGCTTCTCCAAGCACCCATCGAGGGTTACGGAGATGCTATTGTTGTCCCAGCCATCGTGGCTGATACTTTTGAGCTCAAAACCGGGTTACTTAATCTTGTAACCCAAAGCCAATTCTATGGTTTTGAGCGGGATGATCCTCATGCACACATTCGATGGTTTAACAAGATCGCATCTACCATCAAGTATAAGAATGTCCCACATGAAGCTATCAAGCTTCTTCTGTTCCCATTTTCTCTAGAGGGACAAGCCCGGAATTGGCTTGAGAAACAACCCCCTCGTTCCATTGAGACATGGGAAGATCTTGTCACAAAGTTTGTGAACGAATTCTATCCTCCATCCCGAACCACAAGTCTTAAGAATGAGATAATGAAATTTTCTCAGAGATTTGAGGAATCATTCGGGGAGGCATGGGATCGTTACAAAGACTTGCTTCGCAAGTGTCCGCATCATGGTTTTACCGAGTTAATGCAAATGGATACTTTCTACAATGGTCTGAACCAGGCCAATCAAGACTCTCTAAATGCCTCCGCGGGAGGTAATTTCTTGAGCAAGACCACAAAAGAAGCCTTGCAAATCATTGAAAACAAGTCCCAGGTCCGTCCTTTCCGCACAAAGACATATCAGAATCAGTCTAATGCTGGACCTTCTACTTCATCTCCCGTGAGTACATCTAGCACCGATGCTAAGATTGACAAACTCACGGATATTGTTCAGGCTTTGATTCTTGCTAACCAAAATAAAGTCACTTTCACACAAGCACCATCATATGGTGAAGTGAAGAAAGTTGAAGTTTGTGTTACTTGTGGTGGTCCTCATGCATACTACAACTGTACTGCCACCGATGGTAGTCCATTTGAAGCTAATGCTATAGCCGGTACTTCAAATCAAGGAGGTAATCAATACCGTCCTCAAAATGAACCAAACTACCGAGCTAACACTTATCAGGCACCACCCGGTTTTAACCAGAATCCTAACCGGAATCAGAACCAACCAAGAATGAACCAAGGTTATCAAAACCAAGGTAATTTCTATTCCGGACCCAATCAAGGTTTCCAACATCAAGGAAACCTTAATCAAAACACTTACAATCGAGGGAATCAATTTCAGGGGAATATGAACCCTAATCAAGGGAATTCTGGCTATAACCAGAACATACGGCCTCAAATTGTCCCTCCACCACCTCCTGTATCAACATCTGATGAGCTTTTAAAGCAATTCATGAAGACTCAAGAGGAGACAAACGGGTTGTTGGTCAGTCAGATCGCTGAATTAAAGAAGTCTTTAAATGATCGACCCTCGGGCTCAGGTACTCTACCTAGCAACTCGATCGCTAATCCGAGGGGCGATGCAAAGGCGATCACAACCAGAAGTGGTACTTCATATGATGGACCCGCTATTCCTACTACCTCTTCTTCTTCTCTCCTGAAGGTAGTGGAAAGTGAACCTGAGGCGACAAAGGACAAGGAACTTCCTACTAATAACGGAGGTACCAGCACTGTCCATCCTCAGGTTGTCCCGAAACCCAATACCAAACCTGGAGTTGTTTTTGAACCTCCAGTTGGTAACCCTAAATCCAAATCTTCTATTCCTTACCCATCACGTTTACATGAGCAAAAGCTCCGCGAAAAAGCCAGTCAACAAATGGAAAAATTCTTTCAAATTTTCCAAGAACTTCATTTTGACATAAGCTTCGCGGATGCTATCATGTTGATGCCCAAGTTTGCATCAACTCTCAAGCACATGTTAAGCAACAAGGAAAAGCTGTTTGAAATGGCTAAAACTCCTCTCAACGAGAACTGCTCTGCAGTTATCTTGAAGAAGCTTCCCGAGAAGCTTGGAGATCCTGGAAAGTTCCTCTTACCTTGTGTATTTCCAGGAATGGTTGAATGCTTTGCCTTAGCCGATCTTGGTGCAAGCATAAACCTGATGCCTCATTCAGTATGGAAGAAACTTTCTCTTCCGGATCTTACTCCTACATGCATGACTCTCGAGCTTGCAGATCGTACAATATCCCGTCCTCTTGGAATTGCCGAGGACGTATTTGTGAAAGTAGGAAAGTTCCATTTTCCAGCTGACTTTGTAGTTGTTGATTTCGATGCTGATCCACGGGTTCCTCTCATTGTTGGAAGAGGATTCCTGAGAACGGGCCGTGCTCTCATTGATGTATTTGAGCAAGAAATCACATTACGTGTTGGTAATGAAGCTGTCACCTTTAAAATTGATCAAACTTCGAGGTACTCCGCAAACTATGATTCTGAGTCGGTTAACCGAATAGATATCATTGATGTTGCTTCTGAAGAGTACTCTCAAGAAGTTCTTGGTTATTCTCATAATTCTGTGAGTGGGAATCCCACCACATCTTCTCAACCTATCATAGCCAATTCTACTCCTTCTCTCACTCCGTTTGAGGGAAGCGACTTCATCTTGGAAGAGATTGAAGCATACTTGGCTAGTGATTCTGTTCCATGGGAAATTGATCACGCTCCAATTGACATCGAGGGGGACATACTTCTCATTGAGAAAATGCTTAAAGATGATCACTCATCAACCCCTCACTCGAGTGATGCAATTCCGAAAGAGATTAATCACCATGAGATTAATACGGAGGGAGATATTCTTACTCTTGAGAAGTTGTTAAATCAGGACACTTCTCCTCCTCTCCCTCCCGTCAAACTTCATAACAAGGAAGTCAAATCAGTTGAGAAAACTGAAGAATTTCCTGAAGTCGAACTTAAGGACTTACCGCCTCATCTTGAGTATGCATTCCTTGAGGGTGATGATAAATTGCCTGTCATTATTGCTCGAGATTTGAGTAAAGATGAAAAGACTGCTCTCATAAAGGTCTTGAAGTCACACAAGCAAGCAATTGATTGGAAACTCTCCGACATTAAGGGTATCAACCCTGAGTTCTGTACTCACAAAATCTTGATGGAGGATGACTTCAAACCAGCAGTTCAACATCAGAGAAGAGTAAATCCAAAAATCCATGATGTTATCAAACAGGAGGTTATCAAACTTCTTGATGCAGGATTGATTTACCCTATCTCAGATAGTCCTTGGGTTAGCCCGATTCACTGTGTTCCAAAAAAGGGTGGCATAACTGTTGTCACGAATGAAGAAAACGAGTTAATTCCAACTCGATTGGTTACGGGATGGCGTGTCTGTATTGACTATCGTAAGTTGAATGACGCCACCCGTAAAGACCATTTTCCTCTACCCTTCATGGATCAGATGCTTGAGAGATTAGCAGGGAATGAGTACTATTGTTTCCTTGATGGTTTCTCAGGTTACTTTCAGATCCCCATTGATCCACAGGATCAAGAGAAGGCCACATTCACCTGCCCGTACGGAACTTTTGCCTACAAACGTATGCCTTTTGGCTTATGTAACTCTCCAGGCACGTTCCAACGATGTATGATGGCCATATTCCACGACATGATCGGGGAAACAATGGAGGTGTTTATGGATGACTTCTCAGTCATTGGGGATTCATTTCCGACTTGTCTCTCCCATTTAGACAAAATGCTAAAAAGGTGTGAAGACACCAATCTCTGTCTAAATTGGGAGAAGAGCCACTTTATGGTCAAAGAAGGCATAGTCCTTGGCCATAAGATTTCCAAAAATGGGATTGAGGTCGATAGAGCAAAAGTCGATGTTATTGCTAAACTGCCTCATCCCACTACCGTCAAAGGTATTAGGAGTTTCCTTGGTCATGCCGGGTTTTATCGTAGATTCATACAGGATTTTTCTAAAATCGCTCGGCCTATGACCCATCTTCTTGAAAAAGAAGCTCCTTTTATCTTCTCTCCTGAGTGCGTCGAAGCTTTTGAAACACTAAAGAAAAAGCTTACGGAAGCACCCATTCTAGTTGCCCCCGACTGGGATCTCCCCTTTGAGCTCATGTGCGATGCAAGTGATTTTGCTATCGGTGCAGTCTTGGGGCAACGCAAAACTAAGCATTTTCAGTATAGTGGTAAGTATTCCCGCCTGTCACGCGGGTGACCCGGGTTCGATCCCCGGCAGCGGCGCCAAAATTTGATTGGTGCAAAACCGTCAAGTTTTCTCACGCAGGCTAGCCACTTGTGAATGACCAGCCGTAAGGAACTTAAAACAGCTCACACACCAATTGCAATTTAGATAAGGAGAATACAGTGGATTCCCGGGTCGTTAAGTCCCACGGAGGATGACTGGTGTTTAACACAATCAGATTGTCGAATAACCACTAAGGATAGTGGTCAGTAAGGATTTGGAGTTATTTGTACCTAAAGAAAAGATTAATAAATTACAGCGACTTAAATGCAAATTAAAGGAAATTAAAAAGTTAAATTCTATTAAATAAACGCTATCACTATTTTTAAACTGATGTTTTTGTTTTTTCTGTTTTTATAAAACTTAACTTAAAACTACGTGACGTATAAGTAAAAACGTGAAACTTACACAATATTAATCCTAAAAATATGAAAATGATATTTTTACAAACCTAATGATATAAGAAAATTTTAAGAAAAAGAAAACTATTTTTATAACTAATTATCTAATTATTATTAATTAAAAACTATTTTTAACTAATTAATAATAACCTAAATTACAAGAAAATAGGAAATAAAGCTAGAAAAATAAAATTATAACTTGGAAAAATCTAAAATAACAAAAGAGAATTTTCAAAACTATTTTTGTATTTTTCTGATTATTTTTCTATTTTTTATGGATTTTAAACTATTTAAAACTAATTAAATTACTAAAAATTACAAAATAAACTATGAAAAATCTGGAAAATTACTTTTTTTACTTTTTATATTTATCTAAACTTAATAAAAATGAAAAGTTATTTTTTTGGACTTTTTCTGAATTTTTTGTATTAAAAGCTATTTAAATAATCCTAAAAACTGTTTTTAATTAAGAAAAATAGCAAACTGTTATGGAAAAATGTGAAAATTTCAGGAAAACTCTAAAATTACACTAGGAATCTAGGAAAAATAGAAAAACATGGTGTTGTGTGGAAGATTATGGAACTGCTATGAAATGAGCTTATAAATAAGCACTTTAATAAGCCAAGTGAACACAATCAAGCACCACAATGGAACAGAAGCTACAATATGCTAAAGTTACTCTAAATGTACTAAAAACAACAAGCTACAACCACTGATATGCAAGTTTGATCAGATTTGAAGATTTGAGCTTTTGAGCTAGAACAGATTTCAGTGACCTACTTTGGGCATAAGCACAAGCCACATATTAAGCTAAAACAGAAAACTACAAATTGGAAACTAAAGTAGACCTGGTTGAGAGTGTCTAAACCAAAAATCAGACTTTAACAAGCTCTTATGAGCCCTGTGCCAATCCTGCAATATCTGAGAAAACTCAGCATAAGCTGAGGGTTTGGAGCAGGGGAAAAATGGCCTAAAAGATAAGCTGTTTGCAGCTTATAAAATATTTGTAAAATTTTACAAAAATGGTGATAAGAAAGAGAACCAGTTGAAGTTTATGAAATGCCAAACCTCACTTGATAAGACCCAAATATGAACTCAAGAAAAATCCATGCAGTTGGCCCCAAAACAGGTTTTCCAACTTTGACTTTTGAAGCAATATTGAGAAATTTGGCTAAAATGAACTTTTGACTCCAATTTTATGACTGATGTTGATGTAATATGATGGAACAAGTACAATGCAAGCAATGTTTATTGAATCTTAACACAAAATAAGGTTTTTGATTTGCAAAAATTCAACAGTGAAACTGTTGAATCAGATTAAGTGAAATGTTGACTTAGGTGGTTTTGCAGGCACAAACTAAGACAGATATGAGTATACTTGGACTAAACAAACATGATCCAACACATTTCAACTCATTAACACACCTTAAGAACAGTTATGACAGTAAACCAAACACACCCTTATTATACTGATTTGAAGTTTAAATGAGATAACAACTGATTAAGCTATGATTAATGATCAAACTAAGTTGTTATATCTTAAATACAACTTAAGTAACAGATTAAACCTAGATTTGACTACAAATACTGATTATGCTAAGAATTTGTGAAAGTCACTTACAAAGGTCCAAAGCTTATTTTGTAGTCTAAACAGAACCCAATACCACTAGTCTAATCCAAAACCAACCCAAATCCATCTCTGCAACACCCTGTTACCATCTCCATGCCTGTTTGACCAATTGTTCTTCCATGTTGACTTTTGTTGACCAAGTGAGAATTTTGCTTGAAACTGAGTGACAAGCTTACAAAAAGCTATGATAAGCTTATGTAAGCTTGTTTAAACTGAGAAATAAGCCATTTGAAGCTTGAAATTAAGAGTTGATATTTGAAATTCCAAACAGTGAACAAGAACATATGAAATGTTAATACCACTTGAATTACCACTTGAAAACTTAGTACAATGATTTTTAACTTAATATTGATGTAGTTAAACTGGAAATTACAACTTTGAAGCTAAATTAAAACATGGGTATTAAAAACGAAATACATGAAAACTAAAAATTAACTACTGGTTTCTCTGTTGACTCTTCCTCCTCTTTTATGCTTCAAAATCCTTCCACGTGGCCTTCTGATTGAATCCCACCTCTCAAATTGGCCAATGGGAGAGCTTTGAGTGTGTTGCCTGGTTTTATCATTTTGGCGGGAAATGGTGGTTTGACTTGTAGGCTCTGAAACAGGCAAGTAGGGGGGGGCATTAATTGTGGGGGGCTAGTGATGATGAGGGTGGTGGAAAAGATGAAAGGTGATGGGAGAGGTGGAGGCAAGTTGGAAGACACAGGGGAGAGGTGGAAGAAGGTGTACAGGACAGGTGGGCGGGTAACTTCTGCTTTTGACTTTCTTTGACTAAGGGTCCAAAATAGCTAAAGACAGGGGTCACAATTGGTAGTGGCAGGGTCAATTTGTATTTGACAAGTCTAGGTTTAGTTTACATGACAAGGACCAAAACTGTAAATACTCCAATCTTGAGGGACCAAACTGCCAATACTCCAAAGTTACCATAAGGACTGAATTTGACAAACTTTAATAGTACAAGGACTAGATTTGACATTTTTGATTTTCCAAGGACTAAACTTGCCAAATTTCAAAGTTCAGGGACCTAAGTTGTAAATTTGTAATTTTAAGTTTCAAGGACTAATTTTGACAACTTAGGAATCCCTAGGGACTCAAAATGATATTTTTCTTTATTTAGATTAACCAGGGACTATTTTTGACAACTTTTGAAACTTGGGGGACTAAAACTGCCAATTATGCAAACTTGATACGTTTTTCACCAGATTTTGATATTTTTGCATTTAAAACACATAAAACACTTATTTGTGATATTTTTATCATTTTGATGCATTTCTGAGTGTTTTCAGATGTTTTTGCAGTCTAATTTGTACAAAAATGATGAGTATTTACACACTCATCATGGGGCAACTCCCCCACACTAGAGTGGTAGAAAGTAGAAAGAAGAAGCTGAACTGTCAAGTTTTATTACATAAGCTAGCCACTTGTGAATGGCTAACCGTAACAAACTTCAGATAGCTCAGAAATATGGGTGAAAACCCATATGGCATGCTACTGTTTTTGATTCCCGAGTCGCTAGCTTGACTCGATCCCCGCATTCATTGGTTCATGGGGAAAGTTTGTAGATCTGGGACAACCACAGGGGGAATGTCCTCTCCAAAGTAATGCTTCAACCGATGACCATTTACTTTAAAATTTGGACCATCGGGCTGAGATAACTCAATGGTGCAATAAGGATAAACCTTAGTGATAGTAAATGGACCAGACCAACGGGATTTAAGCTTTCCCGAGAAAATCTTCAATCTTGAATTAAAAAGAAGGACTCGATCACCAACGTTGAAAACGCGGTTCTTGATTTTAGAGTCATGAATCTTCTTTGTCTTTTCTTTGTAGATCAAAGAGTTCTCGTATGCTTGATCACGGAGTTCATTTAATTCATTCATTTGAACTTTCCGGTGATCACCAGCTATCTGAATATCGAAGTTGGCATGCTTCAAGGCCCAGTATGCCTTGTGCTCTAGCTCAACAGGTAGATGACATGCCTTCCCGTACACAAGCTTGTATGGAGTACACCCGATGGGTGTTTTGTAAGCTGTACGGAAGGCCCAGAGTGCGTCATCTAGCTTATCCGACCAAGAGGCACGGTTTTCGCCAACCGTCCTCTCCAGAATTCTTTTAATCCCTCGGTTTGAAACTTCCACTTGCCCACTTGTTTGGGGGTGGTACGCAGTAGAGAGACGGTGAGTTACACCATATTTCTGCATGACTCTTTCAAACTGGTCATTACAGAAATGCGTACCACGATCACTGATTATGGCTCGTGGAGTTCCAAACCTAGCAAATAGGGATTTCAAGAATTTCACAACAACTCGGGCATCGTTAGTAGGCAAAGCCTTAGCTTCAACCCATTTTGACAAGTAGTCAACGGCCACGAGTATGTACTTATTACCGCGAGAAGAAGGGAATGGCCCCATAAAGTCAATGCCCCAGATGTCAAAGATCTCACACACTTGAATGGCGTTTTGCGGCATTTCACTCCTTTGTGAGATATTCCCGTGACGTTGACAAGCGTCACAGGTTTTGACGAATTCATGGGCATCCTTGTAGATTGTGGGCCAATAGAACCCGGAATCAAACACCTTCTTGGCGGTGTAGTTGGGGCTATGATGTCCCCCAGTAGGTCCAGCATGGCAAGCTTTGAGAATGTCAATAGCTTCCTGACCATATACACATCGCCGGATGACTTGATCCGCACAAATTTTAAACAAGTAGGGGTCGTCCCAGAAGTAATGTTTAACATCTTTGAAGAATTTGTTCTTCTGTTGGGACGACATCCCTTTCACTATGAAGTTACCCGCATGGTAATTTGCGAAGTCAGCAAACCATGGGGTAGTAGAGTCTCCACGAAAAGAAACCGCATTGAGTGTTTCGAGAGGAAATGTTTCATTTATTTCCTTTTTCTCGAAAAAATCTTGGTGAGGGTTCTCTAATCGAGACAGATGATCAGCGGCCAGGTTCTCAGCTCCTTTTTTATCACGTATAATGATATCAAATTCTTGTAGGAGGAGAACCCAACGGAGCAATCTCGGCTTTGCATCTTGTTTTGCAAAGAGATATTTGAGAGCCGAGTGATCCGTATATACTACGCATTTGGTCAAGATGAGGTATGGCCGAAACTTTTCAAACGCATACACCACAGCTAATAGTTCTTTTTCTGTAGTGGTGTAATGGGTTTGAGCTTCAGTCATAGTCTTACTTGCGTAGTGTATAGGTGATTGGTGCAAAACCGTCAAGTTTTCTCACGCAGGCTAGCCACTTGTGAATGACCAGCCGTAAGGAACTTAAAACAGCTCACACACCAATTGCAATTTAGATCAGGAGAATACAGTGGATTCCCGGGTCGTTAAGTCCCACGGAGGATGACTGGTGTTTAACACAATCAGATTGTCGAATAACCACTAAGGATAGTGGTCAGTAAGGATTTGGAGTTATTTGTACCTAAAGAAAAGATTAATAAATTACAGCGACTTAAATGCAAATTAAAGGAAATTAAAAAGTTAAATTCTATTAAATAAACGCTATCACTATTTTTAAACTGATGTTTTTGTTTTTTCTGTTTTTATAAAACTTAACTTAAAACTACGTGACGTATAAGTAAAAACGTGAAACTTACACAATATTAATCCTAAAAATATGAAAATGATATTTTTACAAACCTAATGATATAAGAAAATTTTAAGAAAAAGAAAATTATTTTTATAACTAATTATCTAATTATTATTAATTAAAAACTATTTTTAACTAATTAATAATAACCTAAATTACAAGAAAATAGGAAATAAAGCTAGAAAAATAAAATTATGACTTGGAAAAATCTAAAATAACAAAAGAGAATTTTCAAAACTATTTTTGTATTTTTCTGATTATTTTTCTATTTTTTATGGATTTTAAACTATTTAAAACTAATTAAATTACTAAAAATTACAAAATAAACTATGAAAAATCTGGAAAATTACTTTTTTTTACTTTTTATATTTATCTAAACTTAATAAAAATGAAAAGTTATTTTTTTGGACTTTTTCTAAATTTTTTGTATTAAAAGCTATTTAAATAATCCTAAAAACTTTTTTTAATTAAGAAAAATAGCAAACTGTTATGGAAAAATGTGAAAATTTCAGGAAAACTCTAAAATTATACTAGGAATCTAGGAAAAATAGAAAAACATGGTGTTGTGTGGAAGATTATGGAACTGCTATGAAATGAGCTTATAAATAAGCACTTTAATAAGCCAAGTGAACACAATCAAGCACCACAATGGAACAGAAGCTACAATATGCTAAAGTTACTCTAAATGTACTAAAAACAACAAGCTACAACCACTGATATGCAAGTTTGATCAGATTTGAAGATTTGAGCTTTTGAGCTAGAACAGATTTCAGTGACCTACTTTGGGCATAAGCACAAGCCACATATTAAGCTAAAACAGAAAACTACAAATTGGAAACTAAAGTAGACCTGGTTGAGAGTGTCAAAACCAAAAATCAGACTTTAACAAGCTCTTATGAGCCCTGTGCCAATCCTGCAATATCTGAGAAAACTCAGCATAAGCTGAGGGTTTGGAGCAGGGGAAAAATGGCCTAAAAGATAAGCTGTTTGCAGCTTATAAAATATTTGTAAAATTTTACAAAAATGGTGAAAAGAAAGAGAACCAGTTGAAGTTTATGAAATGCCAAACCTCACTTGATAAGACCCAAATATGAACTCAAGAAAAATCCATGCAGTTGGCCCCAAAACAGGTTTTCCAACTTTGACTTTTGAAGCAATATTGAGAAATTTGACTAAAATGAACTTTTGACTCCAATTTTATGACTGATGTTGATGTAATATGATGGAACAAGTACAATGCAAGCAATGTTTATTGAATCTTAACACAAAATAAGGTTTTTGATTTGCAAAAATTCAACAGTGAAACTGTTGAATCAGATTAAGTGAAATGTTGACTTAGGTGGTTTTGCAGGCACAAACTAAGACAGATATGAGTATACTTGGACTAAACAAACATGATCCAACACATTTCAACTCATTAACACACCTTAAGAACAGTTATGACAGTAAACCAAACACACCCTTATTATACTGATTTGAAGTTTAAATGAGATAACAACTGATTAAGCTATGATTAATGATCAAACTAAGTTGTTATATCTTAAATACAACTTAAGTAACAGATTAAACCTAGATTTGACTACAAATACTGATTATGCTAAGAATTTGTGAAAGTCACTTACAAAGGTCCAAAGCTTATTTTGTAGTCTAAACAGAACCCAATACCACTAGTCTAATCCAAAACCAACCCAAATCCATCTCTGCAACACCCTGTTACCATCTCCATGCCTGTTTGACCAATTGTTCTTCCATGTTGACTTTTGTTGACCAAGTGAGAATTTTGCTTGAAACTGAGTGACAAGCTTACAAAAAGCTATGATAAGCTTATGTAAGCTTGTTTAAACTGAGAAATAAGCCATTTGAAGCTTGAAATTAAGAGTTGATATTTGAAATTCCAAACAGTGAACAAGAACATATGAAATGTTAATACCACTTGAATTACCACTTGAAAACTTAGTACAATGATTTTTAACTTAATATTGATGTAGTTAAACTGGAAATTACAACTTTGAAGCTAAATTAAAACATGGGTATTAAAAACGAAATACATGAAAACTAAAAATTAACTACTGGTTTCTCTGTTGACTCTTCCTCCTCTTTTATGCTTCAAAATCCTTCCACGTGGCCTTCTGATTGAATCCCACCTCTCAAATTGGCCAATGGGAGAGCTTTGAGTGTGTTGCCTGGTTTTATCATTTTGGCGGGAAATGGTGGTTTGACTTGTAGGCTCTGAAACAGGCAAGTAGGGGGGTGGCATTAATTGTGGGGGGCTAGTGATGATGAGGGTGGTGGAAAAGATGAAAGGTGATGGGAGAGGTGGAGGCAAGTTGGAAGACACAGGGGAGAGGTGGAAGAAGGTGTACAGGACAGGTGGGCGGGTAACTTCTGCTTTTGACTTTCTTTGACTAAGGGTCAAAAATAGCTAAAGACAGGGGTCACAATTGGTAGTGGCAGGGTCAATTTGTATTTGACAAGTCTAGGTTTAGTTTACATGACAAGGACCAAAACTGTAAATACTCCAATCTTGAGGGACCAAACTGCCAATACTCCAAAGTTACCATAAGGACTGAATTTGACAAACTTTAATAGTACAAGGACTAGATTTGACATTTTTGATTTTCCAAGGACTAAACTTGCCAAATTTCAAAGTTCAGGGACCTAAGTTGTAAATTTGTAATTTTAAGTTTCAAGGACTAATTTTGACAACTTAGGAATCCCTAGGGACTCAAAATGATATTTTTCTTTATTTAGATTAACCAGGGACTGTTTTTGACAACTTTTGAAACTTGGGGGACTAAAACTGCCAATTATGCAAACTTGATACGTTTTTCACCAGATTTTGATATTTTTGCATTTAAAACACATAAAACACTTATTTGTGATATTTTTATCATTTTGATGCATTTCTGAGTGTTTTCAGATGTTTTTGCAGTCTAATTTGTACAAAAATGATGAGTATTTACACACTTATCAATCCCCCACACTAAGATATTGCTAGTCCCTAGCAATGTTTTGAGAAAAATTAATGGATTTGAATCTCTTTACCAAAAGCCATTACTTCTGGAGTAGCCAAATGTTTCAGTTCAAGTAAGAACCTTGGTACACCGATAACCAAATGATTTTGAGCAAATCACCAGCTTCCAACGGATTTGATTTGTCTTTACCAGGAGCCGTTTGCTTCTGGACTAGCCAACTCTTAGATAAAATATCTTTGGTGAGCTGATTACCAATTATGGTTTTCCAACTGCCTTTACCACAAGCCATAAACTTGCGGGCTAGCCAACTCTTCACTTTTAAGGATATGGTGAGCTGAATACCATACAATTTTGGGCAAATTGCAAGCCGTCAACGGATTTGAGATATCTTTACCAAGAGCCGTTTGCTCCTGGATTAGCCAATCCTTTTGTTTATTAGACAAGGCGGACTGATAACCAAATGAGTAAGTGTAGAACACTTACTCCAAAAAAAAAAAATTTGGCCAAAAATAGGGGAATTAGGCGGTATAATTACATGATAAAATTCGTGAGAATTCCCCCCCACACTTAGAAATGAATATTGCCCTCAATATTCAAAGTACCGGTGGTTATGCCGAAACATAGAATGTAAAAGGGAAATACTGAGGCCATTATTTAGCAAGGATTTTTTTTTTTTTTTTTTTTTTTTTTTTTTTTTTCATGAAACTCTTATATATACACAACAGCAAGGTGTCCCACTTTGTGACAGCTAAAGCATATACCACATAGACCATCATGATGTAGCGTGCATTGGTGGCATCGTGGTAAGTTTCTAGTATAAGCTCTTCTCTTTGTTGGTGCAGCAACATAAACCCTGGCGGCTTCTTGTCTTCTATTCTGTTGTTGGTGATGGTTAGTGTTACGGCTTTGGTGGTTGTTGTTATTACCTCCCTGGTCATTTTCCCCTTTCCTTTTGTTGTTGTTAGTTTGGTTGTCGCGGTTGTTGTTGTTGTTGTTGTCGATAAAGTTTTCCCTCTTCACAACTTGAGCCATGAGTATTTGAGTTACCTTGATGGTCTCTTCAATTGTTTGTAAATCGAAAGAGGTTACATCTCCTTGAATGCATTTTGGAAGTCCTCCAATGAAACCTTTCAGTAGTTTCTCATTGTCCAAAACCATAGATGGACATAAAGCAGCCAACTCTTGAAACCTTCTGATGTAGGTCTCGATGTCATAACCAACTGTCACTAACCCAAGAAATTCCATTTCCAATTTCTTCACCTCAGTGTGCGGACAATACTTCTTAGTCAACAACCTCTTGAATTGATCCCATGAGAGCTTGTAAGCATTTTCCATACCAATAGGCTGTGCATAATAATTCCACCATAACATTGCCTCATCCAAGAGTGTACTAGTAGCGAATTTCACCTTGCAGTCATCTGGGTAATCGCATAGAAGAAATAATGACTCGATCTTTTCCAACCAACGGATCATAGTAATGGCTCCTTCTGTGCCTCCGAACTTTGGGGGATCACCGCTCTTAAAGTCCAGGTATGTACCATTTCGAACTCCAGAACCTCCTGCAGCTCTTGTAATAGTAGCAAGTCTAGTAGCTTCAGTAGCAGCCGCGGTTTCGACAGCGGCAGCAGCAGCAGCTACCGTTGCCCGTTCTTTCTCTAGTGCCCTAGCTATACTATCCTCTATATACTTTTGGATAGCGGCTTGTGTCATAGCTGGTGGAGCTCTCTTCGGCGCCATAACTCTTCAAAATAAGAGGAAAAATAAGACGTAGCAAGGTCCTATATTAAAAAAAATAAACGCTGTAAAGGGATGTGATATGAGATAATAAATTTAAGGTTATCTTTCAAAAATGAATGATGGATTCCAAAAAGATGGGTTATGAGATGTCGTAAATGCTTCAAATGTACGATGGTTGACTTAATGTGTGAATAACGTGTAACTCGACATGTTAGTGGTGAAACAAAGGAGTGAGAGTGACTTCGCCTTACTTAGAGGTTTTGTCTCGGCATTCGACATTATCGGTGATGAATCAGCTGATATTAAAATTATGATAGGAAATGACAAGACATTCTCCACGTTAGAATCTAAAGAAAGGATAATGGAATGGGTATTTGAAGGCATCCATGTGACAATCGATGTGAAATGAAAGTAAATAACTTGAAAAATGTACGCATAAACCGCATGTAAAGTGAATATGCACTTATGATGAAATGATGAGATGCTATGATGATGTAGTTATAGTCTAGGGTCAATGATGCAACCTAGTTCTCTATAACCGAAGCTCTGATGCCAATCTGTCACACCCCCAAATTATCTGTTTTGCAGCGGAATGGAATTCCTGGGGATTGACTGTCATAGCATCACAATCACAGTTATATTGAACGACCTAAAGTGTCGTTTGGAAAATACATCGTTTGATTTAATAAAATAATCAGAGTTACAAAGTATAGGTCCCAAATGAAAGTCACTATGTACGGAAATAAATTTGATACAAGTCAAACGATGTTTTTAAAGTATATAAATCCCCTGTGAGACGCGTCGTCACCGCGACTCTATGATATGTCCACATGCATGCCATGAAGTGAATGCCTTAGTTACCTGAAAATACATTGCTAAAAATGTCAACACAATGGTTGAGTGAGTTCATAGAGTTTATGTAAATGTTTAATACGACTACCACAAGTATAAATTATGTATGACAATGTCGTCACAAAAATGATACAATTGCTATAAGTCCATGACACCGAAGCTTGACTGATGTTCGCCCCAATAGAGTGTTTTGCCAAACAACTCAATAATGATAAAGAAATGAAATGCATCCGTCCGGTTGGAATCCGCCAACCCGGATGGAGGTGTCACCCTCGATAGATCTATCCACTCACCCTCGCTTCTATGAAATTAACGGTTCATGATTATGAAATGGGGACATTTAACTGGCAATGAGGTAACTTAAGCAATGTAATGAATTTGAATATACTTGGCATCGTAATAAAAATGATGTGCAATGTATTCTCCCCCGTAGGTTTGAAATAAAATATAAACTTGAATAAATCGGGGCTATGAAAACTCACTTGTTGCAATGATTATGATGACTAAAGTGGATACACTGAAATGTAGCGTGAATCTCAAAACCTGACCTATTATGAATGATATGATATGTAATAAGTCATGATGTAATGTTATGCATGCAATTCGGATGATATTTATACCACTTATAAATTTTTGAAAACAATACTTTTCGTCGAAAATATAATCTTTTAACGTCTTGACCATTTTTAAATTGCTTCACATGTATTTACATTGAAATGATATCCGACGATAATCATTTAGTGATTTATTAAGAGATTATAACCTTTCGTCGTAAAATAATGTCATTGAAATTTCCATGAAAGTGACTAAAACGGCCTCTACAAACTAGTCGTAAAAATGGTGCACATCGAGCGTTAGGAAACGAACTCAACGGCTTTGGGAAGCTCGTATGATTATCTCGAAGTTTTAGTGTTTAAGTTTCCATCCTAGAGGTCTCGAACATAAAGAAAAATAGAGGTTAAGTATGGTACTTACGTCCCAAAATATAGTTTAAGGATGGTTTTCGGCAAAGTTTGAGTAAACGTAATCAATTCATTACAACTCCGCTAATCAAACGGTCGGTTATTTTGATAAATATACTTGGCGATCTTACTTTTACTAAAAGACATCACTTTATAAAAAGTTCTAAATCAATGTTAAAAACAACCTTCAACTTGGTCTCTTTGTTTTTGCCGTAAAACTTGCCTATTAGAAATAATATTTAGTTTTTCTTATATAATAAAGTTGCGGCAACTTTTGTAAACGTGTATAATTTAATCGTTACAAATCCGTTTTCTACGTTTTAAAGATCCTTAGCTTTGTATCAAAGTATACTAACATATTTTTGACAAGTCGACATAATTTACAACGCCCAAGCTTCATTTTTGACCCGTACAAATTAAACAATACTTGCTGAAATTCCAGAAAATTATAGTTTTCGTCGCCAACTTGAAAAATTCATAACTTCTTCGTTATAGCTCCGTTTTAATCCGTTCAAGCGGCCACGGTTTCGTTTAAAGTATATTTTCTAAATATCTAGGCCAAAAGTTTTTACCTACTGTCGGATTTTCCAGATTTTGAAAATAACGACAGACCCTTTTGCAAACTTGTCGAAATGAGTTTTTCTCGCGCCAAACCTATTCTAACCCATTCAAAACAACTCCGAAGCTATTCTAATCCTACCATACACCTTCTTAGGGTGTCATGGGTTCCTAGACATCACCAAAACTAATATATAACAAGGAGTAATTATAGGATGGATTATATATATATAACACTTAAAAACCTTAAAAAGTGGTATAAACATCACATAACTTGCATGTTTTCTCAAAATAAAAATGAAATGACCAAAACAATGAATATGAAAATTAATGATATGTATGAAATTGTTATACCCCTTTATCACATATACCTTATCACTTTAACAAGCAAACCTAACACAAACACGTATAACAAACACTATGCGTAGGAAACAAGAAGAAAGATTAAGAGAAGAACTTGGTGACTTGAATATGAATTCGTATGTGTTTAGAGAGGTAGAGAGAAGAAAGATGAAAACAATAATATGTTATATTGCTTCAAAGGAAAACACACACACACACACACTCAAGCACACCCCTCAAATGACATACTTGAGGGGTATTTATAGTAAGAGAGGATGATGCCCTAAGGCTTGGCCATGGGCCTTGAGATGGACTTGGATTGGGCTTGGGTTTCACGAACTAGACAAGGCTAGCTTAACATAACTTATGCCCAATTAGCTTAGCCCAATCCTCGAGCCCGTTGACTATTCTATCACGATATCTAACACACATTACAAAGTTCCTAATCGTGAATGACCATCACTTCTAATAAAAATAATCAAGGCTAACAATCTCCCCCTAAGGGGTGGTCATTCAAAAAATGCTCCACTTGAATAGGTCTTTAATCTTTTTGAGCTTGAACTTTGTGAGTAGATATAGAATAGTCTTAATTCTTTGTTCCTTCATGCTTTGTGATCAGATAATGTGGTTGTCTGCCGTTGTCAACTTCGTTGGTTAGGTGTCTCCACACCTTTCTCCACCATGCTCACACTTCTATTTGACTTTGAGTTTCCAATGATGAAGTTCTCGAGTCTTTACACTTTGTAGATTCTTTGACATTGACGAAGAATCATCTTTAAATTTGAGTAGCCTTTGATTTTGATGAGAACTTTCATGTGTTGTTGGTATGAGCATGTGGCGAGTCTGCACGATCCATCCGCTCCGGAGCTTCCATAAGAAGAAAACATAAAAACAGGTTAGTAATAAGCGGATTCCGGCACTTACAAGTTTGAATTTCGAGGGTGTTAACAGCATAGTGTGAAAACACGTCTATAATTCTCACAGAGGCCGTTCCTGAACTGGAGTCCCACAAGTGAGATAACGAGATGTACCGAAATACACCTACAGTTCAGATGAGTCTCTGAGGTACACCGAAGCATCACCCCACGACTGTAGACCGTTTGAGACACACTAAGCGTAATCCACGGGGAGTTACCGAAGTGACCTGCTGTTAGGGCTGCTTGATGTTGACCCTGGCAGGAGTTTCCATTCAATCACTGAAGATCACAGAAGTGAAACTTCTCATAAATGTTCTGGCAGATTGCTAAGACCTGCGTAGGACTCTAGAATATATCACTTGTGCCCTTATAGATGAATAGCAAGCGATGTCATGTCAAGTGTTCCTATGAGATCTTTTGATGAATCTCGTGGCTCTAGACTCAATAGTGCATTTTGGTTTTCCTGAGCGGAGACTAGGGAGAGGGTCTCCTTCTTCAATACCAACGATCTCTACGAGAAAGTCAATAGATTATGTAGGGTTCCCAGTGAGAATGAAACAAATCCTTTTAAGAGGAATTGAGTGGCAAGAAGGTTTAGTGCAGTGCGTCACTGGGTCCATGACGTCTTTGTCTTCAATACCAGTGTCATCTAGTGACAACTAGTAGCATATGTATTGAACCCGGTTTCTGCCCTAAGGTTGAATATGGAGGGTTATTTCATTTCACCCTTTTTCATTACATTTCTTTTTAATTCTTCAACCCCTTCTTTCTCCTTTCTCACATTACTCCTTTTTTCAATCATTCCTAAGGACTTCTAATACAAACTATTGAGATGTCCTTGGGTAGATCCCTCCGGCTCTGGCGGATCATAGGACGGATTTCCTATCCTTAGTCACCTTATAACTCCAGGACTGTCCTATTGTTGCCATAAAACCATTTTTCTTGAAAATCTCTCAAAGTGTTTATGATTATAAAACATGATTTTGTTAACACCTTGAAAGTTTTATTTTTTCAGAAACACTCCCCCTTCACATGTGCTTATAAGTTTTGACAGAAATATGCACATAGAGGGTAGAGTTCGCACTTTTTGAATTGATCGACTTTAAATGAACTAGACCGATTCGAGACACGTTTACATCACTAGAGAACTAGCTTGAAATTATTACCCGTCCTGGTCAAGTCCATAGAAAGTTTCTCGAGATGGTACATGATTCCTCGTCAATTCATTGGTTTCAATTGAGTCGAGCTCTTTTGAGATTCAAACAACGATCATTAAACTTTTTATCACATTTTAATCACGTTTCTCCCCCTCAAAAATAGCATATCGATGATGTTTTTGAAACAAAATGATTAAAATATATGTTTTTCGAAAAGCATTTGGAGAGAAACTGATTTAGCATGAATTTTGGAACAATTTTGGTTTTATACTCCCCCTTAACGAAAGCATATTTTTCATACAGAAAATTTAGAATCAATTAAGGGTTTAGAGGGAGTGATCTTGGTACCAAATGTGAGAGATTTTGAAAAAATATTTTTGAAAAATTTCGAATCTATGATACGCAAGATGAGAAGAAGATTTTGAAAATCTTTTGAAGATATTTAGAGAAAAATTATCTTCATTTATTTTAGGATAAGTGCTATGAAAATCGATTTTGCGTAGCACTTTCCTTTCTTTAAAGATCGGGTTACAGTCTGAAGTAACTGCAAGCCATTATGTTTTTAGGAATAGAGCTTGAAAAAATATTTAAAACCTTTGATTTTGATAAGCACTTTCCTTTCTTTGAAGCGCGGGTCCTGAACTGATGTGTACAGAAGCCATCATTTTGAAGTCCGGGTTTCGTACTGAAGTATACGAAAGCCATTATTATGAAGAAATTTTGAGAAATGACATGTTTTAGAAAACAAATTAAAGAACTCTCGCTCAAGCATCTGTACATGCCCGTATCATTGTTGAATGACATTTCTAGAAACGTACAGAATATCGATTATACGAGAGACATGTCGTGAGAAGAATATTTTTGATTTTTGATTTTATATTGTTTTTGAATTTTTTGAAAATTTTATATTTTTATATTTTGCTTTTGTTGGTTTTTCAAATTTTGTATTTTGTTTTTCAAAAGTATTTACAAAGAAGATTTGAAGAAAGAGAAATTAAGTTGGGACAAGTAAAAGTGGAGATAAGAGAGGAACTAGAAAAGGATTTCCACATGCGAAATAGGCTTAAAGTTCTTCTTTACCACACGGGGTATATGAACCTTCAACACTTTTACAAGTACCTGCATCCACAGAAGAAGAATTTTCACAAATAACAGTGTTAGAAGTACATGTTTCCTCACGGCGAGGGTGATCACTATCAACGGTTGTAGTGGATTCGACTTCTTTAACATGATGAGTTTCACTATTATCTGTGTTGGTGCAAGTATCAAAAATCTTTCCTGTGGGAATCCATCTAAGACCTATTTTGTTGAAAACTTTGCCCGTGGGTATCCACCTAAGGTAAGATCTAGGAGTTGTTTTCTTATCAGATGCAGCGGAAGACTCATTTTTTGAAAAACTACGTCCTGAAGAGATCCACCTATTAGGTTTCCTTTTGATGTTCATCTTGTCAACGGGTTTGTTTCTATTTGGTGTCTTAGTGGATTGTGCCTTGGCACGAGAATTATCTTTCTTGAGATATTGTAAGGCACATGCATCATGATTAGCTGAAAAGACACATTTTTTACATGTAGTACAGACAAATTCAATATTCTTGTTTAAAACAGCAGCTTTAACTTTGTCACTACAGTCTTTTGGAAATTGATTCTTGTTTGAAAAGGACTTAGAATTCCTAGTGTTGTTTTCTAAGGGCATAGCATTTTTTTTGCGCAACTACTCTTAGATGTAAGCCAATCCCTAGTCTTTTGTAGAGTGTTCCTAGGTAATGGTTTACTACTACTAGCAGTGCCTTGAAATCGTGTAGAATTCATCACCCTAGATGTTGCACCTAGAATTCCGTCTTTTCGAGTCTGTGCCTTTTTCCTAGCTTCTTCTAGATAGTGATTGTCGACCATGTCGTTAGAACCGACAGATTCTTTAACTGGATTTTTGGTCACATTCCGTGTACTGTTCCTAGAAGTGCCATGTGTAATCACTTTTTCTTTATCAAAAACTGGTTTTTCAAAACCTTTGATAATTCGTTTTTTGATAGGCAAAGTCTGTGGAGTGACTGTTTTTGACAAATCATTTTTCTCATTGACTTTTGGAGGAAACAGAGAAATAGACATTTTTGGTTTGAAAACCGGTTTGGGAACATTTGTTTTCTCCTCAGTCAATGGTTTTGCAAACTTAGTATCCACAGCCTTTCCTTTTAGACTTTCTAGCTGAGCCCTCAAAAGATCATTTTGCTCTTGCATGTCCTTGTAGGCACGCTCATACGACAGTTTGTCATACTTGCATTCCTCGGTTTTTCGATCAAGTTGTTTAAAATAGGACACGTTTTCTTTTTCAAGTTTTTCAAGAGCTTTTTCATATTTTGAAACAATTGCGGAGGTCTCATACTGGAGTCTTTCATGATCTTCAACAGAATATGTTTGTAAGATAATGGACATGATATCGGTAGTCATAACATCTTCGAAGAGAGAATCATTCAAATTTTCCAAAAGTTTGATGTGTTCAACATTTTCATTAGCTTGCTTTACCAGGGATTTATGGTCCTTGACAAAGTCAGTTGTTTCTTTCAAAAGCGCTTGTTCAACATGAATTACCCTTGCACTGATGGCATTCAGCTGAGGGGAAATTAGAGTTTCAAAAAACTTTTTCTGTTCATTATCAAAACTATTAAACCAAATGTTTGTTGTAATATTGGTTTTAGTTTTAACAGTCTCTTGAAGATACCCAATTCTAGTTTTAACGTCATCTAAAATGCTTCTAGTCTCACTTGTGTTAAAAGGATTGTTTGAAGACATTTGTTCGGTTTTCGAAAGAGATTTGGAAGCTACAACTGGTTTTGAAACTGGTGTTGACCCTTTGTTTGAAACACTTGGTGTGATGGAAAACTTTGACTTTTCTTTTTGATTAACAAAAGTAATTCCATTAATTTTGTTCCATTTGTTATAATCAATCGGTTTAAGATCTGGATTCTTTTGTTTCATTTTTAATCTACTCTCCTCAGATAGTTCTAACGTTTCAAGAGAATCACGAACAATTATGGGTTCATGCAATGGTTGTCCATTATTCAACACATTCTGAGATTTCTGAGCTTTCTTGAGGAACGAAGAAGGGTTGTTACCAAGAGCCATTTTATGTGCAGTGTGAAAAATAGGATTTGCTTGATTAGAAAGCATCTTGTTTGTTTTAGCGGAATGACCCGTTGTAAGAAGCAAATTATCCAATTTTTTGATAGTTTCATTTTTGTCCAGAATTTCATCAAGAAGAGAATCTTCTCGTTTTGAAAAATCAGCGATCAACTGTTTCTTCTCTTTTTCAAGTTCAGAAAACAGTGCTTTTTGTTTATAAAGTTGGTTGTTTAATTCAGAAATTTCCTTGTTTAAGGATTTTATTTTCAAATTCAGATTCACATCAAGTGTATCATATTTGAGTTGCAATTGTTTTTCTCTTAAAACAGAATCTCGATAACCAATTTCTAATTCTGAAACTTTGTTTGTATGAAATTCATAGGCTTTGGCGTGCTCCTTGTAACTCTCAAGCTCAGCGGTCAATTTCTTATTCGCGGCCTTAACTTCGCGATTGACCTTACTAACTTTCTCAATTTCAATACCACAAGTATTAAGTAATGATTCAAAATAAGCACGGGTTTCCTCATCAGTCGCAGTATTTTGTGCCACACAGCCTCCATTAGGATTCACATCTGGAGTTTCAGAGTTCGTATTGCTACAACTCGGATTGTCCAGGTATGTATCATAAGTAGGTGCTGATGTCACAGAATGCTGTTCATCATGAGTAAACTGATTAGCAACATTACTATACTTTGGTACCTCATTGAGTGAATCTGTGTCATAGACTGGAGGTGTATCAAAAGTAGCACTTGATGTTGTGTCCTGCTGGTTGACTGTAAGACAGTAGCTTGCATTATCATTTCTCTGCCCGTCCTGGATACAGAAATTCGTATTCCTCAGCAGTCAACTCTATTCCCAATTTTTCTTTCTTTGCTAACAACACCCTGTACTTGAGGTTCGGAGGTAGCATGCTGAACCGACGATACCCTGAATCTTGGCTTTGAGGTTCGGAGGTAGCATTCTGAACGGAAGTCATAAAACAGTTATTCCCATTTTGATATCCCATATTCTGATTCACAATCTGACCCCCTTGATGTCCAACATACTGCCCTGCATATTGCATCTGATTCCCCATTTGTATGCCTGTAGTAAATCCATTCTGATTCCCAATAACATCAACCATGTGTCCTTCTTGACTCATATGCATAGATGGTTGAGCAAACTGCGTATTAAACTCTGAAAACCATGTATTGGCAAATCCAGCAATAGCATTTGTGAAAGCAGTTTTGAGACGATCTTTGTCAGTTGCCATTGATGAAGGTATGTGATGATAAAGTTGATGTAGGATCGATTCAACGATAAAGGAGTTGTGGTTGATGAAGATTAAGCTTGGTTGAGGTGTTTCCGAAAGTTGTACTCGTAACCTTGGTTCTTAAAAAATTTTCGCCCAAAATTTGAAATTCACTATAAAAATCAATTTTAAGGTCGTATGAAAATTTTGAGTTTTGACAATTTTGACGCCAAATTTGACCCGAAAAATTTGAATTTAGGCCCAAAAATTTGAATTTTTGACCAAAATTTTCACAGTTAAACCAAAATTTGAATTTCGCGTAAAAATTGAACGTTTAGTCTCCTCAAAAATTTAAATTTTTTTTTTTTTACCTTTATGCGTAGAAAGAGCTTAGGCGTAGAAACACGAAGTTACGAGTAGGATATGGTTATGAGTAGGATGTAGTTACGAGTAGGATGTAGTTACGAGTAGGATGGCTTAGGCGTAGGATCTGATGCGTAGGATCTTTATGCGTAGGATCTTAGGCGTAGGATCTTAGGCATAACCTTAGGCTTATGCGTAGACAAAAAAACTTAGTCGTAAAACCTTACGCGTAAGTGTGATCTTATGCGTAGAGTTCTACTCGTAAGAGTTTATGCTTATGCGTAAACTTAGGTTAAAAACCAAAAATCCTTTACACTGTCACAGCGTAAGGGATATCCACAAGTCGAAGTGTTCCACATACTTATCCAAGTGAGGGAAGCACTGAATAACCGGTATAGCTTGTAGATTCTTCACCAAAAAGTTACGAGTAGAACCTTATGAGTTGTTGACTTTCTTACGAGTAGAATTAGGGTTTTGACCTACTCGTAAAAAAATTTCAGCGATTCAAACGATTTCTCTTGCACAGATATCCTTAAAAACACTCGAATAACCCAAAAATGTTGACCTTTTTCACCCAAAGTGCATAGAAAAGTTACGAGTAGAAATGACCAAAGAACCAAAAACGAGCTTAAAAATGAAGAAAAACACGTAAAGCTTCGAACTTTTTGCAAAAAACTAAAACTTTAGCACCAAATAAACCTTAAACCACAAGAATCTTGAATTTTTGAGTGCAAAAATTAAAGCTTTAAGCGTTTCAAATATGACTAACGAGAGCTTTATGCGTATACCAAACTTCAAAACAAACACAAACACTCCTAAACCATTGTTAGGCGATTGATACCAATTGTTATACCCCTTTATCACATATACCTTATCACTTTAACAAGCAAACCTAACACAAACACGTATAACAAACACTATGGTAGGAAACAAGAAGAAAGATTAAGAGAAGAACTTGGTGACTTGAATATGAATTCGTATGTGTTTAGAGAGGTAGAGAGAAGAAAGATGAAAACAATAATATGTTATATTGCTTCAAAGGAAAACACACACACACACACACTCAAGCACACCCCTCAAATGACATACTTGAGGGGTATTTATAGTAAGAGAGGATGATGCCCTAAGGCTTGGCCATGGGCCTTGAGATGGACTTGGATTGGGCTTGGGTTTCACGAACTAGACAAGGCTAGCTTAACATAACTTATGCCCAATTAGCTTAGCCCAATCCCCGAGCCCGTTGACTATTCTATCACGATATCTAATACACATTACAAAGTTCCTAATCGTGAATGACCATCACTTCTAATAAAAATAATCAAGGCTAACAGAAATGCTTACTAGTAATTGATGAGGTTTATGGACAAAGGATTTTTCCTAATCACCCTAGGTTTTTATTTCAAAACCTATACAAAGAGTGATACTAGAGTGTTAAATAATCTTGTCTTGGAAAATTTTTAGGATGATCCTTCCTTCTTGTCTTGGTTGGCCGGTTTTTGGAGAGGAAGAGAAGAAGATATTGTTTTTTATTTTTCACTTGCAAAAATGAAGTAAATTGAGTGATATATTAAGTATATTACCTATACACTTATGAGATATTTTGCAAATTCTTTGTGACTCACCCTCCCTTGTCGACAAGGGAGGTGTAGTCATCTCTAATTATTTTTTTTTTTTTTATTATTATGTATAAGTGTAAGATTTTGTGAAGTTAAATGAAGTTAAATAATAAGTTGTAGTCACTTTTGAGTATATAGGGTAGCGTTAGTTAAAAATAAATTTTCACGGTTCAAGATAAAATATATTTAGGTCATAAAAATTATAAAAATACATTTCTTGCAAAAATTTGAGTGAAATAATAATAATCGTGTAGTATTTAAGAAAACCGTCGTAATTATATAAATATAACGATTTATATACAAAATAAATTTAAAACACTGGGTAAACTCATAATATTATTTATATAAACTTAATATGAGTATAAAAATATATCGGGATAATTTTTGGAATTAATGGATCAATTGTTCAAAATAATAAATTACGCGATAACGTTTATTTAATATGAAAATTATACGTTTAATGTAAAATGCAAAACCATGCATGAACTAATATGATGACAATGATGTTAATGAAATGTAGACTAAACTTAATCTATATGAAATGACCTCGATGATATGATCATGAATTCACAGCTAAACCACTACGGTTACGTGAATTTGATACTCGTAAACCTAGTTTACGATAAATGATAAATAATGAAACATGAGTAATGTTTTGAGAATGACCTGAAAATACGAATTGTCATACAATGTCGATCATGAATTGAAGAACAGTCTCTTCAGTTGGTGCAGCAACGTATTCGGTTGGCTCGATGTCGGGAATGAGGATAACAATCCTTAAGTCTGCAGGTGTGATGGTGACTTGTTTGTGGTTAAGAGTCACTGTCACAACATTCTGTCCTTTGATCTTTTGCATTGTATTCCAGAATTGATGAATGTAGATCTCAGGAACAGTAGCAGAGTTGGAGAGCATGTTCTGATAAGGATGATTCTTTAGAATATCCACAGCAATCAAGCAAGAAGACTCTGAGCATGTGAGAGTTTCAAAGTCAACTCGAAGGTTGTTCTTTCCAATCTTCATCGGATAGCCATTAGGGAAGATATCAGCAACAATGAGAACATTTGGTGCATCCACATTCATTTGAGCGTCCATGTCTAGATCTGAAATACATTTAGCCAAAAGAACCAACATATCGAAAGACATTATGTTAGTCCACAGATGGTTTTATTGTCTAATTATTGACTGTGATATGTTAATGATTGTTACGAGTCCAATGTCACTTGTTTGTCCAATAGTCCAATGACGTCGTGATAAGTTTCGTGAGTTAGTTAACTTTAAGTTTTAAAGTTCATGTTATCACTTATTTTTCACAACATATTAAACGTTTAAGCTTATTAGTGACATTATTGGTTTCGTGACGTTATGATTTATTTATTTACAAGTTTGCACGCGTAACAATTCATAATAAAGGTTAAACAAGGCTTAGGCGTAGAAATGGCAAGCTTATGCGTAAACAGGAATGATATACGTGTAAACGCAAGATTATGCGTAGGAACCTGACTTACGCGTAAGAAATCTTACGCGTAGGAAAAGGGAACCTTATGCGTAGAGCTTACGCGTAAGCGAATATAAACCTTACGCGTAAGGCTTACTCGTAAGAGTAGACCTTATGCGTAGAGGTCACTGTTTACGCATATCCTTCACAGGATACGCGTAGTCCCTTATGTTGAACCTTACGCATAAACGCTACGCGTAAGATTTCTCTTACGCATAACATGCTACGCGTAAGGTGATCCTTATGCGTAGATTTCAAACAACCTTGATTCTGAATGTTCACGCGTTATAAACCTGAAATAAGTTAATCATAGCACCAACATTAACACATACATTCATTCTATAACATAACATGGCATGAATACTCATCAAACAGTTTACGCGTAAAATCCTTATGCGTAGAACTTAAACCCTAAAGTTCATGAATTACGCCTAAGAAATTTAGCCATGGAAAATGCAACAAAGTTTTTCTGGTAGTTCTAAGAAGTCATGTGAGTGTTATGTCCAAGTTTTAACATCAAATTATCAGTGAATCAAAAATACCCAAATATCAAGAACGTTAAACCCTAATTTCTAATTATCAATCAATTAGTGTTTCTGGGTTGTTTCAGAGCCTAGATATTATCAATTCACCATAAGAACAACATCACACAACGATCTTTTTAACCAAAAACGTTCTCATTTGAAAACACCCAAATCGACTCATGAACCCTAATTTTGAAAAACGGACAATTTGTGTTTCTGGGTGGATTAGATTGATGAAAATGGTTTTAGTACATAGTTTTGAACATTTTAACACCATTACATCATTAAAAAACACACACATGATGATCTTGTGTTCTTATGCTTACGCGTAGAACACAAAGATCATCATAACACACGTTTTAGCCGTTGGATTTGCATAAAATTGAAAACCCTTATTTGTAAATATGTTTAGATTATGAAAACACTTAGAAAATGAGGATCAAGAAACCGGATTGAGAGATTGAATATTAGGCGTAGGATTTGGTAGGTTTGATAATAAATGTGAAGAGTTAAAGTTAGGTGGGGAGTTTTATTAGAAAATACTTTAAACTTTTGACACTTTCAGTCCCTCCACCTCTACCATTTACATCCAATGCCTTTAACTTCCATTTTGGTTACCAAACGAAGAATATTTGGAAATAACTTTGACGACACTCCCCCTCGACTTAAGAAATAATGAAAGTTTATAAATTTTAGTCTGAGGAGTGTCAGAAACCAGAAATGTGACCACCATTATTAAAGAAACAACCGGGATAAGGTAACATGCAAGTACAGTGTTATTTTGAAACAGTTAAGTATTTATTTTTCTCCCCCTCAACACTTGATCGGAAAAATACTGAATTTTCAAAGATTTGAGTGTTGACGGAAGAATTGTACTTGCCATGTTTGAAGAAATATAGATAGAAGAATATTTTGTTGTTTTATCTGATTTTATATTTTTATATTTTGTTTTTGAAAAATATTTACAAAAGAGATTTTGGTGTTTGACTGGTTTTTAAGACTGTTTTAAGAGTTCATCCAGTTCCTCTTGAGTCAAACACCGCATACCAATCCGGTGGACCAACTCATTAAACCTAGCAGGAGCTAAGGCTTTGGTGAGTAGATCTGCCAATTGGTATTGTGTACCCACGAAGTATAATTCAACAGTACCCTGTTCCACGTGGTCCTTGATGAAATGATATCGAGGATCGATGTGCTTTGATTTCGAGTGTTGAACTGAGTTGCACGAGATCGCAATAGCACTCCGATTGTCGTAGTACATCGGGATTCTGTCAAATACGTAACCATAGTCTTTGAGTTGTGTTCTCATCCATATGACTTGAGCACAACACGCCGACATGGCTACATATTCTGCTTCGGTTGAGGACAACGATGTACAATCCTGCTTCTTCGATTGCCATGACACCAGTTTATCACCAAGAAATTGTAAAGCTCCTGAAGTACTTTTCCGTGAATCTAAGCATCCTGCGTGGTCAGCGTCTGAAAAAGTGATTATTTCAAAACCAGAATCCTTCGGATACCAGATCCCCAAATTAATGGTTCCCTTGATGTATCGGAGGATTCTTTTAGCCTCAGAGAGGTGAGTTTCAGTTGGTCTCGACTGATAACGGGAGCAAAGATAAACGACAAAGACAATATCAGGCCTGCTGGCTGTTAGATACATGAGAGACCCAATAATACTTCGGTATTTGGTAGGGTCCACCAATTTCCCATGTAAATCAGCGTCTAGCTTCTTGGTAGTAGCCATTGGTGCTGCATAGGTGTCACAGTTTTGCATTCCAAATTTGTTTAACAATTCAAGGGCATATTTGGACTGACTCAAGAAAATACCACGGGGTGATTGATGAACTTGATGTCCTAGAAAGAACGTAAGTTCACCCATCATTGACATTTCAAAATGTTTCTTCATTAGTTTTGCAAAAGCGATTGAGTACTTTTTATGTGTTGACCCAAAAATGATGTCATCCACGTAAATTTGAACAATTAAAATATGTTCCCCGTGATATTGTATGAAAAGAGTTGGGTCGACCGAACCTTTGGTAAAATGATTGGCAATGAGGAAAGATGATAGCTTATCGTACCACGCCCGAGGAGCTTGTTTGAGACCATACAGAGCTTTGTTCAGTTTGTAGACATGGTTCGGGAACTCGGGATCAACGAATCCTTCTGGTTGGCTGACATAAACCGTTTCTTTAAGTTGCCCATTCAGAAAAGCAATTTTGACGTCCATCTGAAAGACCGTTATATTCATATGAGCCGCGAACGCGAGAAATATCCGAACAGCCTCAAGACGAGCAACCGGAGCAAATGATTCTTCAAAATCAATACCCTCTTCCTGATTTGTTCTTCCAAATCCATTTGAGACCAATGACGTAAACCCCTGTTGGTCTTTCAACCAGTTCCCATACTTCAAGACGTTTGAATTGGTTGAGTTCTTCTTGCATGGATTCAATCCAGGTGTCTTTTGTCATTGCGTCTTTAATGTTTTTAGGTTCAGATTGGCAGACAGTGAGTGCATAAATGCAATGTTCACCATCTGTGTGAAGACGTTGTCTCGTAACGACTGGTTGATTCGGGTTGCCAATAATATTTTCCAGAGGATGGTCTTTTGTCCATCGATGTGTAGAGGGTTGATGTTGGTATACATTGTGCAGATTTTGAGGATTCAAATGGCGTGTAGATGATTCCGCGACATCAGGTGCAGCAGACTCATTAGCAAACGGGTTAAAGAACGCATTTGGATCAAAATCTGCGGGTGGGGGTACTTCATTCAGAACATCATTAGCTGATTCATCATTGTTGGAAGTGGTTTGTTCAACTGTTGTGGTGGAGTCAACTGGTGGTGCTTCTTCAACCGTAGTTGTTGTAGCAGGTGTATTAGGTATAAGAGTAGTATCAGGTTGAGCAGCGGAAACATCGGATACACCTGGAGCACGTTCATCAATATCTTCACTGAACAGAGGAGCAAAGAGTCTTTCCATTTGTTGACGAGTAAGCTGAGGGCTTGATTCAACTGATGATGGGGTTTGGGGGAAGTTTAAGCGGTTGTGACCGGGTTCCAAGCTGTTATACTAAGAAGCCATATATGTGTAAGCTCATCAAAATTAGCATGAATCGTTTCCATAACCTGCTTTGTACGACGATTCCAGATCCGGTAACCTTTAGAATTCTCACAGTATCCAATAAAGACTCCAATGTCAGCTTTGGCTTTAAGCTTTCCAAAGTCATCACGATCATTATTTGGGTAGCAAAGGGATCAAAATACATGAAAGTGTTTGAGGTTTGGTTTTCTGTTGTGGATAAGCTCAAAAGGTGTTTTATTGTGGCGTTTTGTAATCATTGAACGGTTTTGAGTGTAGGATGCAGTTGATACAGCTTCTGCCCACAAGTAATCTGGAAGTTTGGCATTAGTTAATATTGTTCTTGCAGCTTCCACTAACGTTCGGTTTCGTCTTTCAATAACTCCGTTTTGTTCTGGTGTCCGTCCAATAGATGTTTGATGCTCTATTCCCACTTTCTCATAAAATTCTCGAAGAGTTTGGTTCACAAATTCAGTTCCTTTGTCTGTTCTGATTTGGCGGACGGTGTTCCGGAGCTGAACTTGAATTTTCGTGAGAAAGGTGATGATCATCTGTGGAGCTTGGTCTTTGCTTCGAAGAAAGTAGACCCAAGTCCATCGTGAGTAGTCATCAACAAGTACCAAGATGTAGCTTTTGCCATTAATCGTTTGCACGCGCATCGGGCCACACAAGTCCATGTGAAGAAGATGAAGCACATGCTGAGAGCTGTGTTCCACCTTTGAAGGAAAATGAGCACGAGTGCTTTTCCCTTGTTCACAAGCTGAGCAAAGGTGATCTTTAGAATACCGGAATCGTGGGAGACCTTCAACAAGTTTGTGTGGAGCAAGGTTGGTGATGGTTTGAAAGTTTAGATGTGAGAGACGACGGTGCCATAGCTAGGATTTTGTTGATGAAGCCTTTGAGAGTAGACAGATGGGAGATGAAGCAACCATGTCTTGCATTGAAATAGTGTACAGACTAGAATTGCGCGAGCTAGACATAAGATCGTTTCCTTGTAGATCACGAATGAAACAAGTTTTCTCCCGAAAAGCAACTTCTAAATCTCCATCACAGAATTGACCGACTGAAAAAAGATTGTGACCGAGGCCTTCCACATAATAAACCCTGCTAATTTTGATTACCATTGATATAATCTTCGTAGCCCATGATAGCTGCGAAGTGATCATTCCCGAATCTGACAGTGCCAATGAACTTTGCAATAAAGTTTGATAACAGTTTAAGGTTGCCTGTCATGTGTCGGGAACATCCGCTATCAACAATCCAGAGAATGGTCTGTATCACCTGCATTACACACAGACGACACAGATGGAATAGAAGTAGATGTGGAACCCGAAATGTTAGAGGGTTCCGAAGCAGTTATAGGAGAAATACACACATCAATGACTTTAGGCATCCATTTAAATCCTAGGGTGTGATATATCCATTTCTGCCATCTCCAACTAGTATTTGCTTTAGTCTTAGTGAATGCAATAGGTGGTACAACTTTCTTTGGAGGTGATACTGGAACTACAGGGACATCAATGCGGTTCTTAGAATCTAAAGAGGGCAGTCTACCAAGCACAGACTTAGAATGATTAGTAGGCCTAGAGGTATTCCGATTCTTAGGATTCCTTAAACGAGAGATGATAGTTTTAGCAACACATTTGTCATGACAATCAAAATTCATACTTTTACGACAAATAACACAAGATGCATCAGACTGAATATCAAAAGTACTTAAAGGTTTAGCATCCGTTACATCACTTTTTCTATTACATTTGTCATACGCAATATCTAAAGTAGGTGCAACGGGAGTCTTATTCAAAATCCTTGGGTGTTCTTCTACTTCAGCATTCCTTATTGATCTTTTCTTAGGTCGCAACTTCCTATTCTTCCTTGTATTGCTCCTAGGCTTTGAAGTGCGGACATTAGGAAAAGAGGCAATTATTCCTGTTGCAGTCTAGGGAAGCACATTAGTATCTTGTGATTTGGCAGTAGGGATTATAGGGTCACGATTACTAAGTGTTACTGGTGCTATTCTCTTAATAACAGTAGGCGGAAGTTGTTCATACTTTCCTAACATTTCTCTTAACGTAAAGATAGTGTGCACTAATTCTTGATTTTCAGAACGAAGATTTCCTGAAAAATTCATGACTTCCTTAGTGTGAGCAAGAAAATGATCAAGTTCATTTGATGCTTCAACACGAGTCTTTTTAAGTAAATCAAATATGACACCATATTCCTGTTTAACTTTTACAAGTTCTTGTTCATATTTTGAGATTTGACCTTTCAAAGACACGTTTTGATCATCCAATTGCTCAAATTTTGGATTAAACGTTTTGGATTGCAACTGGTTGATTTTGTTTTGCAAAGCAAGTTCACGATTTTGACAATCCTTTTGACACCATTGAAGACGACGTTTTGTATTTGAAAGCTCGTTTAACAATCGTTCATTTTCCACTTTTAAAGACTCGATCAGATGCACATTATCAATATTATCAACAATATTAACAGAATCAACAGAATCAACAGAATCAGCAGAGATATGATCAGATGCATACACAACAGATTGTAATAACACAAGATTATTGATATCAGCACAGATAACATCTTCCAAGAGTCGATCAACATCTTTTCTTAACAATTTCTTTTTACGTTTAGTATTTGAAATCGAAGTTTCTGTTTTCTCAAAAACTGTTTTCATGAGACCAAGTTCCTTGTGAAAATTCCTTTCCCAATATTGTGCACAGTTTTTCAAATTTTTGACATGGGGTAAAATTCTTTTCTGAAAAATATCTCTTTGTTCTCGTGCCAGAGGCGAGTGAAAATGTTCAACTTTTATTTCAGAATGAAATTCAATCTCACATTCCAAAAGTTTTAGGTCAGATAAGAAAATGTCAAAGTATTTTATAACTCGACAACTTTCGGCTTTTGTTTTAACTTCACTAAGTGAAGGTAAAAGACCATTAATTTGTGCACCATTGTGTTGGGGACTAACTTCAGAAACTGTTGTGATAACCAAAGGTTTGTTAGAAGTATCTTGTTGTGTGACAAAAGTTACAGCTTGTGAATAGTTAAATGGTTTGTTATAAACAACATTTTCCATTTTTGACCGACTCTCGTCATCTGCATCTAATTCCTCCATGCGATTATATTCAACAACAGTCATAATTGAATCATCAATTCTATGTTCTGCACTGTAAACTTCAGGATTTGGTTTGAATGCTCTGTTTGAAAACTTAGGTTTGTAATCAGCAAGAATCGGACCATATCCATTTGGATTAGGTTTAAAAGTAAACTTTTGAATAGTTGTGATTGACTCACCATGTTTATAAACAACATTTCGAAACTCTTTAATTTTGTTTTGTAAGTCGACAATTTCTTCGAGATAGGTATCTATTCGTTTCGTGGAATGCTTTTTGTACTCAGAGAACTGTTTTTGACAAGTTAACAGCTCAGCCTTGGCTTTTTGAGTTTCCAAAGTAAGAGCGTTAATTTTTTGTTTATGTTCATGTTTCAGTTGTTCTATGTCAGACAATAAAGCATTCTTCGAAGCGGCTAGATCACGCATCTGTCGTTCAAAAGATTGTTCGTTTTGATGAGATTTAGCAAAAGCGACTTCAAAACCTTTTTCAGGTTTTTCTTGAGTTTTGAAAAAATCGAGTTGTCGTTTTAAGCATTCAGTATCCCTGGTTAACAGTGTATTTTTACTTTTTAAGTCCTGATTTAATGCATGACATTCTTCCATTCGGGTTTGATGGTCTTTAAGTAAAAGAGCAAGATCTGGATGAGGCAAAGATTCAGCGTGTTCAACGTGATTCACAACATGATCATTATTTAGATCCTCAAGTATAACCACGGAATCAATTTGAGTATCAAAGGAAACCATAGGGTCATCTTGATCATCAAATGTAACTACGGGGTCTAGTTGAAAATCGTCAGAATGAGATGTGGATGACTCATTTTGAACAGTCTGAGCCTTGCCGGATTCAGATGTTGGCGGAGATATTATATCAGAGATGAATATGGTTTGTTCGGGTACCTGAGACAAGCCATCAGTGTCATACACTGGGCCTGTGTCACTCATATGTAGCTCATGCATATTAGCCATCAACATAACTGCTGCATTGGCCTGCAAGTCCTCCATATCATCATCTGAGTCTGCATCTGCCATAAAGCTGTGTTCTTTGTCTGTGAGAGTTCCACCAGCTTCATCCTTAAGAGCCAAAAGTAAGGCCTCCTTGTGATAAGCACTGCCCCTAGTCCTCGGCTTTGGGTATGCATTAGCCAGGTGTCCCTTCTCATTGCAGTTGTAGCATCGAAGACCATTCAACCCATTCTGAGCATTTCCCTGTTCAACCACTTGAGCTCTGTTGTTATTCCTACCCATAGCATTAAACCCTTGACCACCACCCATCTGACGACCATAACCACGATTCTGAACTTTAACTCGTCCATTGTTCACAACAGCCTGATTCCTTGTGTTTGATGAGGAACGAATGCGATTGTTGGATTTGTTTGTATAACGACCAAAAGCTTTAGCAATCATAACAAATCCTTGTTGCAATGCATCGAACGGATCGGAGTCCTCATTAGCTTCACTGACAAATGCTTGATCATTGTTGTTGTTGTATGGAACCAATTGAGTTTGTTGAGATTGTTGCTGTGATGGATCATATGGTGTGATTGTGGCAGTTGGTTGAGTTGCTGGTTGAGGAGGATAATTGGTTTGAGCCCACAAAGCAAGTTGTTGATTATCCGGAAGTGAAGGTGAAACAGTTTGGCCACGGATTATTCTTTCCTTATCAACTTCTTTTTGATGAGGCTTCAAATAGTCGTACAACAATCCGTATGTAGCATGATGAAGATTCTTAACTTGACGGAGAAAAATGACATACTTCTCCCATTCCGGACCAAGACTACTTAGGAACTTTGTGTTGACAGCAATTCGGGGCATGATGATGTTATGTTTGTCCAAATCTGTTAGGAATTAGAAAATTCCTTAGTGAAGAGTCGGTCACCCCAAATATTATCTAGCATAAGTTAGCTCGTAGACTTGTCGTTATTTACATTATTTAGTAGCTTATTAGTTAGTTTGTAGCGTAGTTTAGTTTAGAGCAACACCGTGGAGGAAGGACGGGTCTTTACCCACTGTATCCCTGATCCACAGGCCGATAGGAGGTCGTGTATTGTGTAAGTATAAATACCCCTTCCATCCATGGAAGGGGTGGTGCTTCATTCAATCTAACCTTTTACATTTGAGAACCAAGTCTCTAGCAAGAACACCCTCTTTCTACTTTCTCTCTCTAAAATGGATAACATGTATTTTGATCTCCCAAGACCACCCGAATCATCAAACACATAAAAATACGATCCTACAATTGGTACCAGAGCCTAGGTTGTGTTGTGTGTGTTGATTCTTGTGGTTTACTTCATGGTTTGATGCGGTTTGGTACCGGTTATGTTATTTGGTCGAATTTTGTGGTTACTCTTGTGGTTCTAATCTTGCTTTAAAACTGTCTTGTGTATTTTCTGTGGTCGGATTACTTTTAGGGGTAAACGGTTTTAGAAAAACTATGCTTGTATTTCTTTGGGTCAAAAGTTTTGTGCCATCCTGTTTTGTGTCATGTCTTTGTCCAAATAGAATGCTTTTATCTGTAATATGATTTTTTTTGTACAAACGCTTGAATTACCATATGGTCATCGGGTCAGTTTTTACAGTCATACATGGTCAAAATGAGTAAACAAAATGCATTTCTTATGCTGTTTTATGGTCAAAATGGGTAAAAAGTTGCATTTTTATGCACTTTTTCTGGGTTTCATATGTATATGATCGGAATTTAACCAGAAAACTCATCGGAAAAATCATAAATTCTATCTAGCGACTTAGTTCTGTGGCGACTTGTCTTTACAAGTTGTCCTGATGCATTGTATTTGGGTAGCGAGTTGTGTTAGCAACTTGTCTCATTTTATGATGTAGCGACTTAGTTCGGTGGCTACTTGACACAAATCATGGTGGCGATTTGGATAAATCGTTGACCTAGCGACTTGTTACTTAACAAGTCGTAGCGAATTGTTATTTAACATGTGGCGAATTGTCTCTCGACTCTAAAATGGTAGCGACTTACTTTTGAAAAAAAAAATAAAAAAAAAATAAAAAAAAAATAAAAAGCTAGCGACTTGACAGAAAAATTAGAAGAAGAGTTGACTATCAAGTCTTGACCAAAACGACCAAATCTATACCAATTACCTTACCAGACCATGAACCTCAGGTCAATCAATTCTGTAAAAGCTCTTTGACTTCAACTAAAACAGAAACCAAATCAATCAAGATCTCAGTCATCTCTTGGGTGTAGCAAAATATCAAAAGTTGAAACCACAAAAGAAGTTACATCACAGACAAGAATCAAGATCATTTGTTGATATGTATCTGTGGTACTACGAAAATACAATCAACAAGGAACATCTCTTGCTAAATCTCAGAATCAATTTCGTGACCATTATTGATAAATCGAGACTAACGAGAGCCTTTAATCACGAAATTTAATCATCATCGATCTCTTAATTTTTTTAATATTCGAATTTAAAGAAAGAACAAAACCTAAAGGCTTCATCCTATTCTTTCTTTCGATTTGATTACAATACGTTGCACAAACAAAAACAGTCATTATACCTACCTGGTTCTCTTCGAAATGATCTCAAACCTAACTGGTTCTCTTTGAAATGATCTCGAACCCACCTCAACAACTCGAGCCATCCCTGTGGCGAGTTATTGGTGGTTATGAAGATTAAACAAAACCTGAATGGTGTAAGAAGGATGAAACGTTTTTTGTTTCCTACGTTTGGTAAGGAAAAAGAAGGAGCCGTTCTTCTTAGGGTTTGTGTTTGGTAAGGTGAGATTGTTTGATGGGGGCGTGATACATGTGAGTGGAATTAGGGTAAAGAGAATGATTTGCTGCGTTTAATACCCATGTTTTTAGGGTTTGACCGGTTTTGGAGAATGTTGGGCTGAAATTTCATTCTGCGTAATATCAATATGGGCCGTGTGGTTATGTGTTTTTTTTGGGGCCGAACATAAAGGAATTTGAATGAGCCATAATCGAGTCTGTTTTTGCAATTCCTAACGGGCCTCTCACTTGTATTGGATTCAAGTAAGGATTGATTGGGCTTAAGGATTTGTCTCATTGATTAATCACTTATTTTGAATACAAGTGCGGGATCATTATATTTGTGGTGATGATTTAATTTGTTGACAACAAATGGGAGAAATCTGAATATGTATTTTCTTTGTTGTTACATGTTAAAGACATTTGAATGATGGTAGTTGGGTTACATGTTAATGATTTTTGGAGGCCGAGTCGAATTTTTGGCGATGTGTCATTGGTCTAAAATGGTGGAATACTAGCTATGGTCATTGCCAAAATTCACATGGACCAAGTTCGGGTTGAATTGTTACTTGGTCCGAGCTTGTAAATTTATGTGTTGGTTTGAATTTGGATGATGATTAATGGGCTTCTCTAAAATTGGATTGCATTCAAGAAACTTGTCGATAAGATTTGCTGAAGTGATTTAACAATGAGTTGTGTGATAATGAGATTTGATGAGTTTTGATTATTCAATGAAAATTGATGCAAGTTGGTATTATGAGTTGCTGTGTTATGAGGATTGATACTTTGGTCTATACATTTTCACGAAGTATATTATGTCATAGCCTGAAGTGTTTATTGAAAAGGTTGACTACGGGGCTGTTTGGACGATATATCTCATTTGGATTTGAAGTGAGGTTTTTCCAGAAACGTTTACTTATTTCGTCTTCTTTCTTTCTACCTTTCCTCGAAGATGGCTTGTTTGGGCATTTATAGAGGGTGATAAAGACTTGGCTATTCAGTTACGTTTGTGATTCTTTCTTGCTTAACCCACAACGTTGCTATCACTTCGGTGTCTCACTCAATTGAGAATGTCAAGAGGTTTTGTACATTGGGTACACCGTTTCTTCTTCACAAGGATTAGTACAAGTTTAAGTAACAAATCTGGGGAATTTTACGTCATGTTCGAGTTTGATATATCGGGTTTACTTCTCCATGTGGTCACAGCAACAGCCGACAGAATGCGTGAATGATGTGTTTACCAAAGTGATTGATTGGATGGTTGATGATGTTGGATAATGAATCGCTGATGAACCGCTGCATGTTCCCCTTAAACAGATATTCACCGAAACCAAAGTTGTCATAACACGTTCAAACTGACATTGTTTACGGTTTTGTCTTGATTTTGTAAAATCCCGCGAAAGAACCTATTTCTCGGTTTAAATCATGGACTTGTAAAATCCCGTGACAATGGAAACATCCTGGTAATAGTAAAGGGCATTTCCGGATCTATCTTACGGTTTATTCTTGGTTTTGTAAAATCCCGCGAAAGAAACTATTTCTCGGTTTAAACTATAGAATTGTAAAATCCCGTGATGATGGAACCATCTTGGAGAAAGGAAAGCGTATTTCAGGGTCTTCTGATGCTGGTGTTACGGTTTCTGTTTCGAAGAAGGGATAAAAGGGTGTACTTCATGAATTGGGTGTGTGTTTGGGTTGTCTTCATGGCAGTTTGGTTATTACAAGGTTTTACGGGGGTATGCTCACTAAACCATGGTCGGGATGAAACCATTATCAAAGTTCATTTAAATGTCAAAGAAGGCTAGATTTGAGCAATTCAGAAGATGTGACAACGGCGTTAATTCAGTATTATTTATTTGAGGTTGAAGTGAAATATCATGGGCGAGTGCACTTAGTATCTGAAGGTATCGGGGATGGTTGGATGAAGATTCTTCGAGATCCTTGTTCAAGCTTATTATCAAAAACGAAGACTTGGAAATCTAGTTATTGTTGGGTGACTTTTACCTTTTCTTTTACCACTTGGGGGATTTGGGCTCTTATCACCACAAAATAACTATCACTTAAAGGAGTTACGTTGTAGTGCTCAGTGTCACATTCAATTGTGGATTTTCAAGAGGTGATATACGTCTTATACTCGATGGTTGGTTGGTTGAAGAGTATAGAGTACTTAGAGATTCAAATGGGCATGAAGTCTCGGCACCGCTCTTTGTTACATATGTGCAAGTTTAAGTCACGAGTTCGGGTTAGTTTACTTCAGGGTCAAATTCATCATATTGGGTTTTCTCCATCAGCTGTCACGACAAAGAGCCTACTGAATGATAATGGGGTTGATTACATGTTTTGCTAAGAGAGCTGAAAAGAGAGAGATTATGACGTCTGTTCACATCAGTTCAGGCCTCGTACTCCAAAGAAAAGAAATGTGTACGTTTCAGTGCGCATTATCTTTGAAAAAAGAGAAATCTTCTTATGACGTATGAACACAACAGTTCATGCCTTGTTCTTAAAGAAAAGAAAAGTGTACGTGTCAGTGCGCTTTATCTTTTGAAGAAGAGAAATCTTCTTATTATGACCATTCTCATCAACATGCTTCATACTTTTTCCATGCGCTTTCAGTCATCAAGTGAACCGGGCTGCTGTTGATTGTTTTCTTATTCCACTTGCTCAACTATAATGAAGATGAAGACATCATGTGCTAATGTTGCAGGGGAGAAGTGTGAATAGACTACATTTGGATGATTTTCACTTGTTTAATCAAGAATGGCATCTTCGTATGCAATTCTTGAGGGGGAGAAGAAGTATGATAATACTGCATGGTTGATTGTAATATGAGAATATATGGTCATACGGCTCCTAACTCATGTAAGAACCGAGTTTCTTCTTATCGGGCATCTTTACATGGAGTTTCTTCTTAAGAGCCGTTTGTTGACATCTTCACAAGCTGATATGAGTTAGCTGATATGAGTTTATTGACAAAGTGCTTCCGGTTAATGCTTCACGTGCACATCAACATGATGATTCCTAACAACCTTTTGTTCTTGTTTGATGTGATTGTTTGCTTGGTATTACCATTTCGTGTGTTCGTTGCGGCCTGATTGCTGATTTCCTTGATGAACATCTTTCTGTTCTTGTTTGATTGAGAGAGATTTTAGTTAAGGGGATTTGCAAGATGTAAGTTGATTGGGATGCTTTTTGGTGATGTTCTTGTTTTTGGTGAGTTGAAGATGTTAACTTTCTATTCCCCAACTGGACAATCTTGAAGAAGGTCGAGTCTACAGTCGGTTCTACATTTTCTGCTACATGTTAGAAGACTAAAGACGAGTTGCATTTAACAATCTAAAGACTTCTTCTTAATTCATGGCATTTATCAAACAGATTGTCGGTTTAGGGGAGAGCACTAATTGGGGGAGAGTGATATGTCGAATTTAATCCCCAATTAGACTTGCTCATATTCTTCAGCAAGTTGATTCTCACAAAGACTTCTAAGGTTCTTCTCAACAGATTTCTTGTATTTGGGCTTTCAAAGTGTTGCTGATTCTGAAGTGTCAAAACCAGCAAGGGGGAAGGAGACACGTATCTAAACGCGAGTAAACTTGATGAACTTAATACTTCTAAGTAATTGAAGATATCCCGGGAAGACAAATGTTATTACCGCAGAGAAACTCAAGGTTTGACTCATGGCGAGCAAACTTGATGGACTTAATACTTCTAAGTGATTGAAGTTATCCCGGGAAAACAAATGTCATGACCGCAGAGAAACTCAAGATTTTACTCATCAAGGCGTTTAGTGTTCTTATTTCAACTATGCGGGGGAAGAGATGTTAGAGAATGTTTCTGAAGATATAAGAGGTACATTGGTGTGTGATGATCTCGATGTTATCGCAATCATCAGGGGAGAGAGAATTGTGTACATTGGGGATGCTCAGCTGTTTTACTTGAGGGCTTAATCTGTGATTCAGAGATATAATCACTTATTCCGGTGTTGACATCCGCAGAGATTGTCACCCGCAGAGATAATCAGTGATTCGGCCTGCTTCTTCAATATTATCGGTTGTTCTCTCTTTGGGGAATGTGTGTACTTCGGGTCCTTGAGCTTCATACACGATCATCAGGGAAGAAAGCCATTGTTTACCACAAACATTGGGGAGGTGTTTTCCTTCCGGGCATGATGTGTATTCGGGAGAATTCTTGGATATTGGTGTACTTCGGGTTCTTGAGCTTCATACACATTCATCAGGGACGAAAGATGTGAACATTGGGGAGTTGTTCTTCATTACCCTCATGATGTGTATTCGGGAGAGTTCTTGAGCATTATACAAAGAGACTGACTGCATCAATTCAACTACTAGGGGGAATTGTTCTCTTGACACCTTTTGGAATGGATCGCTTCAGACGTCAGTTGAAAAGGAAATTTGAGAAGATTGTTTTATGTGTGGGATGATACGATGCTGTTCTTCTTGTTGATGATATAACCTCGAACGAAGAATCACGGTGATTATTCTTGAAAGGAGCAGCGGGATTTATGATAATGGTGTGCTTCTCTGTGCACCTGGCTAAGGCAAGCTTGAAATAGAGCTTCGAATCTGCTCAGCTATAGGATTTTCGGTTTGGGGGGAAGCTGCCAAAGTCTCACTTTCAGATGGTTCAATTTCTTTCTTCAATGCAAGAGCCTCGAAAGCTTTGGTGGTGAATGTTTAAGAGATGATGACTTCTATCTTCAACAACGGGGCTGCTTGATATCCTTATCTCGGTACTCGTATCATCATCTTCTTAAACTATATCATCTACTCTATCCTTGTAAATACTTATTCGAAAAACAAAATACAAAAATATAAAACCAACAAAAAGAAAATAGAAAAATATAAAACATTCAAAAACCCATAAAAATCAGAAAATTTGAAAAAGACAAAAAATATTGTTTTTCCAAGACATGTCTTCTGGTATCGATAACATCTACGGTCTTAGAAATGTCATTCAATAATGGCACGGGACCATAGATGAAGTTCGAGCAGGAGGTGTAAATATTCTTTTCTAAACATGTCTAAAAAAAATGGCTTACAGCTATTTCAGACTGTAACCCGTGCTTCAAATGATGGCTTGCAGTTACTTCAGACTGCAACCCGCGCTTAAACCATGGCTTGCTATTATTTCATATAGCAACCCGCTCTTAAAAGGAAGGAAAGTGCTACGCTTAAACGTTTTTCACAAATTTCGTTCACTTATCCTAAAAACAAAACAAGGAAAGTATGTCGAAGGACTGCTGTTCCTACACAAATGTTTTTCCGTCTAAAATTCTTCAGAAAAATATTTGGTGTTTTCTAAAATGGTGGTTAACGAGTTGCTTAAAATCAATCAGATTCAGAGTTTTTATAAAATTTGGAAACTCAATCAATGACTTCAGCACTTTTAAAATCGTTTATAAAATGAGTTATTGGTTGAGGGGGAAAATGTTTTCAAATCTATATCTTCTAACGAGCTTTCTTAATTATCCTAATATGCTTAATTAAAAATGATGTTAACCTATGTTGAAGGACTAGGTGCCAAGGATATGATTGCTAGGATTAGATAATTAGAGTTTGATGAACACATTTTTCCCATACATTTAAATGATCTGATTGATATGTTGCATAGACTTTTATTAGTCGATTACTGTTTGGGTGATGTCGACCACCATATATCTGTATGTGTGTTCACTAACGTATGCAGGCATATTGGTTATAAGAATGTTCCCGATCCGGATCCCACAGATTAATATGATTGGATGCCGAAAGGAAAAGGTAACTATATCTTGGGTTGACAAATGAAGAAACGGAGCTTAATTGGACTTCTATGGAGAGTTGGCATAAATGCAACGTAAGAAGAAGTCTCACTGCTTCAGCAGACGGTTTTCTTCCAAACCCTACAGCAACAACAACGGAAGCTTCTCAACCACCTAACTTATCTTTGTGCAGGATACCATTTTTAAACAATTTTTGATAAATTTGAATAAAATTGTTTTGAAAATGGAAAATATTGTTTTTGAAAATAAATTTGACTAAATTTTGAAAATCACCGGACTTCATTTTTATCAAAATCTAAGTCACTCAATTATCGACTTCGGTCATCAATTGAGGGGGAGAGTGATTATAAATTAAATATTTTCAAAACGATATTTCATCTATCAAGTCCGTTTGTACGAAATAAAGTGGCGATCTAAAGATTTAATGTTATGTCATGGTATGATTTTCTTTAAAACTCAAAGATCTTACAAAATGAAATTTTTTCTGTTCTTGTTTGATTGTGAAACTGTTTTATTTTACTTAAAGATCGTTTAAAAAACTATCATACCTGACACTAACAATCTTTAATGTCTAGAGTTGGTCCTTATCTGTCATTTTTCAAAATTGAATCTTGCCACGTCTTTCCCCAAAATTTTTAAATGATTTAAATCAATTCGGATCACAAATCTCAAAAGGTTTGAAATTTTGATCGGGTGAGAGATCGTGATTTAAATCTCATATCTGTTTTAACGGAATTGGTTTTAGTCCTTTATAGGCACTCCTGCCTCCATGTGCCAAACAATTTCCTACACAATGCACATGTTGAGGAGGGGGAGTTATCCAAAAACATGATGAGTATTTAAACCAGGCTACATATTCTACCATGTTTTCTAAACCGTATTAAATCACTTGGGATCCAAAATCTCAAAGGGTTTGATATTTTTGATCGGGGGAGAATTTGTGATTTAATAATGAAATTTGATAAAAGTTGATCGTTTTGACTCAGTTGTGCAGGCTGCTCTCTCATATGTGCTAAACGCTTTCGAATCTCGAAGCACATATTGAGGGGGAGCAAAACCATCGAGGTACAAAAGTTTTTTAAAAGAGATTATAAAGTACCTTGATTGTGTTTTCAAATGGTTTTCTTAATGGATTTTGTGATTGTGGATGTGCTTCAAAAGAACTCTTGCCTCTATGTGATAAAATGTTTTAAAATATCCTATGCACATATTGAGGGGGAGAATTTTACCAAGAAAATCAAATGGCTTTTTCGTATGAAAATTGTGATCAAAGAAAATATTTCAAAGTCCTCTTGCCTCCATGTGCCAAACAATTTCTAAATCACACGCACATGTTGAGGGGGAGGTTTTCTAAATGATCAAAACTATTAGGGTACAAAATGCTTTGATATCGTATCACAAGTACCTTAATTGTTTTTCCAAATGATTTTTCAATTGGTTTCAAGGAAGAATGAACTGTACCAAAAGACCGACCATTTTACTTTATGCATGGTGTTATAAAGATGGTTAGGTTAGGTATTCGTTCCCACGATCCCGCCAGAACCGGAGGGATCTACCCAGGGACAATCCACTAGAGAGTGTAGAGTCCTTAGGTATATTGAAAAAAAAGGAGAAAAGTGAGGAATGGGAAGAGTGCAGACTGAGACTGAGCTAGTACTGGAATAAACCCAACAAGGTTCTAGTTATGAAGTCTCGGTAAGCACTGAAGGGGTTGAAGAATGAAAAAGAAATGAATGATAAAAGGGTGAAAATAAATAGCCCTCCATCAATTCAACCTTTGGGCAGAAACCGGGTTCAATTCATATGCTACTGGTGGTTACTAAGGTAACACTGGTATTGAAGACAAGACATCATGGACCCAGTGATACACTGCACTAAACTTCCCAAACCACTCAAGTTCCTCTTAAAAGGGCTTGTTTCATTCTCACGGGGAACCGATATAATCTATCGACTTTCTCTTAGAGATGGTTGATATTGAAGTAGGAGACCCTCTCCCTAGTCTCCGGCACAGGAACCAAATGTGCACTATTGAGTCTAGAGCCAAGAGATCATCCACAATATCTCGTTAGGACACTAAATTCTTGAAGACTTGCTTTTTCACACAATGTGGAAAGTAAGTATATATTAAGAGTCCTACGCATTATCCTTGTGGTATTGCCAGAACATCTGAGTGGTATGTAAAAGTATTCACGATGAAGATGGAAATCCTTCTAGAGCCAACATCAAACAAGCTCTTGGTGGGTGACATGTGAGATTTTGCAAAAGATCAAGCTTGTGACAACTGGATAGAAACAATGGGGAGATTCACTCGTGAATCAACCTTGGTCCAGGAATGGAATTGACGAATACTTTTGGAAAAACCGTTCGATGTGCAAATCCTCTTTTCTCTAGCACGTCGAATGTGTACTTATGTTTTCAAAATTCAAAAAGTTTCTCTGATTGAAAAATACTTTTAGAAAAACCGATCGATGTGCGAATCTCTTCTTTTCACTAGCACGTCGATTGTGTACTATTTTCAAATACAAAAAGTGTTTTGATTGAAAATTGATCTTTCTCATAAAACCTTCGTCGTATTGCAAAACTCTTTCTTCAAGCAATACGCGATTGTTTTCAAATCAATTTTTCATCAATCAGTGAATCTCAATTCGCTGGTTCACTCACTCCGTGTTGTCTTCTTTGAGACGTTCCGGTTTGAGAACAGCTAGAACAGCTGCGAAACCCTGTCAAGGAGATTCTTAGGAATCCTACCTGATCACAGGCAGTACTTGTACTGATCAACGGGGAACCGTGGGCCGTGTACCTCAATTCAGCGAAAGTGATCAAAGACACTTTCGTGTGTTTTATTGCTAACTGTTGTTTGCAGGTACATTTGGACGGTTGCAGCTGATCAGAATTGAGGAGTCAATCCAAAGCCGCATGCTCACAGCATCCACACTTAATTTGAAGAAATCATGACTGGTGCATATCTACATAACCTGGCTCTGATATTTCATACTATGCTTATGCTTCGCTGCTGCAAATATCATGAACCAGTAAGGCTTCCGCTACTCTGATGGAAAGATATCATGATTCAAAAGTGTGAGCATGTCGGTCCAAATGTCACAACTTCACATGAAGGAAACACAACTATGGATGATCCAGAGAGATTTGCTGTGGCTGATGATCTCAAAGAAAGCTCGAAGATCATCAAAAATGTGGATCAGTTCAAAGGCCTCCACTTAAAGTACTAATCTATGCAGACTTTGAAGAATTGCTACAAAAGCACAAAGATTGCGGAAATGAAGAATTCAAGTCTACGAGCTCAAGAACAAAGTCAAGAATAGAATGCTAGGATTCGAAATGTAAAACATGGGGTGACCTCCCTTAGGGGGAGATTGTTAGGAATTAGAAAATTCCCTAGTGAAGAGTCGGTCACCCCAAATATTATCTAGCATAAGTTAGCTCGTAGACTTGTCGTTATTTACATTATTTAGTAGCTTATTAGTTAGTTTGTAGCGTAGTTTAGTTTAGAGCAACACCGTGGAGGAAGGACGGGTCTTTACCCACTGTATCCCTGATCCACAGGCCGATAGGAGGTCGTGTATTGTGTAAGTATAAATACCCCTTCCATCCATGGAAGGGGTGGTGCTTCATTCAATCTAACCTTTTACATTTGAGAACCAAGTCTCTAGCAAGAACACCCTCTTTCTACTTTCTCTCTCTAAAATGGATAACATGTATTTTGATCTCCCAAGACCACCCGAATCATCAAACACATAAAAATACGATCCTACAAAATCATTAATGATGTCTGAAAAGTGATGATGATATGACTTTAATTTCTCCCCTGGTTCAATCATGAAGTGCTCATAAGCCAAGTAAATTTTGGATTCCATGTCTTCCTGATTGAGTGTTGTGCCTTCCATTAGAAGATAAATATGTTCCCACATTGCTTTAGCTGTCTTTTGAGCATCAACACCTCGAAGGATCGGATTAGGTAGTCCCAAAAGGATGTATTGCATTGCTAGTTCATCGGCTTCATAATGTAGAAGTTCATCACCAGTGAGTTGGGAGACAGTTGCAATGTTGGTGACAGCATCTCTTGGTGGATTGGCATTTGGATCAGCGGGTGTGACAGTAGTAGGCATCTGAAATGGACCTTCCATAATGACCCTCTTTAAAAACTTTCCATGTGGCTTCTTTAGATCACAAAACCTAAAGAACCTTATCACCCATTGATCATAATTTCTTGGAGTGAGCATTGGAGGTCTATCAAGTGAGCCAGCTTCATGAATTGATTGTCGGCTACTTAAGGCTTCACACATCTTGCCAAACCATGACGGTTCCTTCATAGTGTTCCTGGATGGATGTTGATTGTAGAAGTTTGTGTAAGGTTGTACTTGAAGACTTGGTGGTGATTGAACCATTTGAGGTTGTGGAATTGCTGCAAGTTGTGGAGTATGTTGTTGATTAAATTGTTGTTGATAAATTGCTTGTTGTTGATTAAATTGTTGATGTTGTGGACTTAATTGTTGTTGTTGTTGTTGATTATAAGTATAAGGGAAATAGTTAGAGTATGGTGGTTGTGACATGTTGAAAACTTGTGTTGTTAAATGGATCTTTGTAGTCGAATGAACCTTTGTTGATGAAGTATCCTTAGGCGTAGAAATCATAATAAAGCCAAGTAACACTTATGAGTAAAAACACCAAAGTTACGCGTAACAGCAAAAGTTAAGCGTAGGTTTAGCTTACGCGTAAGTAAGGAGAAAAACACTAAAGTTATGCGTAAACAGTAAGTTAGGCGTAGAAAACTTAGGCGTAGGATTACCTTATGCGTAAGACAAAGCTTAGGCGTAAGATGAATCTTATGCGTAATGGGTTCTATGCGTAAGCTTAAGCTTATGCGTAAGTTTAGGGTTTTGCCCAAGTGATCTTTTACACTATCACAGTGCAAAAGATATCCAAAGTTGACGTGTTTTCAGGCTTATCCAAGCAAGAAAACACGGAGTAAACCACGAAAACTGAAGATCAAACCAAGGAACAGTTACGCGTAGTTTTTGGGTTTTGTTACGCGTAGAACTCCTCCTAAAATGATTTTTGCCCAAAGATGTTTCTAAACCAGATTTTTGTGATGAAGTATCTTCAATATCACCAAAATAACACAAAAGTGTGAAACTTGATGATCCAAAGCTTATAAAACAGTTATGCGTACAATGATACCCTCGTAAAAAACCAAGCTAGAAAACGATGATCCACACGTAAAGGTTGAAACTTTTTGTCAAAAACATATATTTTAACACCTAAAAACGTTGAAAGGACAAGAATCTTGGATTAAAAAGTGTAAAAAATCAGTTTTTAAGCCTGACCAAGTTGGAACCGTTGTTACGCGTAAGACCAAAACTCACTTTAACAACAAACGATTCACCCAACTAGTTGGCGATTGATACCACTGTTAGGTCACTAAGTTTACAACACAAGCATCAATAGAAAGAGTAGAGAGGAGAAGAGATCGGTTGAACAACACACAAACACACTATGCGTAGAAACATAAAGAAAGGTTAAGCGTATGCAAGGTGAAAGAGAGTGAATTGAACAACCAACCCTCAAGTGAGGGTTATTACATAGTATTTATAGGAGAGGGAGCTAGGGCAACACTCCTAGTCCTTTCATTTCCTTATTGGACTTGGGCCTAGGCTTATGGGCCTTCTACATAAGCCTAAGCTAATAACAACCATAAAGGCCATAATTAAGCTAACTATTACATATGAATCACAAACACTTGAATTAGGTTTAGGAGTGATTCCAACAGTGATAAAGACTTGGCTATTTAGTTACGTTTGTGATTCTTTCTTGCTTAACCCACAATGTAACTATCACTTTGGTGTCTCACGCAGTTGAGGATACGTCAAGAGGTTTTGTACATTGGGTACACCGTTTCTTTTTCACGAGGATTAGTACACGATTAAGTAACAAATCTGGGGAATTCTACTTCATGATCAATTTTGGTATATCGGGTTTACTTCACCAAGTTGTCACAGCAATAGCCGTCAGAATATGTGGAAGATGTGTTTACCAAAGTGTTTATTGGATGGTTGATGATATTGTTGATGTTGGATAATGAACCGTTGATGAACCGCTGCATGTTCCCCTAAAAACAGATATTCACCAGAACCAAAGTTGTCATTACACATTCAAACTAACGTTGTTTACGGTTTAGTCTTGATTTTGTAAAATCCCGCGAAAGAAACTATTTCTCGGTTTAAATCATGGACTTGTAAAATCCCGTGACAATGGAAACATTCTGGTAATAGTAAAGTGCATTTCCGGGTCTATCTTACGGTTTATTCTTGGTTTTGTAAAATACCGCAAAAAAACTATTTCTCGGTTTAAACCATAGAGTTGTAAAATCTCGTAATGATGGAACCATCCTTGAGAAAAGAAAGTGTATTTCGGGATCTTATTTGATGCTGGTGCTATAGTTTCTGTGTCGAAGAAGGGATAAAAGGGTGTACTACATGAATTGGATGTGTGTTTGAATATTCGTCATGACAGGTTCGTTATTACATGGTTTTACGGGGTTATGTGCTTCTAAGCATGGTCGAGATGAAAACCATATCATAGTTACTTAAAACGTCAAAGGATGCTAGATTTGAGCTTTTAACCAGAAGATGTGACAACGGGGTTAATTTACTATTATGTATTTGAGGTTGAAGTGAAATATCACGGGCAAGTGTACTTAGTATCTGAAGGTATCGGGGATGGTTGGATGAAGATTCTTCATGATCCTTGTTCGAGCTTATTATCAAAAATGAAGACTTGTAAATCTAGTTATTTTTGGGTGACTTTTTCCTTTTCTTTTACCACCTGGGGGAATTGGGCTCTTACCACCACAAAATAACTATCACTTTAAGAAGTTACGTTGTAGTGCTCAGTGTCACATTCAATTGTGGATTTTCAAGAGGTGATGTACGTCTTATACTTGATGGTTGGTTGGATGAAGAGTATAGAGTACTTAGAGATTCAATGAAGGATGAAGTCTCGACACCGCTCTTTGTTACATATGTGCAAGTTTAAGTCACGAGTTTGGGTTAGTTTACTTCAGGGTCAAATTCATCATATTGGGTTTTCTCCATCAGCTGTCATGACAAAGAGCCTACTGAATGATAATGGGGTGATTACAAGTTTTGCCAAGAGATGATGAAAAGAGAGAAATCTTCTTATGACGTTTGAACACAACAGTTCAAGCCTCGTACCCTAAAGAAAAGAAAAGTGTACGCTTCAGTGCGCTTTATCTTCTGAAGAAGAGAAATCTTCTCAATTATGACCATTCTCATCAACATGCTTCATGCTTTTTCCATGCGCTTTCAGTTATCAAGTGAACCGGACTATCGTTTCTAGTATTGCTCAATTAAAATGGTGATGGTGACATCATTTGCAACCTTTGAGGGGGAGAAGTGTAAGAGACTACATTTTAAAGATATTCACTTGTTTAATCAAGAATGGCATCTTCGTACGCAATTCTTGAGGGGGAGAAGAAGTATGATAACTTTACATGTTGAGTTATATTTGAGAATATATGGTCAAACGGCTCCTAACTCATGTAAGAACCGAGCTTCTTCTTATCGGATCATCTTCACATGTAGTTTCTTCTAAGAGCCATTGGTTGACATCTTCACACGGGCTGATATGACTAAATGACAAAGTGCTTCTAGTTGCTGGGCTGATTTCTTTGATGAACATCTTTCTGTTCTTGTTTGATTGGGAGGGATTTGATTGAAGGGGATTTGCTATATACAAGTTAAGGGGAATGCATGTGGTGAGAAGATGTTAACTTTCTGATCCCCAAACGACAATCTTGAAGAAGGTCGAGCCTATAGTCTGTTCTACATTTTATGTTGCATGTTAAAAGACTAAAGACGAGTTGCATTTGATTATCTAAAGACTTCTTCTTAATCTGGGCATTTATCATACAGATTGTCGGTTTAGGGGAGAGCACTAATTGGGGGAGAGTGATAAGTCAGATTCAATCCCCAATTAGACTTGCTCACATTCTTCAGCAAGTTGATTCTCACAAAGATTATAAGTGTTCTTCTCAAAAGAATTCAAGTATTTGGGCTTATAATATGATTGCTGATTCTAAAGTGTCAAAACCAGCAAGGGGGAAGGAGACACGTATCTAAACGCGAGTAAACTTGATGAACTTAATACTTCTTAGTGATTGAAGATATCCCGGGAAGACAAATGTAATTACCGCAGAGACACTCAAGGTTTGACTCATCGCGTTTAGTGTTCTTATTCCAACTATGTGGGGGAAGAGATGAAAGAGTTAGTTTCTGGTGATTAAAGAGGTACAAAAGTATGACATATTCAGGGGAGATAAATGTATAACATGAGGGAGGTGTTAGCATTTATTCTTTCGGTGGGAATGTGTGTACTTCGGGTTCTTGAGCTTCATACACGATCATCAGGGAAGAAAATTGTTTAGCACAAACATTTCTTTCCGGGCATGATGTGTATTCGGGAGAGTTCTTGGATATTGGTGTACTTCGGGTTCTTGAGCTTCATACACGATCATCAGGGAAGAAAATTGTTTAGCACAAACATTGGGGAGGTGTTTTCATTCCGGGCATGATGTGTATTCGGGAGAGTTCTTGAGCATTATTCTTAGCGACTGACTGCATCAATTCGTCTACTTGGGGGAAGTGGTTTCTTGACAACTTTTTGGTATGGATCGCTTCAGTCTTCAGTGGAAAAGGAACTTGAGAAGATTATTTAAACATGGGATGATACGTTGCTGTTCTTCTTTTGGATGATATAAAACCAAACGGAGAATCTCGATTATCATTCTTAAAAGGAGCAGCAAGATCGATGATAATGGTGTGCTTCCTTGTGCACCTGGCTAAAGCAAGCTTGAAATAGAGCTTCGAATCTGCTCAACATAAGGATTTTCGGTTTGGGGGAAAGCTGCCAAAGTCTCTCTTTCTCAAAGGCTGGAATTCTATCTTCTACGACGTGTTGTTCGATATCCTTGTCTCGGTACTCGTATCATCATCTTCTTAAATTATATCATCTACTCTATCTGTAAATATTTATAAAAAACAAGATACAAAAATATAAAACCAACAAAAAGAAAATAGAAAAATACAAAACCAACAAAAACCCATAAAAATTTGAAAATTTGAAAAATACCAAAAATATTGTTTTTCAAAGACATGTCTTCTGGTATCGATAACATCTGCGGTCTTAGAAATGTCATTCAAAAATGGCACGGGATAATAGATGAAGTTCAAGCAGAAGGTGTAAATATTTCTTTTCAAAACATGTCTAAAATTATGGCTTACAGTTATTTCAGACTGTAACCCGTGCTAAATCTCTGGCTTGCAGTTACTTCAGACTGTAACCCGCACTTAAACAATGGCTTTCTATTATTTCAAATAGCAACCCGCTCTTCAAGAAAGGAAAGTGCTATGCTAAACCTATTTTCAAATATTTCGAGCACTTATCCTAAAAACAAATGAGGAAAGTATGTCGAAGGACTGCTGCTCCTACTCAAATATTTTTATTTCTAAAAAATTCTTCAGAAAAATATTTGTTTTAATAAAATGGTGGTAAATGAGTTGCTTAAAAATAAATCAGAATCAGAATTGTCATAAATTTGCAAAACCCAATCAATGAATTCAGCTTATTTAAAACTTTTCATTGAAAAAGTCATTGATTGAGGGGGAGAATGTTTTTCAAATTTGCATCTTCTAACGGGCTTTCTTAATTATCCTACGTGCTTAACTAAAAAGGATATTTGCCTATGTCGAAGGACTGGGAATTTAGGATATGATTGTTAGGTTTAGAAGATTAGAGTTTGATGGACACATAATCCCATGCCTTTGTATGATTTGATTGATATGTTGAATTGACTTTTATTAGTCGATTGTTTGGGTGATGTCGACCACCATATATCTGTATGTGTGTTCACTAACGTATGCAGGTATATTGGTATATAAGAATGTTCCCGATCTGGATCCCACAATTGAAAATGATTGGATGCCGAAAGGAAAGGGTATATATCTTGGGTTGACAAATGAAGAAACGGAGCTTAATTTGACTTCTATGGAGAGTTGGCATGATAAAATGTAACGTAAGAGGTCTCACTGCATGAGCAGATGGTTTTCTTCATCATCAAATGAAGAAACAGAGCTCAATTGGACCTCTATGAAGAGTTGGCATGACAAATGCAACGTCAGAGGTCTCACTGCATCAGCAGACGGTTTTCTTCCAGCCCTACAGCAACAACAGAAGCTTCTCAACAACCTAACATATCTTTGTGCAGGAAAAAGTAGTGGATGATACCATTTTTCTTAAAAACATTTTGAAAATGTTGTTTTGAAAATGGAAAAATATTGTTTTGAAAATAAATTGGACTTAATTTTGGAAATCACCGGACTTCATTTTATCAAAAATTAAGTCACTCAATCATCGACTACGGTCATTGATTGAGGGGGAGAGTGATTTAAAATAAAATATTTTCAATACAATAGTTCATCAATCAAGTCCGTTTGTACAAAACAAGTGGTGATCTAAAGATTTAATGTTATGTCATGGTATGATTCTCTTTAAAACTCAAAGATCTTTCAAAATGAAGTTTTTTCTGTTCCTGTTTGATTGTGAAATTGTTTTATTTTACTTAAAGATCTCTTTAAAACTATCATACCTGACACTAACAATCTTTAATATCGAAAAACTGTTCCTTATCCATCATTTTTCAAAAATAAATCTTGCCACGTCTTTCCCCTAAAATTTTTAAATGATTTAAATCAATTGGGATCACAAATCTCAAAAGGTTTGAAATTTTTGATCGGGGGAGAGATCGTGATTTAAATCTCAAATCGGTTTTAAAAGGGTGATTGTTTCAAAAGCACTCCTTCCTTCATGTGTCAAACGATTTTGAAAATCATAATGCACCTGATTGTGGAGTAGCATTTAACCAAAAACCAGAAGAGTATTTAAACAAGGCACATATTCTCCCATGTTTTCCAAACCTTATTAAATCACTTGGGATCCAAAATCTCAAAGGGTTTGATATTTTTGATCGGGGGAGAATTTGTGATTTAATATGAAATTTGATATAAGATGATCGTTTTGATTCAAAGTGCAAGTTCTCTCTAATATGTGCTAAACTCTTTCGTTTATCGATACACATATTGAGGGGGAGCAAATGGTTTCTTATTGGCTTTTGTGATCGTGGATGTACTTTAAAAGAACTCTTTCCTCTATATGATAAAATGATTTCAAATATCCTATGCACATATTGAGGGGGAGAATTTACCAAGAAAATCAAATGGCTTTTTCCCCGGAAATTGTGATCAAGAATATATTTCAAAGAACTCTTGCCTCCATGTGCTAAACAATTTCAAAATCATATGCACATGTTGAGGGGGAGTATTTCTAAATGATCAAAACAATTAAGGTACAAAATGCTTTGATATAATATCACAAGTACCTTGATTGATTTTTTCCAAATGATTTTTCAATTGGTTTCATGGAAGAATGAACAATACCAAAAGACTGACCAATTTACTTTATGCATGGTGTTATAAGGATGGTTAGGTTAGGTATTCGTTCCCACGATCCCGCCAGAGCCGGAGGGATCTACCCAGGGACAATCCACTAGATAGTGTAGAAGTCCTTAGGTATGATGAAAAAAGGAGAAAAGTGAGAAATGGTAAGAGTGCGGACTGAGATAGAGCTAGAACTGGAATAAACCCAACAAGGTTCTAGTAATGAAGTCTCGGTAAGCACTGAAGGGGTTGAAGAATGAAAAAGAATTGAATGTCAAAAAGGGTGAAAAGAAATAGCTCTCCATTAATTCAACCTTAGGGCAGAAACCGGGTTCAATACATATGCTACTGGTGGTTACTAAGGTAACACTGGTATTGAAGACAAGACGTCATGGACCCAGTGATGCACTGCACCTAACTTCCCAAGCTACTCAAGTTCCTCTTAAAAGGGCTTGTTTCATTCTCACGGGGAACCTACATAATCTATCGACTTTCTCTTAGAGATTGTTGATATTGAAGAAGGAGACCCTCTCCCTAGTCTCCGGCATAGGAACCAAAAATGCACGATTGAGTCTAGAGCCATGAGATCATCCACAAAATCTCATTAAGACACAAAATTAATGAAGACTTGTTGTTTCACACAATGTGGAAAGTAAGAATATATTAAAGTCCTACGCATTATCCTTGTGGTATTGCCAGAACATCCGAGTGATATGTAAAATATTCACGATGAAGATGGAAATCCTTCTAGATCCAACATCAAACAAGCTCTTGGTGGGTGACATGTGAGATCTATCCAATAGATCAAGCTTGTGACAACTGGACAGAAACGATGGGGCGATTCACTCTTGAATCAACCTTGGTCCAGGAATGGAATTGACGAATACTTTTGGAAAAATCGTTCGATGTGCAAATATTCTTTTCTCTAGCACATCAAATGTGTATTCATGTTTTCAAACACAAAAAGTATCTCTGATTGAAAAAATACTTTTGGGAAAACCGTTCGATGTGCAAATCACTTCTTCTCTCTAGCACATCGAATGTGTATTCTTATTCAAATACAGAAAGTATTTTTGATTGAAAATTGATCTTTATCATAAAACCTTCGTCGTATTGCAAAACTCTTTCTTCAAGCAATAAGCGATTGTTTTCAAATCAAATTTTCATCAATCAGTGAATCTCAATTCGCTGGTTCACTCACTCCGTGTTGTCTTCTTTGAGACGTTCCGGTTTGAGAACAGCTAGAACAGCTGCGAAACCCTGTCAAGGAGATTCTTCGGAATTATACCTGATCATAGGTAGTACTTGTACTGATCAACGGGGAACCGTGGGTCGTGTACCTCAATTCAACGAAAGTGATCAAAGACACTTTCGTGTGTTTTATTGCTAACTGTTGTTTGCAGGTACATTTGGACGGTTGCAGCAGATCAGAATTGAGAAGTCAATCCAAAGCCGCATGCTCACAGCATCCACACTTAATTGAAGAAATCATGACTAGTGCATAACTACATAACCTGGCTCTGATATTTTTATACTATGCTTCTGCTACGCTGCTGCAAATATCATGAACCAGTAAAGCTTCCGCTACTCTGATGGAAAGATGTCATGATCCTGAAAGTGTGAACATGTTGGTCCAAAAGTCACAACATCACATGATGGCAACACAATAAAGGGTGATCCAGAGATTTACTGTGGCTGATGATCTTGAAGAAAGCTCGAAGATCATCAAAGATGTGGATCAGTTAAAGGCCTCCACTAAAAGTACAAAACTATGCGGACTTTGAAGAATCGCTACTAAAGCACAAAGATTGCGGAACTTGAAGAATTGAAGTCTACGAGCTCAGAATTAAAGATAAAATAGAATGCTAGGATTCAAAATGTAAATCATGGGGTGACCTCCCTTAGGGGGAGATTGTTAGGAATTTGAAATTCTATAGTGAAGAGTCGGTCACCCCAAATACAATCTAGCATAAGTTAGCTCGTAGACTTATCGTTATTTACGTTGTTTACTAGTTTATTAGTTAGTTATTAGCATAGATTAGTTTAGAGTAACACCGTGGAGGAAGGACGGGTCTTTACCCACTGTATGCCTGATCCACAGTCCGATAGGAGGACGTAGTATTTGTAACTATAAATACCCCTTCCATCCTTGGAAGGGGTGGTGCTTTTCAATCTAACCTTTCATTTTTATTAATCTTTCTGTCTCTAGAAAACACCCTCTCCTCTCTTCATCTCTCTAAAATGGCTTTCTTGCATAATCACAATCCTAGACCACCCGAATCATCTAAACAACAAATTATACACGATCCTACACAGCTGATGATCTTCTGAATCAAGATGTACCTGCACCCACGGATTATGATCCAAATGCGTTCTTTAACCCTTTTGCTAATGAACCTGCAACTTCAGATGTTGCGAAATCATCTACAAGCCATTTGAATCCACCTAATCTGCATAATGTATATCAACATCAACCCTCCACACATCGTTGGACTAAAGACCATCCTCTTGTGAATAGTCGTAACTAGACAACGCCTTCAAACTGACAGTGAACATTGCATTTATGCACTTACCGTTTGTCAATCTGAACCCAAAAACATTAAAGAAGCAATGACTTATGACAACTGGATTAAACATTGAAGTATGGGAATTGGTTGAAATACCAACAGGAGTCTATGTCATTGGTCTAAAATGGATTTGGAAAAACAAGTTAGATGCTAAAGGTTCAGAAATAAGTCATGTATGGTGGCTAAGGGTTATAGACAGGAAGAGGGGATTGACTTCGAAGAATCATTCTCACCGGTAGCTAGACTTGACGCTGTATGGATTTTTCTGGCATTCGCGGCTCACATGAACATCACGGTCTATCAGATGGATGTCAAAACTGCTTTTCTAAATGGTAAACTGAAGGAAACGGTATATGTTAGTCAGCCAGAAGGATTTGTTGACCCAAAGTTCCCAAATCACGTCTACAAACTGAACAAGGCTCTCTACGGTCTCAAACAAGCCCCTCGGGCGTGGTATGATGAGTTGTCCTCCTTTATCCTTTCACATAATTTTGTCAAAGGATCGGTCGACCTAACACTGTTTATACAATATCACGGGGCACACATTTTAATCATTCAAATTTATGTGGATGACATCATTTTTGGGTCAACCCACGAAAAGTACTAAAACGCTTTTTCAAAACTAATGAAAACACATTTTGAAATGTCAATGATGGGTGAACTTACGTTCTTCTTAAGATTTCAAGTTCATCAATCACCGCGTGGTATTTTCTTAAGTCAGTCCAAATATGCCCTTGAAATTTTAAACAGACATGAAATGCAAAGCTGTGACACTTATGCAACACCTATGGCACAAACCAACAAACTGGACGTTGATTTACATGGGAAATTGGTTGTCCCTACCAAATAATGAAGTATTATTGGGTCTCTCTTGTATCAAACAACCAGTAGACCTGATATTGTATTTTCTGTATATCTTTGATTCAGTTATCAGTCGCGACCAACTGAGAAACACCTCACTGAGGCTAAAAGAATCCTCCAATACGTAAAGGGAACCATTAATTTGGGGATCTGGTATCCGAAGGATTCTGGTTTTGAACTAATAGCTTTTTCAGACGCTGATCATGTAGGATGCTTAGACTCTCGGAAAAGTACTTCAGGTGGTTTACAATTCCTTGGTGATAAACTGGTGTCATGGCAATCGAAGAAACAAGATTGTACATCGCTGTTCTCAACAGAAGTAGAATTTGTAGCCATGTCTACATGTTGTGCTCAAGTCATTTGGATGAGAACACAACTCAAAGACTATGGTTACATATTTGACAGAATCCCGGTGTACTGTGACAATCGAAGTGCTATTGCGATCTCGTGCAACACTGTTCAACACTCGAAGTCGAAGCACATCGATCTTCGATATCATTTCATCAAAGAGCATTTGGAAAAGGGTACCGTTGAATTATATTTTGTAGGTACTGAACACCAACCGGCGAATCTTCTCACCAAAGCCTTGGCTCCTGCTAGGTTTACTGATTTGATCCACCGGATTGGAATGCGGTGTTTGACTTCAAAGGAACTGGACGAACTTTTAACACAATCTTGAAACAAGTCAAACACCAAAACCTCTTTTGTAAATAAACTTTTCAAAAACAAAAATAGAAAAATATAAAATCTGATAAAATACAAAAATATTCTTCTCTCTAAATTCTTTCAAACATTGCAAGTACAAATCTTCTGTCAACACGTTGTTCCATCAAAATTTTCACCATTTTTCCCGAACAAGTGTTGAGGGGGAGAATGTAAATATTTCTCAGTTTCATAAAACCTTGTACTTGCATGTTACCTATTGATGTTGTTTCTTAAGAAATGGTGGATACGTTTCTTGTTAAATACTCTCCTCGGACTCAAATGTTTTAAAATTTTATCATTTCAAAAGTCAAGGGGGAGTATCGTCAAAGTTCTTTCCAAAATGTTGTTTTTGCTAAACCAAAGTGGAAGTTATGGGTCTTGGTTGAAAATTGTTATGGTGGAGGGGCCAAACTTGTCAAAAATGAAAACTTATTTTAACAAAACCTTTCACCTAACATTACTAACTCATTTATTACACTCATAAAATTTCAACCTAACAATATCCACGCCTAATATTCAAAACGCTAATTCGTGCTACAAAACCTGAATTTGTAAGTTGTTATAGCTGATTAGTGATTTCAAACAATGGTTTTAAACATTTTACAAATCCAACGGTTAGATTTCACGTAATGGGTGATTTTGGTTCTTACGCATATGCGTATGTGTATGAATTTGAAAAATTGTGTTTTTTTGTGAAATGGGTAGTGTTTAAATGTTCTAATATCAATACTAAACTCATTTTCATCAATGAAATCTACCCAGAAACTTGCTTTAATGAATTTCAAATTTTAGAGTTTATGCGTGGATTTAGGCGTTTTCATTTGTGAGTGTTTTATGTTAATTAGATGCATAGGTTATGTTCTTGACATGTTTAATTGACTAAATACACCATTGAATCATGCCCAGAAACAACAAAATTGGTAAATTAAGTTTTAGGGTTTATATGTGCGTACAATTTGGTACTTTTTGATTCAGAGTCTGTTTGATGTTAAAACCTATTGGAATTAACTCCTTTAGCATCTAAGATAACCCAGAAAAAGTTTGGATGAATTCCCATGGTTTAATCTCTTACTCGTAGGATTTGAATTTAGGGTTTAAGTTGTAAAACTTACGCCTAAAGCATGTTTACGCTTAACTGGTTATATTATGATATGCCATGTGATTTTGAAAGTGGTTGTAATACATGTTAAAATGGTTGTTATGTTTAATTATTACGGGCTTCTACGCGTAAAGGAATCAGAATCAAGGTTACTTGGAACTTACGCTTAAGGATCACCTTATGTGTAGCTGTTATGCATAAGAGCAATCTTACGTGTAACTCTTACGCATAAGGGTCTACAATGGGACTACGCGTATCCTGTGAAGGATATGCGTAAACTTGGATTTCTACGTCTAAGGGCTACTCTTACGAGTAAACCTTACGCTTAAAATCCTTTGCCTAAGCATACGCGTAAGCCTTTATGCTAAGAGTTCACTCCTATGCGTAAGTCTTTCTTACGCCTAAGGGTATCTCCTACGCATAAGCTTATGTCTACGCTTAAGGCTGTCATGTTTACGCATAAGCTTACTTGCTTACGCCTAAGCCAACTTGTAACTTAATTTTTTGAAATGTTACGCGTACAAACTTGTAATAAGTTACTCATAATGTCACAAAACCTAAATGTCCCTAATAAGTTACAAAAAGTTAAAACGTTGTGTGATTATGTAAACTTTGGACTTTAACATTCAAAATTAACATACTCACGTAACTTATCACGTCAAATTTGGACTATTGGACTAAAAGTGACTTTGGACTCGTAACATTCATAACAACTTCAATACTTGGACAATAAAATCAACTTTTGACTAACACAATGTCTTTCGATATGTTGGTTCTTTTGTCTCAATACCTTTCAAATCACGAAATGGACGTCATCATGGAAAATGTCAACGCACCAAGTGAACTCACAATGGAAGATATCTTCCCAACGGGTTACAGCAAATCAATTGGAAAGAACAATCTCAGGGTCGATTTAAGAACTTCACGTGCTCGGAATCATCATGCAGAGTTGCTGTGGATATCCTCAAAGCTCATCCCTATAGTAATATGCTAACCAACTCAGAAACTGTACCTGAAATCTATATCCATCAATTTTGGGAGACGATGGAAAAGATTGATGGACAAGATGCTGTCAAAGTGACTCTCAACAACAAGGAAGTCACTGTTACTGTAGCAGATCTTCGCACTATTCTTCTTATGCCTGCCATCCAGCCTGTTGATTATGTGCCAACTCCTAATGAAGAGGCCATAATGCAATTCATGGTCGACATTGGCTATGATGAAGCTGCCGGAGTCATCACCAAACATTCCACTGTCCATCTGAAGAATATTCCTCAACCTTGGAGGACATTGTACATCATGATCGCTAAGTCTGTGTCTGGAAGAGACAGCGGTCATGAGCATCCTAAACTCATGCACCTACAAACTTTCTGGGGAATGGTCAACAAACAACACATTGACTATGCAAGCTTGATTTGGGAAGATATGATGCAGCATCTCAAGAAGCCTGGGTCAAAGGTTCCCTTTATCAGGTACACGAAGTTGTTGATTCAGAACATTCTCGGGAAAAACCGGGACATCCCTATGAGAATTAACGAACCCAAGAATCATTATGTGTTATATTAGCCTACATTGAACATTGTAAGATTTAAGGACTCATCGACATGTAAGCAAGGTGCAGTGTTACTGGACTGCCTTCTCACTGACACAATCAAGAGTCTTCCATTGTATCTACGATACCAAGAAGCAGTAAGTGCAGGTAAAGTCGGGTTTATGAATGAGAAGACTTTTGTTGTTCCTACCAAGAAGACTAGAAGGTCAGGCAGCACTGGGTGTACTGGAAGCACTGGGAGCGCTCACAAGTATCCAAAGAAGCATCCTAGCTTCAAGAAAAGAGTCCTATCTCAGGTCGCTCGTCCTAATCTTAAACCGGAACCTATTCCAGAGGACGAAGACTCTGAAGAAACTAAGTCTGAAGAGGTGGTTTACTATTCCGAAATAGCTACAGATGATACAACCTCACCGAGGTCAGAAGACAAACCACCAAGTCCCCAATCAGACAAAGGAAAGACACCAGTAACTGAAGAAGAAGAAAGTTCTGATGAAGAAACTGATCCAAAGGATGAAGAGAGAGCTTATCAGAAAACTCTGAAGCAACTTAGATTGCAACATGTTGCCAAAGAGTTTACAGAACAACAGTTGAGAGGCCCCGGAGGTTCCAGTGGTGGAGCTCTTATCACACTAGTTCTTGATGCGGTTAATCAACCCGATAAGGGAACTTGTGCCACCACAACGGAATCGACAGAGCAGCAACAACAAGAGTATGAGATTAAGTTCGAATTTGAGGAAGACGAACCTGAAAAGACTGAGAAGATCACAGATGAAGATGTGGAGAAAGCGGCTAAGGAAAAGGCTGATGAAGAAGCTCGGGCTAAAGCAGACGAGGAAGAAAGGATTCGACTTGAAGCTGACAGTTACATCTAAGACAATCCTGAACACAAACCTGAACAATCTTCAGAGCCACCTCAAGACCCATCCACAACTGAATCATCATCTCACTCTTCACCACCACCATCTAAAGAAACAACCAACAGATCATCATCCAAGTCTGTCAAGAAACCAACTGATACATGGGCATCTCGTGCCAAGACCAAAATCCAAAAGGCCGTTAAGCAAGCAAGAAGACAAAACATAGTAAACAAAAAGTTGAATCAGCTTGCTGATAGGGTCAATCTACTTGGTCAAGAGGTGAACAATTTTATTGAGGAGAGAGACCAAATCAAGCTATTCCTCAACAGAGACATAAAAGGAGAAATGGACGAGCAGATTAGGGACTATACTCATCATTTCCTTATCCAAACTATCCCTGGAGTAACTAAAGAAATGTTTGCCAAACAACTCTACCCATATCTGAAGACATTGGTCCAGCAAACAATTACAACAACACCGGTGGTTATGCAAACCCGACCAGTTCTGCCTCCTAATGTCACTGAAACGAATTTGATTTCGCAGCTGATAATGCAGATGTCTCCTCGATCTCCAACTTTCACATCTGACGAATCAAAAATCTTTGAGGCATTGCTTGCATATCAACTGAAGACAACATGCAAGGAAGTAGCTGGTCATGAAAAGCGACCAAGAGATGATGATGACACAGACAAAGACCCAAAAAAACTGGCGAGTCATCATCATCAATGCCACCACTACCACTACTGGAGCAACTCAACAAACTACTACATCTGATAGACCTCGGGAGTCTGAGTCATCACCATCATTGGAGAAAACTGGTGATCACTTTGAATACACCGGTGGTGATGATGAAGAAATTCTCGAGCCCCAGCAACAACCATCCTCCCCACCATCAATGAAGCAACAAACATAATCATCCTCCAAGCCTAAGAAGAAAAGATCTACTTCAGTTGTATCCTGGTTGGATGAAGATGATTATGTAGAATATGAATGGTTTAGCAAGCTTGTTGATGCCACACCTCGATTACCGGAAGGCCAAGAACCGGTAGATGGTCGTACTATGGAGCATGTTAAGATTATCCAGGACAAGTTTAAGGTAAAAAAGATGACGAAAGGGGAGCTACGCCGAATCAATAATAATGCATTTCAACTGCTAAAATACAGCTCTGACAGCGCTATTGAAGTAGAATATCATCTCGACAACATCGTTCGAGCCATGTCTAACAACATTGACTGGCTCAACCCCAAATCGAACATCGACTTCACAAGAAAGGATAACACTCCATACTACACGGATTGGACCAAACCGTTACCAACCATTGGCCGACCAGAGCAACCCAAGATTTCTTACCATTACTTCTTCAATAATGACTTAGAATTTCTTCAACACGGTAGCGACGTCTGCAAGAAGTACGCTAAATCACTCACCTTCAACATCCCCGTAGCAGTCTTCTCCAACAATGTTGCCATCGAAGAAGAAGCCGCCAGAATGTTCTTTGACAAAGTGGTGGATTATGATATTGATGCTATGTATGGCATTCACCATTAGCCAGAAAGGAGAATACTATACTACAGAAGCTGCCAAGTTCTAAAGTCAAACAAAGAGGTGTACAGTGATAACAGGATCATTGCTATCATGAATGTCACTCTGGCTACTAAGTGGGATTACTCATTCATGAAGGAGATAAAAGTCAAACGCCAAGACGAGCAAGAATATGACTTTACTGAAGCTGATTTTCCATGGTTGTTGCTTAATGACATCGAAGACATGTACCTTGCTAAGGTACAAGGTCGGATGAGACAATTCTCCACCAACATTCAGCTCCAGTACATCACAACATTGTTGATATTCATTCGAAGCAGAGTGATCCAGGAACGTGTTGAAGATCTTCAACTTGCTGTGGAATCTTACCAGAAACAAGTCAGCCTCACAAAAACCATTGCTACACTTTCCCGACATAAACCAACTCTCTCAGTACACCATTTTGAAGAAACCAAAGTTTGGAGTTGTTTACCGCAGTGAACTTCACCATAACTGCTTCTTGGCATACAACGAGGTTCACAAATTCTGTGATCACACATTGAAGAAGTTTCGTGATGGGTTAGTGTATCAGTTGAAAGAGATACAACAAGGAATTGGGTCAAAGAAGAGGTGGAATTCTGAGGAAAGGAGGGATGTTAAGAAGATAATCAAGAGGTTGGATGAAAGGCTATTTCATCGAGATCAGATGCGGAACCTTGAAAGCTTTGTGGGTGGAAGACAGAGTTTCTCGCTTACGGGATATCAACGTCAAGAGAGAACTCCTGGTCTACTTGAATAATTGTCTAGTACTCTTTAAAACTATCTTGATTGACATTTGGATTATATGATCTGTATATTGACAATGGCTTGTGCACACTTAACAGTGTACAAGCCGTACTTGTAATGAAAGGACCATGTGGTACGCATCAGTGCCACAATCCTTATAAAAGGAGCGAAAGCTTCTTACTTTTGAGTACAACTTATCAAAACTTTAATCATTTTTAAAGTTTTGCTCAAAAGAACAAGTACTTCCCCTTATGTTTTCAAAACCTCAAAAGTTAATATTACTTGTTGAGGGGGAGTATTTGCTAAAATCTTTGTTCATCAAACGTTCTTCGTGGAAATCTTCCCACAAAACTCGAAATGGTCATATTCAATATCAAAAATTTCATCAAAAATAACACTTATATGCCATTTTTGAGGGGGAGAAAAATTGTGTGATACAAATATGCTGTTAATATGATTGAATCATCATGTGCTAAGACTTAACCCATGAATTGACGAGATCTGAACTGTCATACATCGAAAATATTTGTCTTCCAATACTTATCCGAGTAGATCGTACCTCTTCGAGAAACTCTTGATAGACAGGAACTTTGACGGGTTTGACAACCTTTTCAAGGTTTTTCCACACCTTCAAGGTAGTTATTAGAGCTAGTTGTCACCTAAAAGCTGGCAATGCAACTCTTTAACTATACAACGTAACCGTGTCTCGCGGGGAATTGTCTATCTTGAGTCGATTAATTCAAAAGTGCGAGCTCTTCCCTCACCGTGTAGATTTCTATCAAAACACTTAAGCACGTGTGGAGGGGGAGTATTTCTGAAAATGCAAAACTCTCGAAGTGTTACAAACATGTTTTAATTCATAAACACTTTGAGAGTTTTTCAAGTAAATGGTTTTATGGCAACATATGATAGTCATGGAGTTATAAGGTGACTAAGGTTAGGAATAACCGTCCTATGATCTGCAAGAGCCGGAGGGATATACCCAAGGACACCACCAATAGTTAGTACTTAGAAGTCCTTAGGAATGATTATAAAAAAGGAGAAAAATGAGAATCGGATAAAGAAGGAGTTGAAAAATTAAAAAGAAAAGTAACGAAAAGGGTGAAAATAAATAGCCCTCCAAATTATTCAACTTAGGGCAGACATCGGGTTCAATTCATATGTTACTGGCTGTCACTAGATGACACCGGTATTGAAGATTAAAAGTCATCATGGACCCAACGACGCATGCACTAAACCTTCTTAGCCACTCAAGTTTCTCTCAACAAAATCTTGTTTCATTTTCACAAGGAACCCTACGTGAACTATCGGCTTTCACTTAGAGATTGCTGGTATTGAAGAAGGAGACCCTCTCCCTAGTCTCCGCTCAGGAAAACCAAAGCGCACTATTGAGTCTAGAGCCACGAGATTCATCAAAAGATCTCTTAGGAACACTTGACATTTCATCACTTGTCGTTCAACATTAAGGACACAAGTGATACAATTCTAGAGTCCTACACGGATCTTAGCAATCTGTCGAGAACATTTATGAGGGGTTCACAATTGTGATCCTTAGTGATTGAATGGAAACTCCTGCCAGGGTCAACATCAAACAGCCCTGACAGCAAGTCGCTTCGGTAACCCCTTGTGGGTTACGCTTAGTGTTGTCTCAAATGGTTTACAGTCGTGGGGTGATGCTTCGGTGTACCTCAGCGACTCACCTGAACTGTAGGTATACTTCGGTACTTCGTGTTATCCTACTTGAGGGACTCCAGCTCAGGAACAGCCTTTGCGAGAATTAGAGATGTATTTTCACACTATGTTGTTAACACGCTCGAAGTTCGAACTTGTAAGTGCTGGAAATCCCGCTAAGGAGATTCCTTTCAAGAATCGAGTCTTGAAGATGTAGGTCATTACTTGAACTTGTTTAATGTAATGCCAACTGTCCCTTATGGGATTCAGACGACTGATTCACCTGACCAAGGTGAATGGAATCAAGACATTCATCAGAAAAACAATCGTAGTGGTTAATTTTCTAAGAAACGACCACAGTGATCGATTGGTGTTTTTCACTAACCAATTCTTATGTTTTCTTCTTATGCATGCTCCTGGGAGATGATCGTGCTGATTCTCCTCATGCTCATACCAATAACAACACAAATTGAAGTTCTCTCAAAAGGTAACACAAAAGTCAGAATGATTCTTCTTCAAAGCCAAAGAATCTACAAAGTTTAAAGACTAAGAGAACTACATCAAAACTGAAATCCAACGTCAAAGAGCATGTGAGCATGTTGGAGAAAGACGTGGAGACGCCTGATGCAGACAACAACAATATAACATCACCAGATCTACACCAGAACAAAGATAATGAAGCGGACCTGATGCAGACAACAACAACATAACATCAACAGATCCACACCAGAACAAAGAACAAAGATAACGAAGACGTCAAAACTGAAAACTTCAAAGAAACAAGATCCTCACACTGGGGAGATTGTTGGAATCAAGGCACTTATTTTCACAAGAAAGAGGAATGTCAGAAGACGTCAACTGCTATTACATCAACACCAACAACTTATCCAAGATTGCTGGAGTCATCATTTAATATCTAACACTTAGGGGGAGATTGTTGGAATTACTCCTAACTTGTATTTCAAGTGTTAGTATTTAATATGTAATAGGTTGCTTAAACTAGGCTTTTATGTTTGTATTTATGGCAAGGCTTATGTAGAAAGCCCATGAGCCTTGGCCCAAGCCCAACAATGAAGGAAGGGACTAGACATGTTGCCCTAGCTCCCTTCCCCTATAAATAATGTTGTAAACCTTCATTTGAAGGTTGGTTGTTCACTTCATAATACCTACGCATAACCTTTCCATATTATCATGTGTTTTGTGTGTTCAACTGATCGACTTTACCTATATTTCTTACATATTGATCCTTGTGTTAACTTATGGTGACCTAACAGACAATTTCGTGACTACTTTGACACTATTGTAAGGCTCGATGACGTCTAAAATTTTATAGTGATAGGCATACCTAGTTTATTATGTGTCAAAACAACATAGTATGGGTGCACAATTAACATGCAAATCATGCAAAATGCACATAAGGAACAAATGTAACATCATACAAGACATGATAACATTAAGCATTTAAGAGCATGTATCATAGATATGTATATCAAGAGATATAATATTGAAATAGCTAATCAAAGACAAAACCTTTTTAACAAACATGCATTCAACAATTAAGGAAATAATCATTGAGCATTAAGAAAGCATCAAGGCATTTAATCATATCTCACAAGAGCATGTTATCACCTTGAAAAACATATGTGGGATGCAAGTAACCTAGGTTCGCTAAGGAGAATCCTAATTCCTACTTATTCAAACTGCAATCCTAATGGGAGAAAAAGTTCACCGATGTAAACTATCTTTAGTCAAATGTAGGAATAAAAAAATTTCAAGTTAGAGAATGAGTATGAGACTATCACTAGTGGTGCTCAGTTCAGGCTGAACATGACCATTTTTACGGGTTATACCACGAACCTAACTTCTCTCCTGGAAGCAATTCAACCGTTAACTCAAATTGAATTTCTAGTGCAATAGATTCTCCAGTAGTCATTTTCATGCTATAAAACATTCAAATTCCTATCTTTGCCTATCGAAGTGTGGCAAAGATAACATTAGCTTTTTTCACTAATACATGGCCTAATATGACTCAACTAACCATATTTTTAAAGGTCGGTTAAGAGGAAGACATGTCTTACACAATATCCTAACAAAGGCAAACATGATATTTTAATTTCGTATTTGAGATTTAGAGGTTATTTGGTTTAGATGGTGCATTTCATGATCTCTTGGATGACATCTTTGTTTGTTGAGTTCTTACATGTTATTATAATATGATTTGGTTTTCTTATAGCCAAGAGATGTCCTAATGTGAAACAATGTAGAATATGCTTACATCGTGAGTGTTTCAAGAATGCTCCTTTGCATATCTTGGGAAAATAATCTAATTAAGGTTACTTACCTCAATAAATCTTGTGAGTGTTATATGATGTATGATTGAAATGAGACATATTGTATCTTTCAATAAATATGCTTTTCTAAGAGAAAACTTATCACTCTTACGAATGCTTAGTGAAACAAGTATTTTAATGTATGACCAGTTTTACTTGTTTATGCAACGACACATGTTGTATTGGGTTATTATTCAAATCTTATATACTATATTTGTTTTAACAAGATGCAATGTATTCTCTTGTAACATAACCATTCATGTTACAAAGAAAATAAGATGCATAAGATATAAGTTATCCTTTGTCAATCTTTTGATAAGAGAAATACATGTGATCTTCTCGAAAATTGATGACGTACATAATAGTTAATAATGTGTGACACTTTTACCATGTGATTTTGAGTGTTGACTCGTTCATGCGCAAAGTTTACATATGTTCTTTGTTTGCTCGTGTTTGGTTTTTTGGAAATGACACATTTATTAATTGCATTGCAAAGTAAATTACTTGAATATTTTGGATGAAACATCCAAGTTGTTAATCCTACTTAGTTGTGTATTTTAAACATATTAGTTTAATGTTTAAAACACAACCATTGGACATGAAGACTCAATATGATATCTTTAACACAAGTGTGAGTTATGATCTGATGCATATTATTTTCGTCTTGAGAGGACGTCATTGTTTACATAACAATCGAGTGTGATTGAGTATATAGATTCAAGATAATATATTTCTTTATATTTTGATGTTATCTTAAAGCTAGACAAATTATGACTCCAATTTCATGTCCATACTCGAAAACTTGTCAGCTAGATTCGATGATGATATCAATCATAATTTGAATAATGAATTGATATGTACTCAAAATCTTTCTGACCCTCACGATCACTCATTTTAAAAAGAAAATACAAATTTAAGGAACGTGTTCCATTTATTCTAATACTAGTTGTATGTGTGAGGTTAATGGTATATTAACTTACTACTTCGAGATTGTCATTTATTTTTATGTGCGAAAACTTATTTATTATTAAGTATAATATTCTTAGTTTTCGATATATCATGAGTATAAAAATAATTTTCTTAACCATTTTTATACAACATGTGTAAAATACTAAATGTTTAAAATATTTTGTGTGTATATTAGATCAATGCAAGTTTAATACATTATCTTTTACTTAAATACTAATGTATTAATGTGATCTTTTATATTGTTTAGACAACCCAAGGTTAAGCAAGACAAGAGGATGTAATGATTTAGAAATTATGTTGAAAATTTGATGAAGTATTAAATATTTTAAGGTGACCTATTTTAACACTTAAACTTTTGAAAAGATAATTGTGTAAGACAATATCTTTTGACATACATGATCGATCAACTTAGTTTCTATTCGCAATAAGATTACTAAAGCATTTTAAAAGCTTGCAAGATGTAGAAAACACGTATGCAAGAAAATTGGTCTATGCCTATATGTAATTTAAAACCAATTACGCAACTTAATGCAAGAAATCTAGTCTAAGTCCTATTGACGCAACAAACCGAAAAACTAATAGTCAACAATTAGCCACAAGGCATGAATACACTAATGCTTAAAGGTATGAGTAGCTCAACTAAAGATAACAATAAGCACTCAAAAATATTAACCAACAATACTAAGACACAAAGAAAAACAAACAAATAATCATTTAGCATAACACACAAAAATATTTATCATCATTTTGTGTATAAGTGCAACAATGCATACCAAGCTTGAGTTTACTTTTAAATGAATTGGTTTCCTCCTCATTTCAAAGATTTTTACCAAGTCATTTCGAAAATACATCAACATTGAAAAGTTGAAATACCCTTTTTATTTTGACCAAAAATTTACGCAAATGGCATAAATAAAAAGACTCTTCGTTAAAAATCAAAGACTCTTATATATTTGCATAGATACAATTCAAAATATCCTTATGTTAAATTAGACTCAATTACGTTTAAACCGATAGGTGTCACGACTCCAACGGACTTACGGTTGATTTTATATGAATTTCTAAAAATGACCCTGTTTTGAAACCATTAAATAACACACGGTACCATTAAATATAACGGTATTGTCCTGTATTTAGTGGTACCGTCCATTGTTGTTTCAGTTTTGTCCAAACTAATTTTCGGTTTTGACGTAACGAAGAGATGTAAAACTTAATAAATTAGATATCAAACATATAGAATATATATTAAACATCATTTCTAGATTTAGGACTAAAAATCAATTTACGAACATATTTTTTACTATAAAACAAACAGTTGTCCCAAACGTTCCTTTTAAAACCGCATCACTTTACGACTCGTTCTTAATACATGACCGGACACTTACAAACTCTATTATTTTATTAGTTTAAGAAAACCTTCAAGCTAGTATGACAAAGTATGCTTAATCAACAAAATTTATAAGTATTAAGCAACTAAATACTTTTCATATTTTATCCCCCTTCATGGGTAATTTGATACATGGATCGTACTCAAATTTGAAAACCATTTGTTTTAAAATTTTGAGCGACGTGGCTCTGGTACCAATTGTGGAAAACATATGGGGTGAATACGTTCCCGTTTAATACCTTAAAACCTTGTGTATCAAATGACCAATCAAGTGTGATGTAATATAAAACGTGTCACCGATAATCTTACTAGTCTTACAAGAGCTAGAGAATATAAAGCAACGATTAAGACATATCACAATAACATAAACTAAGACATATAACATGCCATGACACAAACACAGCTAACACAATATAAGCACAAGCCACACAAATATAAATGCAATGCAAAATATAAATGTAAAACGGTAAATGCAAAAATAAAAGTAAAGAGATAAAAAAGAAAGCGCAAACGGGGACACGATGATTTATAGTGGTTCGATCACGAAACTCTTTTTCGCCCTACTTCACTCCTCAAGTACCCAACTGAGAGTTACTTTACTAATCAACAAGCTCTATTTTCGGCGGAGAAAACCATGCAATGTCGCTTACATTATTTTCCGACACTAAGCTAAATGTCGAGTACTAATCTAGCTAGTACCAATCTCACACACGATCTACCTGATCCTTGCTAATCACACAAGCTACAAGATCCCCATGATCTATACACGATCTACCCGATCTACATGATCAACCCGATCTACCCGATCTACACACGAACAACACAAGCTTCACGAGACCTTCTTGATCTCAACAAGATCACAATGATCTACCCAAACTAACTAAACAAGATGATGGGCAACTTGATGTATATCTAGATACAACAAGTACATAACAAGTGTTACGAACACTCTACACTAACACTACAATACTTTGTATCTTCTTGATACGATGTGTTCTTCTCTTGGACTACTATAGGAATGAAGGTGATCTCTAGAATGGATGATTGGATCACTCTTAAACAAACTAAAACTCACTAAATGATCAAAGAAAGTGATCTAAATAAAAAAGGATTAGACCAGAGAAAACTAACTAAAAAAATCAAGTTGGAAGTGTAAATTGGTCCACTATTTATAGGAAAAGAAAAAACTAGCCATTACAGACAGACGGTACCACTAATTGTCAGACGGTACCACTATCTGTCAGACGGTACCGTTAAATTTAGTGGTACCGTCGGTACCAAAAATGCTCCTTTTTTTGTTTTTAGTGGGGAATGTTTATTCGGGGATGTTTGGAGCTGTTTTGGAGGGAAAAATAGATGTTGGAATTTTTAAACTTATTTTTCCAATTTAAACTATTCTTTTTAATTCAAAAATAATTTGTATTTGAAAAATGTTTTGTCACATGAAAAATGTGAAGTTTAGAGCAAACTATAATCCTTTGATCATTAGTCAAGTTATAGATTTGTTTGTTCATACCTTGAGTGATTTACGTAGGGATGGAAATCTACAACTTTGTTGAAGCATACTTGATCATTAGTCAAGTATGCATTGATGATTTGTGTTTACAAGTAACTTATGCATTTTACGTTATGTATTACAAGTTACATGTTTGTGATTATTAAAACAGAAGAAATTGTTTAGTTTAAATATCGTAATATTTGCACTAACAAAATAAATAAAAACAACCAATAATTTCACATCTTTAGATGCAACAATTAAATCTTAATAGTAAAACCATTAACATCAAAATACATATAAATAAAAATAACCTTCCATTTTTCATCTCTAGTTTTGGGAAGAAACCCTTCAAGAGAGGTTTTCCAAGCTTCAACCGGGTCATACCTATTAAATCAAATCACATAAAAACCGAGTTAATTATTAACAGGGAGTTAATTGAAAACAGAAAATGGGCAATCAATTTCTTAACTTAAATGTAAACCCATATCCCAAAATTACTCATATCCCAGTAAGTCAATATTTAACAAAAACCCCTATCACCAAATATTTAAAACCACCAAATGCCAACATAAACCACCTATACCAAAATTCAACACACAGTTTCCAGCCACTTTTTTGGTAGATCTTGGTCAGTTTTCAATGTAATACTATGAAAAAATCGGTCGACAAGAGGTTTTCTCCTTCTTTCTCCACATGGGAACCAGAAGTGGTCGTGTCGACGACGGAGGTGTAGCGGGGATGCCGACAGGTCAAGAAAGATAGTACGCTTGAAGTAAAAATACTTACAAATTTATGATTACTGTGATTATTGTTTTGATATTTGGGTTTAGTTGTTTTCTAAGGAATATCTTCCCATATCATATTTTTCAGGCGGTGTGACAGGATGAGCTTCAAATAGTATGTAAGATGTGCAACTCATTTTAGTTTTAAATTTTTTAGGTTTCGCATATTGAATTGATGTTTTGTTGTTTTTTAGATTTTGGATATTTAGATCGGAATTCTTGGTTGTTTTTCTATTCAAGATCTTTAAAAAACTGAATAAATTTTGAGGTTTATGTAATTTGTGGATGAAAGAAGCCTCTAGAGAAAGCTTTACGGTTCCAGTTTCATGAAGCTTCTAGAATTGTGGTAGCTAAAAAAATGTATGAGAGAGAGAATGGGAGGTTCTGAATTTTTATTTTCCACGGATGTGTGTGGGAGAGAGAGAGAAATAGCTATATATGCACGGGGTGCAAAACGACATCGTTTTGATCCCACGTTATAAATAACTGCTGTTATCTCAAAGTTAGTCCCCCGCAAAGCAAAACATTAAAACTAAGTCGTTTTGGCAAGGCCAAATACAGCGTAGTTTTAGCCGACATATTAAGTTATATCGTAATACATTTTGTGACTATAATTATTTGTTTGATTTTACTTAAAATATCGAGTCACCGGATCACTGGTCTAACCAGTTTAACCAACGAGTCAACCCGATTTTTCGTTAAACAAAAACAATAGTTGGATTTACCAAATACCTATAAAAAATTTAATACTTAATACTCCGTACTAAATATACATAAAATATGAAAAGTTCAATATCAATCGATGAGTGATACATCCACACAAAACCATCCATAAAAAAAGTCCACACGCTGAGGTGGAAGTGGATGATTGGTTTTTTGTGGGATCCACTCTCACAAAAAACCAATCATCCGCTTCCACCTCAACGTGTGGATTTTTTGTGTGTATAATTTTGTGTGGTTGTAGCAAATTCCATATCAATCACACAATAAGTTTATAAAACATATATTACAATGCAAAATACGTACATTCAACGAGAATACAAGTTTTAAACTAAAATTACATGACATTTAGTATCGGTCAACCGGCCGGTTTAAATTGACATGTTTTTCATCCAAAAACAGTTCAACCGATTGAACCGTCCGGATCAAACCAAATTTCAAAACATTGTAAATAAGAACTCTAGCTTCTTGTATTCACCAACACGATATGGATCCAAAAGCTCATGTATAAGTAGAGGTAGCCTTATGTAACATAGTCGTTCCAAAATAATTTTCTATTTTTACTTATTACGAAATTTTAAATTTTTTTATTATACATTTATTTTGAAACATCTTTAAAATAACAATGTAAACACTTATTTTAAAATATTTTTAAAATACGCGAAATTTTTAAAAATCTTGGGGCTGTTTAGTTGGTGAAATATTTTCGTGTTTTTTTGTTTCTAAATTTTTAGAGAAGCGATTGGTGTTTCTTTAGCGAAGAGTTGAAAATTTTGAAACCCGTTTAGATAGAATTATATTTTTTCTTTTAAAAAAAATAAATGTTTTGATGAAGCTCCTTTCAAGTTCTTTTCTTTTTATAATCAACTTTTTTTTCATATTGGATCTTTGTACGATTTCATATGTTTTTATCTGTTTTTGTACGATTTTATATGTTTTCATCCGTCTTTTTGTTTGTATATGTTTTCATTCATTTTTATCCATTTTATACTTTTTCACCCGTTTTTATACGTTTTACAGGTTTTTATACTTTTTCATCCGTTCTCGTCAGGTTTCATATGTTTTAATCCATTTTGTATGCTTTTGAACGTTTTTTTATACGTTTTCGTCTACTTTTATACACTTTTATATGTTTTTATAAGTTTTCAACTTTTTTCATCCGTTTTTATACTCTTTATACGTTTTTATATGTTTTCATAGTTTTCGTCCCTTTTAGTATGTTTTTGTTATTTTTGTCTGTTTTTGTATTTTCTGTGTATGTTTTTGTACATTCTTCTATGTTTTATACGTTTTTGTACGGATAAAATATATAAAAACGTATAAAAATGTACAAAAAACGCATAAAAATAGATGAAACGTATAGAAACATACAAAAACGCATAAAAACATACACAAATTTACAAAAACACATAAAAGCGAATAAAATGTAAAGAACGAAAAAAGACGAAAACGGATGTAAATGGATGAAAACATACAAAAACACATAAAATGGACGAAAGCCTACAAAAGCGGATGAAAAAGTATAAAAACGGACGAAAACAAACGAAAACAAATGAAAACGTAAAAAAACGGACGAAAACATGTAAAAACATATAAAACCGGATGATAACGGTAAAAATGGATGAAAACATATAAATAACGGATGAAAGCATTTAAAAACGGACGAGAATGCATAAATACAAATGAAAACAATCGAAAACGGATGAAAATGTATAAATGCGTATAAAAATAGACGAACACGTATAAACACAGACGAAAACGGTCGAAAACGGATGAAAACGTATAAAATCGTATAAAACGGATGAAAACGTATTAAAACGTATAAAAATGGATGAAAACGTAAAAAAACGGATGAAAATGTTTAAAAAAGGATGAAAACGTAAAACACAGATGAAAATGTATAAAAACAGACGAAAACAGATGAAACGTATAAATGCGTATAAAAACGGACGACAACGTATAAAAACGAATGAAAATAAATGAAAATGTATAAAACGGATGAAACGGACGAAAATGTACTAAACGGATGTAAACGGTTAAAAACGGATGAAAACGTGTAAAAATGGATGTAAACATATAAAGACGGATAAAAACGTATAAAATCGGTTAAAACGTATAAAAACGAATGAAAACGTATACAAATGTAAAAAACGGACAAAAATAGACTTATAAAAAATGAGAATGAAAAATTAAGAATTGTGAAATGACCTTTTCAAATTTTTAATTAATTTTTTTTTAAAAATTGTTAGAAAAAAATGTAATTAAATGACTTTTTAATGTTTTCCATTTTATATAAAAGATTTCGTGAAAAAATTTGAAAATTTTCAATCAACTAAACGCTGCTTACTTACTACACTTATTTTGAGATGTCTTACATGAACATATTTATTTTAACATTACAGAATAACAATATGAGAGGTTATTTTAGGACTACGGGAGTGTTATATATAACAGTTATATTCAACACTTGGTCTTTTTCTCAATAAATTAACATCCGAGTCTTGATAGCATCGTATAGATGTTAGTATAAAAGTCAATGTTCCAATTAGTAAATCTTACTCACTCCCTCTCTTTAGAAAGAAAATAATGGAAACTCTTACTAAACTTGTGATAACCATTGTTGTAGTAGTGGTAGTGAGGTATGGATGGAAAGTACTAAACTGGGTTTGGTTGAAGCCAAAGAAGCTAGAGAAATGGCTTAGAAATGAAGGGTATAATGGTAATTCATACAAGCTTCTATTTGGTGACATGATAGAGCTTGCAACAATGGTGAAGGAAGGTAGATCAAAGCCTAGTTCAATCACCCATGATATCACTTCTTATGCTCTCCCCTTTGATCATCATATCATCACCAAATATGGTATCAACTCTATTTAGTTTATATTTTATTTTATTAGTTTTGATCATACTACATGGTTGACTTTTGATAGGGTGTTTAAAACATTCATATTGTAATTATCTAGGTTACAAATTATAAGATCTAGATGATACTGTGAAAAGCTATTGTAAAACGTTGTTTAAATAAATACACGTATCAAATACAAAAACATCTTGTATATATCTTGTGTAGACTTCATAGTTGTAGAACAACAATACCCAATCGCATGAGGGAGATAACATGTAGCGAGACAGTCACACCCTACCCCAAGATAAATGGACTAATTCTAGAAAGACCTTTAGTAAGAGTGTGTCGTTGTTGAAGTTATAACTGTCTTAAAAACTCTACAGCACTCATGTAAATAAGGAAATGATAATTTTAGGACTGGAAAGCCTACACCTAGATCAAATAGTGGTGTTTAATTCGCTCACTGTTGAGTCGGTTTAGAACCAGATCGAGTACTGATCTGGATTTTAATGTGCTAAATTTGGATATAATTTGTCTGGGCACATTTCTAGTTGGGTAGTCACATTTCTATACGATAAGTGTGTGAAAAATTTGTCATGTCTCTCTTTGAAATTCATTATGAATAATCACTTTGTAAATGCTTGTATAAACACTTCGCCATTTCAACCAAAATTTGTTTGGCAGGTGAAAATTCATTTATCTGGTTGGGGCCAAACCCAAGGATGTATATCAGAGATCCAGAGTTGATTAAAGAGATATTATTAAGACCATATGAGTTTCAGAAACCACATCCTGAGCCATTTCGTGATAGCATCGTTGGCGGACTTCTTGTCGCAGAGGGTCACAAATGGACAAAACATAGAAAAATAATCACTCCAGCTTTTAATCTTCAAAATCTCAAGGTTGGTGTCTTTTAATTCCGCTATTTTCATATGAGGAAAAAAAATTGACAGCTGAGTGCGATTCAATGTAAACTACATATTGATCATCCTTTTTAGAATTAACTTAGTAAAATGTGACTTATAAAAGTTTTTATTAGTAACCAGAAGATAAATTTTGTTGATCATGATCTAAAGCAATCTATACACTGGCGTGTGCATAGATCATGTTCTCGGCTATTGGCTCGAGTTGTAATGATATGGTCCACAAATGGGAGCTGCTAACTGCGAAAACTGGTTCAACTGACGTTGACGTATGGCCTTATATCGATAATTTGGCTGGTGATGTGATTTCACGAACAGCGTTCGGTAGCAATTATGAAGAAGGAAAGAAAATATTCAGAATCCAGAAAGAACAAATTGATCTTATATTCCAGATGTTGTTTATACTTCATCTTCCTGGGAGAAGGTAACAGCGATGACTTCAATCTAGCATTCTTACATTGTCCATTTATGAGCCCATCTATTTATCTACGCCCTAAACTGTTAAAGAACTGATAATTTTATTCATGTACGGGAGCGTCAGCCCCCTACTAATTTCCCCGTGTTTATATGAATGTATAGTTATTTTGTTTTCACATGTAGATTCATACCCACTAAAACAAACAAGAAGTTTGAAGAGAACCGTGCTGAGCTTCAAACCGTTCTAAGGAGCATAATTGACAAGAAGAAGAAAGCAATCAAGATGGGAGAAGCTAGTCATTGTGATGACTTGCTTGGAATTTTGCTAGACTCGAATTCAAAAGAGATTGAAGAGGATGGAGTTGGAATGAGTATGGAAGATGTGATAGAAGAATGTAAGTTGTTTTACATTGCTGGATCTGAAACAACCTCAAATTTGATTGTGTGGACCATGGTTTGTTTGAGTTTACATCAAGAATGGCAAATTAAAGCTCGAGATGAGATCCTACAAGTTTTTGGTACCGGAGAACTTGATTTTGAAGGTCTTAAGAACCTTAAGATTTTAACAATGATACTAAACGAGGTTCTTAGGTTATACACACCTGTAATCATGATAACAAGAGCAACTCATAAGGAGACAAAGCTTGGAAACATGATGATACCACCGGGTGTGCAATTAGCCTTAGCCATGATACATGTTCATCACGACCGTGAAATATGGGGTGATGATGCCACTGAGTTTAAACCTGACAGGTTTTCGGAAGGAGTTATAAATGCAACAAAAGGCAAAGGATCAAGTCCATTTTTCCCGTTCTCTAGTGGTCCTCGTGTTTGCATTGGACAAAACTTTGCCATTACGGAAGCAAAAATAGCCATAGCATTGATTCTGCAGCGTTTCTCCTTTAAGCTTTCGCCGTCTTACAAACATTCGCCTTTTCCTGTGTTCACCATGCCACCACAATTTGGTGCTCACTTGATTCTACGTAAAATCTCATAGTTGTCTTTTTTTTTTTTTTTTTTTTTTTTTTTTTTTTTTTAAACTGCAAACTCAGGAACACGATTCTTGAAATAACATAAATATTGTATCACTTGAAATAATAACTCATGGCGTTGAAAAGTTTGCTTCTATAAGTATGATAGATATTAATATGTAGTTTTCACAGTTTAGATATGATATTTCTTTTGGATATTTTCTTTTATCTATGATTTTTCTTCAATTAATTTCGTTGGTTGTAACTTAGACGCATCTCTTTATGTGTGGCTGAACTGACACACCTTAGCTAATAACACACAAACTAACACACTCCTGTGGTGTGTCTTTTTGTGTCACTAAACAAATATACCCCACAAAATACCCACTCACACAAAACACAAATGGCCCCCAAACTTCTCGTCCCTTGTTCGTCGCCAAAATGAAGACTATGTTTATCAACAAATCTATCACGACCCAATCTTTATTAAAATATTATTTTTTCTTTTCTTCACCTACACAACCAATCTATACATTTTTACCAACAACCCAACCCAACCTATACATACAACCAATCTATTCTTTAAAAAAAAGTAAAAATAAAGCAAATAGTCATTCATTAGCCGCCATGTGCCAGATTGGGGGTTGGCAATCTAGGTTGCTATGTGACCTTGGTCATGGGAGAATTTGAGAATTTTGATTAAAATATTATTATTTGTGTATAATTATCTATATAACTAAAAGGCAGGAGTACAAGTTTTGCACAAGCGAACACATTAAATGCAGTTACACACGTGGCTGTACAGGATTGGGATAGATAACTAAAATTATCTATATAACTAAAAGGCAGGAGTACAAGTTTTGCACAAGCGAACACATTAAATGCAGTTACACACGTGGCTGTACAGGATTGGGATAGATAACTAAAAGGCAGGAGTATCTATATAACTAAAAGGCAGGAGTACAAGTTTTGCACAAGCGAACACATTAAATGCAGTTACACACGTGGCTGTACAGGATTGGGATAGATAACTAAAATTATCTATATAACTAAAAGGCAGGAGTACAAGTTTTGCACAAGCGAACACATTAAATGCAGTTACACACGTGGCTGTACAGGATTGGGATAGATAACTAAAAGGCAGGAGTACAAGTTTTGCACAAGCGAACACATTAAATGCAGTTACACACGTGGCTGTACAGGATTGGGAGGACATTAAGGGGGTGTTTGATAGCCTCTTAATGAGTTTCTTCATGATTCGGTCAGTGATTTCTATTGTTTGATAAAAAAAATTCTACTGCTGAATGATTCCACTAGGTGCCTAATGAGTCAGCTGTCAATCAATGCAAAATGATCCAGTGGACTAGCGTCTCTTCTATGGCTTATTATTATATGATTTTATTTCCCTCATTTTATCATTATTAAATGACATTCTTTCATATAACTTCAGTCCGTTTTCTACATTTCTCATTCGTGATTTATTAAATCGTTACTTTTTGATATCATCATCTAAAGTTTGGCAGCTTTATATCCTTCACTCCTAACAAGGTTATGAGATGTTGTAAGATTAAAAATAAACATATAAACTAATATGTGAAAAAATATTATGTAATTGAATATACACTAACACAAAAAAATAACAATATACGACGTACAAGAAAAATGTTTAAATTTTCAACAGTTTGTTTTACACAATATATGTATTCAGAACTTGTCAAACACTATGGTTCTGTTTGTTTTTTTTTTTTGCCTCTTAACAGCGTCTGAACGGGCAAAATGTCTGAATCGGTCAGACATTTTGCCGTTCAGACCGTTTGTTTTTTTTTCCGTTCAGACATCTGAACGGCGTCTGAACGGAAAAAATGTCTGAATCTGTCAAGACCTGAGAGGGGTGTCTTAACGCGTCTGAATGCTTCTTGTAGACAAAAAAAACCAAAAAAAAAAAAAAAAAAAAAAAATCCCGTTCAAACATGCGTTTTTTTTCTTCGTTCAGATGCGTTCAGATTCAGACATTTACGCATCAGATTCAGATTCAGACGTGCAGTTCAGATTCAGATTCAGACCCTCTTAAAAAACAAACACCACCTATGTTTTCATTCAGAAACACTAAGGCTGCGTTTAGTTGGAGAAAAAATTTCTTTGTTTTCTATCTCTAGTTTTGTAAAAATTTGGATGGGAAATTTATCTCCACAAAACACTTGAAAATATAGAAAATGCGTTTAGTTGATATTTGTATTTTCTATTTTGAAGAAGGGAGGGAGGGTTGGGGGTTACAAAAGAAAACAAGGAAAACAACTAAAATTTGTTTTTTAATTTTCCTTGTTAGATTAGGAATAAGGGATTTTGTGTTTTGCAAAACATTTTGTTGGAAAATGATAATTTGAACGCGATCTCTATTTTCCTTGTTTTCCACAAAACATTTTATGAAAAACAAGGGTGTTTTCCTCCAACTAAGTTCATAGCCTTTAAATCATTCAGAGTTTTAAATCATGCAACTTTACTATAAAAAAAAACCACCGCCTCTTGCATCCATCGCCTCTCTCTCATTAAAAAAAATCCACGCCTCTCTCTCATTCATCTACCATCTTTAGATCTTTCCCACCTCCCTCTGTTTCTTCCACATATTCACAAACTCAGTAATCACCTTCGACGCCACCAAAATCACCACCATCGATACCACCACAACCACCTTCAGCGCCACTAATACCCAAAACCACCAATTACACACGCACTGGCGCACCGCTGTCCACGATTTGTTTAATTTTTTGTTAATTTTGGTTTTTTTTAAAGGTATGTTGTTTCTTTTATTTTTTGTGTGTTAATTTGATTATTGCTTTGTTTAATTTGGTTTGTTAATATTTATTTCCTATGTTTATATCGATTAGATGGGACCATCGTCAACCGTACTGCCAGCGAACCACCACAACAGCAGCCACCGCCGTCGTCAGCGGTAGCACCACCACAGGTATCTTCAAAAGTGTTATACTTCTAAAGTTCCTGTCATGCGCATTACATATTAGATAATATATTGATTAGTAATGTTTGATGTTTGGGGTTAAATGATTGATTGATATCAAATAATATACTGATTGGTGTTGTATGATGTTTGGGGTTAAAAAGAAGATAAATTTGCTAACTTGATTGTAGCGGTCTTCATAATTGTTTGAACATCTTTTTGACAGGATGACATTGGTTTGGTGAAGGTTTGGGATCACTAGAGATGTTGCTCTTTAAGACTTGGACATGGACACCTAACTACTCACATTATCTATTTTCTGTTTGCATCGAACTTGAAAGATACTTTATGCTTCAGGTATTAATTTCATTGCCGCTCTAATATGATGAATTTCTTTAACTGTATCAATATTTTGGTGTCTAAAAGAGTAGCAAAACCATGCTAAAATATGGGTCACGACAAGAAAACTGAATGTATGAAGAGGGCCAAACAGTGGATAGGAAAATTATTGAGTATACAATGATTTAAAAGGGCCATGATATTACTCATATATTGTTCAAGAAAATATTGTAGTGGTTGTTATAATTGAGTTTTGTATGCGAAACCTTATGCACAGAAACTACATATGTAACAATATAATGTTTTTAGTTTTTCTGGTATATATCATTTACACATCATTATTGCATAAAACTATATGAAGTCTATTGATATACAAGCCATTATAGATATTTTCTTGATGTTTTTAGGTTCAACGGTTTGCAATATCTTTACTGGACAATGGGTAATGTATCTGACAGGTCCATGGTACACCAACCGCGGTTGCAATAGCATTGAACAACTTCAGAACTGTATGATGAATGGTCGGCTTTATTCAAATTACTTCTATTGGTGTTGGAGCCCTTTCGAATGTGAATTGCCCGCATTTGACCGCAAAATGTTTCTTCACTCCATGCGGAATAAATCAATGGTGTTCATTGGCGATTCGATCTCACATAATCAAATGCAGTCGTTGTTTTGCAATATTTCCCAGGTACACCTCTCTTGGTAATATTCTTTTGTGTGTGTATTTTTTTCAAAACCTTTGTTTCTCACACTTAATGAAACTGTTACAGTGGGATCTTGATCTATGAAAGAGGCTTTTGGATCGTGTGCATGGGCGCATAAGGTCAGTCAAATCCCTTCTTGCTTTGTTGGCCCTTTGCTGAAAATGTTTCTGTAGTTAAGTCACTTTGGCAGATAAAAATGTTTCAGCAGAAACAGACCCAAACACCTCTTGCATATCCCATATTCTTGAAGCTGTAAAAGTTTTGCGAAAGATGTAAGCTCTGTTGTTTTATTGTATTGTAGGTTTCAGCTTTCATTTGGGAGATGAGACGGAGGGCCCTTTTTTTCTTCTGCAACAATCTGATTATCGAGGATGGAAAAAGGTAGGGTATAAATTTGTTAAAAAAGTTAACTTTTTGTTTGCTATTAATGTTGGTTCTATTTAAATTCAGTAAAAGTTTCAATCTTCTGCATATATCAGTTGATTACATATAATTCGAAGATAAAAGTGTTATATAATTGCGAATATGTTGGAATCTCTTAAAAATTGTTTAGAAGCTTATGCAATCAAATTGCCATGAATAATTTAATCTTTAAAATGTCTATGGTTGTTCGGATTTGTATCAGCCATTGATCACAAGTCAATAAAATTCTAAGCGTCAAATCTTTTATGTACGATTTAGGTATTGAGAATGTCTTAATGTTCTAATTGTTCATATTTCTATGAGATGTTATACAGATATCAAACTATATTAAAGCTTTAAAACTGAAAAGATCAGCATGTCAAAAAGATTGGAGCTTTAAACATTGGTTCAAGGACTTTAGCCTTTGAAATGTTAAATAGATCCCGTCTTAAAAACTTTCGGCCAATGATTTAAGTCTTTATAATGTCTAAAAACTGAATTGGCGATTGTCTTGCCTTATCAGCTTATTGGAATTTTGATAAGCTTATAAGTTAATTCACAGGACAGCGGGAATATGAGCGACATCAGGTACCCAATGCAGCTGCAGGTAGCGCTGCCGTTTCGGGTTTGTCAGGTACGTGCTGTTTCGAACAAAATTTCAAGAAATTTTTTTTCATCCTTTTTGCGTTATTACTTGATTTATGTTTCTATAATGTTGCCCGTTTTCATGGCTTGGTAAATGTCATTTTCATGTGGGCCATTTTAATGCGAGTGTGTCATTGCTAAATATCGTTTGTATCTTATCACAGGCCAACTGGAATCTGAAACACATCATCGGGTGACTGATACATGTATGATGTATCGTTGGTGATGCAAATGTTCGTACGAAGTGTGCGAGCACAGCCGTTAATCAAGGTCTGATGCACTAACTGTTTCTATAATGTGCTCCATTTAAATGGTGTAATGTGGGTGGTGAATATTATTTGCATTTTTTCCCGCAGGCCAGCGGGAATATGAGCGGCATGAGGTGACCAATACAGCTTCACGTAGGGCGTGACTATAACTGCATTAAGGAGCAAGGAGTAAGGTAAAAAATGAGCCTATCCAGCTCATACTGTAAGTATGAGTACATTGTCCTTAAATATAATATGTGAAAATAAGTAGGTGGCAAAATGGGAAGGTCGAGGAAATTAGGTAGCGGAAATTAGGTGCCACCAACTCATGATTATGTTAAATGGATTTGGAGTTTTTTTATAGTAAATTAACAGGTTCTTCTATGGCCGAAGAAAATGGGTTTGCCAAGTAATTATCTTTTTTTTAAACGGTTTAGTTTGTGATTGGGGAAGTCGTCAATGCTGTTAAGTGTTAACAGCGCATAAGTTAGACGTACCAGATGGTTTAAATGTAGTTTTTAACTATCTACTAACATTAAAATACGTCATCCTTTAAATGTTCAGGTCCTACTTTTCTGTTACCAAAACAACGATGCCATGATTCCATATTAAATAATAAAAACTATATATAGTTATTAAAAGAATTGGCAAACCCATTTTATGATACTAATAAGTCTTAAGAGAGTATTTAAATGGATTTGAGGAGTTTTGCAACCTTGGCCAGTAGTGTGGTCAAACGGTCTTCTCAGCAACCTTTACGTGCGCAGCCACGACATCTATTGGTCTGGCCCAACTTTTATTTTATCTTTGGTATATCGTTACAATTTAGTTGTTTTAAGGAAAATGCTAAACAAACTAGAGATAAGTAGACGAACACACACGCAAAACGCCGGTTTAGAGTTAGATATATCTGTTTCTGTTATTTTTTTTTTTCTTATTTCATTTTTTTACACTTCTATTGTGACTGAATATGTATGCTTATATACTATTTCAGATTCTTAATGGTTTTGTAGGCAATGATTCACAGAAACACGCTCATAAGGTACGCAGAGAATTTTAATAGGTAACCTACTATAGAAACAATTTTATGTTCTACTGTTTACCTACATTAGCGCAAGACTTAGTTATTTATTTCAGATATATAAAATAATATACATAGTAGTATGCTACTATGCGCAAAGGCGTTTCCGGTGGTTTCCCAGTAGCAGCCCGTAGGAACATATGAGACATTTGGTGAAATCAACTAATGGGCAGGTTGTTAGGTAATTAAGCATAGGTTTGTTGATTTTTCATGGGTTTGTTGATTGACAAATGAAACTGATACTTCAAATAATGCCCATACTATTTTTTTCATGTACTGCCGTTATTAGCGGCAACAAACTGTTGGACATAGCATCATAAAATCCGACGTCAAGGGGTTCTTATTTTTAACGTTTTTTTTTACCCATTAGCTGTACTCTGACACTTGCCGTCCGATGATCTTTCAATGTATATTCGCACTATTAGGTTACCGCAAGTGACGCCTAATTAGCTTATAAATATTTACTATACCTATCAGATATGCACCTCATTTTATATTGTCATAGTTGGTGATCTAAAATTGTTAAATATAGTAACACCCATTTGTATCAGATAAGCACTTCATTTACATGCCTATATGTTACTTAAATCCATAGGCTTCCAGTTATTTCCAACTATCTATGATCATTATCAATGTTTATACCATTAATGTTATTTGTTGTTTGCTGCTGCAGAATAAAGGCTGGCAGTGGCGGCCAAGATTTTTCTTCAAAAACTGTTGGGAAAATGATAGCTACGGAACCTGAAAATCAGCCTTATTGATGTGAAACACGCAGACATGAACAAAGCTATATACCGATGGCGACAACGACACAACCACTACCAGAATACTTACAACAACTGTACAAAAACATTTGTTTAAAGAGGATAAAAAAGACAGACGTGAACCAACCACAAAGAAGCAAAATCATGAATAGCAGGTTAATCACAATGGACAATTTCGTCACAAAACAATGTCATAAATACATGGTTTTAATGGATATTATAAATGCAGGGTTATCGCGTGTCAAATTAGAGAATAGTACAGTGCATTGTTGATGTTTATTTTATTATGTTATGCACGTATAGCAGAGAACATGTTGGAGTTCTAATGTTTAATGACTCTTATCACTTGCTTATGTTAACAAAGTTCTATTGAATGTGTCCATCCTGTTCAATAATCAACAACACATGGAAAGGTTGGATGGGTTTTGAATGCAGGAACATTGCATTGTAGAATCGACTTTCTTATTCGCGTTGCTTCACAAAATGACTCAATGGTAGCGGCTTCTACGCAGTCGACTCCTTCAACTGAAGGTGTATTCCAGATTAGGGCGCGTTAGGCTTATGTAACTTGGCACCACATTCGTCGTTGACGTAACTTAATTTTTTCTTTTCGATCTCCTCCTCTCTCTATGCGTAATATCAATTGCAATCTCATTCTTCGACACTTTGGTTGCTACATGTTTAGCAAAAATACCCGCGGCAACGTGAGGGCTCAAAAACTCGTATATACCCATTGATAAACATACTTATAAGTTTAAACATCCAGAAAACCATCATCTTGATCCAAAAGCCCAAAGCCCAAAATCCTAAAAGCCCAAAAAGTAGCCTCACGTAACAAGTTTCTTTTCACATATGACATGACATGGTCATGGTCATCGCTGATAATTTGAAAAGTAGTACTATCAGTGGTTCTCTTTTTCTTTATAGGACAACAACAGTCAATTATAGCTAGTAAGTAATAACAAAGAATGTCGACAAGTCTCACTAGCATTGTATGGATGTCATAAAAATCAACAATTCTGTATTAATAATTAGTAATCTTATTCATCCTCTCTCTAGCAAAAAAGATGGAAACAATAGGTAAACTTGTGATCACCATTGTTATAGTAGTGATAGTGAGGTGGGGATGGAACTTACTAAATTGGGTATGGTTGAAGCCAAAAAAGCTGGAGAAATGGCTAAGAAATGAAGGGTATAATGGTAACTCATACAAGCTTCTATTGGGTGACATGATAGAGTTTGCAAAAACAGTGAAGGAAGCTAGATCAAAGCCTATTCCAATCACCCATGATATTACTTCATATGCTCTTCCTTTTGATCATCACATCATCACCAAATATGGTATTAATTAATATCTTCTTATGTATATATATTTGAGTGGATAGATGATCTAGCAAACCTTTAAGAATCTTGTCCAATTTTACATTTATTTAGATCAACCATGGTTGACTTTTGTTGGGGTGTTTGAGGTTGTGGTCCTGATATAGTGTTTTTAATATGTATGCTTTAAGTTATGAGTTTAAGTAAATTTGTTTTATATTCATAAATAAATTAGGCATTACCTAATACACAGCCAAATGGATGGGTTTGGGAATTCATATAATTAATTACCATTCCGATTCTTATATCATCTGAAACTCATAGACATTTATAGTAAATCTATAGGGCAAAACAGATGACAGTTGAACGTGTTTAGTCTGCCATAGTAATCGGAGTTACATGATAATCTATGAAGTTCTTCTAAAAGCAGTGGATGTATATTAAGATACACTACATATGTATGTGAGACTATTTCAAAGTTTTTTTTTTTTTGGTGCAAAGGTGAAACTTTTATATTAAACTCCAAACAATATGTACATCATAGGTTTAACATATACTGAAATTGGACAGTTCCCAATTCAGTTCCATTTTTAAACTAAAACATACAATATCTGATAGAGCAAATATCAGACAAGACTATATCATAGGTTGTAAGTGCTAAGAAATATTAGAATTCTACCCTAAGTGTATATAACTGATAATGTTGTCATTGAAATAGTCAGCACCTAAACCGAAGTGGGGAATCGAAATTTTGATCCTAACAAATTTCTTACTTTGCACTTAAAAAATGTGGAGTTTAATCATATATCAACAGTTATAGTTAGATTCTCTATATCTGATGTGTGAAAAATTTTAGCGTCACAATTCTCCAAGCATGGTCACGGTTCTACAAATTTATATAACCAAGCTCTATGTTTTTTAAAACAAACTAATAAAATCTTTCTTTGAAATTCATCATGACTAATCACATTGAAAATGTACATCCAAACACAAAACATATTTGACAGGTGAAAAATCATTCATATGGTTGGGACCAAACCCAAGGATACATATCAGGGATCCAGAATTGATTAAAGAGATATTACTAAGACCCGGTGATTTTCACAAACCACATCCTGAGCCATTTCGTGATAGCCTGATTGGTGGACTTCTTGTAGCCGAGGATCACAAATGGGCCAAACATCGAAAAATTATTAATCCAGCTTTCAACCTTCAAAATCTCAAGGTTCGTTTCTTCTAATTCTACTACTTAATTATAAACAGGTTGGCTAAAAGGATGATTGGGTCACATTAAATGTAAACACTAATTTGATTTTTTTTCTTAACTTTATGGATGACTTATATGTTAAGTGTAGATAATGATATAATTAGAGTCTGAATAAGTTATGGCTGTCTATGTGCATAGATCATGTTCTCGGCTATCAACTTGAGCTGTCATGATATGGTTCACAAATGGGAACTTCTAACTGTTGAATCTGGATCAACCGAAGTTGATGTATGGCCGTATATTGATAATTTGGCTGGTGATGTGATTTCACGAACGGCATTTGGAAGCAATTACGAAGAAGGAAAGAAGATATTCCGAATCCAGAAAGAACAAATAGATCTTATGTTCCAAATGTTGAATCTACTTCATGTGCCTGGAAGAAGGTAAAAACAATGGTCAAAATCAAGCTAGTAATCTTAAGCTAGATGTATTTATGCTAGTTAATCTTGTTGAAATGTAGATTCATACCCACTAGAGCAAACAAGAAATTTAAACAAAACCACGACGAGCTTCAAAGTGTGCTAAAGGGTATAATCGACAAGAGAAAACAAGCAATCGAGATGGGAGAAGGTACTTGTGATGATTTACTTGGAATTTTATTGGAATCAAATTCAAAAGAGATTAAAGAGAATGGAGTTGGAATGAGTATGCAAGACGTAATCGAAGAATGTAAATTATTTTACATGGCTGGATCCGAAACAACCTCTAATTTAATTGTTTGGACTATGGTTTGCTTAAGTTTACATCAAGAATGGCAAATTAAAGCTAGAGAAGAGATGCTACAAGTGTTTGGTACCAGGGAACTTGATTTTGAAGATCTTAAAAACCTCAAGATTTTAACAATGATATTAAACGAGGTTCTTAGGCTATACCCACCCGTAGTCAAGACCACACGAGCAACTAACAAGGAGACGAAGCTTGGAAACATGATGATACCAGCGGGTGTACGATTAGGCTTAGCTTTTTTGCATGTTCATCACGACCCTGAGATATGGGGTGATGATGCAAATGATTTTAAGCCTGAAAGGTTCTCAGATGGGGTTTTGAATGCAACAAAAGGAAAAGGCTCAAGTCCATTTATCCCATTTTCTAGCGGTCCTCGTGTTTGCATTGGGCAAAACTTTGCCATGACAGAAGCAAAAGTAGCCATTGGTCTAATTCTACAACGCTTCTCTTTTGAGCTTTCACCATCTTACAAACATTCTCCATTCCCGGTGTTCACTATGCCACCTCGGTTTGGTGCTCAGTTAATTCTGCGTAACATCTCTTAGTTTGCATTTTCGTATACTACAAAGGCAACAATACGACAATATAAATAAATGGGAGGTGATTTGCACACTCTCCAAATTGATTGAGACACTCTAAATTAGAGTGTTTGGACATATATACCCTTACAAAGTGAAAATATGTAAAAGTGATATGAGGGTATAAATGTCCACACACTCTAATTTAGAGTGTCGTAATCAATTTGGAGAGTGCAAATAATCTCCCTCTAAATAAATATATGATGTATCAAAGTATGAACTTATATATTAAATGTTTTATATAATGTGGAAAACGTAGTCTATCATGCTGAAGCGTTGCTATATATGTTATGTAGTTTAGTACTTGTTATGTAATCCTTAAGACAAATATTACATTATTATCCGACATGGTACCTGGTCAGGCCGATGGTAGTAGAGGTATCATTCGGGTCGGGTGGGTTGTAATTTATGTTAATCGGGTCAAATTAATTAGGTTTCAAGAAGTGATAACAAACCCAAACCAGTTATCACTTTGGCTAACCCATAAACAAACTGCCCAAAATTCTTATTACAGCCTAATATGAAAGCACCTTGTTTCAACATCAGCCCAAAACATTAAGTTGACTGTAGCTTACAGTAACTAGATCAATAGTGAAAATTGTACAATTAATGTGTCAAAGATTAGTGGTCATAATCAAACATAAATTATGTTTCTTAAGTTAACTTAAATGGAACCCAACCACTTGATCTATATATTGGGTAAAAGGGATTTTTCATCATGGTAAAATTATTTGATCTATATATTTAATCACATTTCTGTATGTTAGCTGCAAAAAAAATAGCAAAGAAATGGCCATGTGATGCAAGGAAAATGAAGTATTAATCTCTTTTGGGTTTAGGACCGGTGGTACTAGCAAATTAAAAATAAGAAGTAGATCAAAGAATGTGATGGTTGAACTTTGAAGCTGTACAAATAATGTTCTTCATCAACTAATTACTACCAATTTGGATGGTTTAATTATATATCTGCGAAAGATACATATTTATTAACAAGGGCAGGATAATCGATAGCCAATGAGCTAAAAGCAAAGGAGAAGGTAATACCTTATTAAGAGACCAAATCCCTATTGACATATACTCCGTATACTACTAGGACAAATATAGGTAATACAGTCCAAATTTTAAAGAATTGATTCCTGCATATATTTCTAATAGAGTATAAGAGTTTCAGCTCAATTGTCTAAAGCCCATACGCCCATTATAGGCCCAAGACAAGCCTACCAAGGCCGCCCCGTCATAACCTGGCCGAGAGATAGCTTCCCAGGCTAGATACGAACAAAAGTCGAGCCTAATAAACATATTCAGGTCGACAACCTTGACTGGAAATCTCTACAGGGTCGTTACAATAAGCAACACGAGTCGCTACCTCATTCCACCAGAGGTAGTGTTGCAAGTATCACGCTAGTACGTGATATCGTTCATGGGGCGTTCTATGAACCTATCTATGGCACACATCATTCTTGTCTCCTCCCTTGGATGTCCACCACGTAGACCATCCTCGACCCTTAGATTGCATTCATAGGTTGCATGAAACCCTAAATGCATCTCTATAAATACCGGGCCATTTCTTTGAAATGGACCAAATCACTCTGGACACAAAAGTCAAGCTTAATAAACATATTCAAGCCAACGACCTTGACCGGAAACCTCTGCAGGGTCGTTGCAATAAGCAACACGTGTCGCTACCTCACTCGAGCAGAGGTAATGTTGCAAGTATCACGCTAGTATGTGATATCATTCATGGGGCGTAGCATGAACCTATCTATGACACACCACATTTCATTCTTGTATCCTCCCTTAGATGTCCACCACGTGGACCATCCTTGATCATTAGATTGCATTCATAGGTTGCATGAAACCCTAAGTACATCTCTATAAATACCGGGTTGTTTCTTTGAAATGGACCAAATCACTCTCGACACAAAATATACACACTAGTCATATCGTGAGTGTTAATCCAACTCTTGACTCTGGCCATATTATGGGGTCCTTATCGAACGTGGGAAATCAAACTGTTGATACAAAGTTGGGCGTTCCTTGTTTGAACTCCGGTTCTCGTACCAATTGAATCTTGATGCTTGAGACCTGCGTACTAAGTAAACAGAAAACACCGTTAGGCTTATCGTGGGATTGTTTCCCACGATTATCCTCCGGCGTGAGAGTAAGTAATCAGTTTTAGGGTTAATAGGAGATTTAGGGTTTTAGATTGTACCTTTAATGAGGGATGGGATCCCTTTATATACACACGAAATCCCTGTTGGTTTTGTGTTCCCCAACCTTCGGCGTATCCCGCCTAAGTCGGTTGGGGAACGATTATCTCCAAAGTTAGGAGGTATCCGATATCTTATTCTATAAATAACTTCGAACTTGGGCTTTCGTGAGCCCAAACCGTTATTGGATTAGCCCATTCGTAATGGGCTTGTTAGTGGCGTTCATTGGTCGGGTTCGTGACCCGAATACGGACTATACGTCATCATGTCCCCCCAGTCTAGTATGCGCAGTGACTAACTGCGGATGCTAGACTAAGAACTGTAGCATTTAAATTCCTCATAGCGTAGCGGAGAAGTTTCCCGCCTTGAAGAATATACGGTGAATCTAGTCCAAATATCTTCAAACGAATGCCTCGTAATTCGGGGAAAGTAACTGCCCCCTTGTCACCTCAACATATCCTAGCCACTGATTCAGAGTTAGTGGGATCCACGTGTCGTGCATCGCGTGGATAACGAAAACTATATAACCGTCTGCCTTTCTTTGACTGTGATTATAACAGTAAATTTTTTTTTCGCCATTGTTAACAAACCTTCAACTTACAACCCAGAAAACTCTTATTATTCCAAAGGTAAACGCGCGTGCGCCATAAAAAACTAAACCATGGTTCGCGTTTTAATTGATTTCACGTCCGACGTAACTGAGGACGAACTTCTAGAGTTCGCCTCTGATTATTATATTCCCCTCGCGGTGCATCCGGAAGTACCGGATGCGAAAGCGTCAATTGCGGACTTCCCCGAAGGGAAAGTAGGGGTATACACGCGTTTTTTCGAGTTCGCGAATCAACGTGTGCCCATATCTTTATTCTTGAGCGACGTGTTAAAATACTACCGTCTGCATATATCCCAGCTGCACTGCATAGGTGCAGCTAAAATTACCAACTTCGAGGTTAATTGCCGCTTACTAGCGATTAACCCGACTATCCACCTGTTCCGCGCGTTTTACCACACAACATGGTCAAACGGGTGGGTATCATTCGCTAAGCGCGCTGGGCGACTTCAGTGTTATACTGAAAAATTAGACGCGCTTAGGAATTGGAGAGAGACATTTTTCTGGGTCGATGAAGCGTGCTTCCCATGGCACTTTGACTTCTTCACCCAGGGTTCATTGCCAAAGGATGAGTGCCCCCTCCATGGATCGTACAGTGCGGAGGATGCGGATACAATAAACACCAATCGCATCCCCATCAGTTCCTACCCCGAGGAATTTTTGGTGCACATGGGCATTAGCCGCAATTATTTTGGTAGACCTGATGAGGTTCCAATCTTCTTAGGCGCGGATGGCCAGGGTGGGTGCTCATCCTTTCGCATTCCGTTTTGCTATATTACTGTGAGCTTTTTCCTTTCTTCTTTGTACTTGTTGTAATCTGTTTTGTTGTTTGTTTTCTTTGTTGCGCAGAAATGGACCTATTCGGAGTCGTGCAACTGGCGAAGCCGCGCCAAGTTAATGTAGGAGTGCGCCCGCTGAGAGAGGGGGAAGAGCCCATTCTAGAGGCTACAGCAGGGCGTACCCTGGAAATGGAAATGGGAGAAGCGGGGGCTAGTTCATCTGTCGCACTGGAAGCTGTTGGAATCACTCCTAAACCTAAATCAAGTGTTAGTAATTCATATGTAATAGTTAGCTTAATTATGGCCTTTATGTTTGTTATTAGCTTAAGCTTATGTAGAAGACCCATGAGCTTAGGCCCATGTCCACTAAGGAAAGGAAGAGAGTAGGAGTGTTGCCCTAGCTTCCCTTCCTATAAATACCTTGTAATAACCCTCACTTGAGGGTTGGTTGTTCAATTTATTCTCTCATTCATACTCTACGCATAACCGGTCAAGTCTAACGTGTGTGTGTGTTTGAATATTGTTCATCCGATCTTCTTCTCCTCTCTATTCTCTCTATTGATGCTTGTGTTGTAAACTTAGTGACCTAACAGTGGTATCAATCGCCTACTAGTTGGGTGAATCGTATTGTTTTTGAAGTAGGTTTTGGTCCTACGCGTAAAGCATACGAATGATACTTTGGTTCGCTTAAAAACACATTTTTTACACTTTTTAATTCAAGATTCTTGTACTTTCAACGTTTTAAGGTGTTAAAATAACTGTTTTTGGCAAAAAGTTTCAACCTTTACGTGTGGATCATCGTTTTTGAGCTTGGTTTTTTACGAGGTAGCTTTTCTACGCGTAACTGTTTTAGACACTTTGGATCATCAAGTTTCACACTTTTGTGTTATCTTGGTGATATTGAAGCTATTTCATCACAAAAATCTGGTTTAGAAACATCTTTGGGCAGCAATCATTTTTACGAGTAGTTCTACGCGTAGTAAAACCCTAAAACTACGCGTAACTCACTCCTTAGTTTGATCTTCAGTTTCGTGGTTTACTCCGTGTTTTCTTGCTTGGATAAGCCTGAAAATACGTCGACTTGGGATATCTTTTGCACTGTGATAGTGTAAAAGATCACTTGGGCAAAAACCCTAAAATTACGCATAAGCATAAGCTTACGCGTAGAAACTTCTACGCATAAGATTTATCTTACGCCTAAGCTTTGTCTTACGCATAAGGTCATCCTACGCCTAAGTTTTCTACGCCCAACTTCTTGTTTTACGCATAACTTTAGTGTTTTCACCTTCCTTACGCGTAAGCTAAATCTACGCGTAACTCTTGCTGTTACGCGTAACTTTGGTGTTTTTACGCATAAGTGCTACTTGGTTTATTGTGATTTCTACGCCTAAGGATACTTCATCAACAAAGGTTCATTCGACTACAAAGATCCATCTAACAACACAAGTTCTTCAAAATGTCACAACCACCATACTCTAACTATTTCCCTCACACTTATACTTAACGACAACAACAATTAAGTCCACAACATCAACAATGGAATCAACAACAAGCAATTTATCAACAACAATTTAATCAACAACATACTCCACAACTTGCTGCAATTCCACAACCTCAAATGGTTCAACCACCACCAAGTCTTTAAGTTCAACCCTACACAAACGATTTCAATCAACATCCATCAATGAACACTATGAAGGAACCCACTTGGTTTGCAAAGATGTGTGAAGCTTTAAGCAGCCAACAATCAATTCATGAGGCTGGATCACTTGATAGACCTCCAATGCTCACTCCAGGAAACTACGATCAATGGGTGATTAGGTTCTTTAGGTTTTGTGATCTGAAGAAGCCACATGGAAAGTTCTTAAAGAAGGTTATCTTGGAAGGTCCATTTCAGATGCCTACTGTCATTGTACCCGGAGATCCAAATGCTAATCCACCAAGAGATGAACAATCAAACATTGCTACTGTTGCAGACCTGAACGCAGCAGAACTTCTACACTATGAAGCTGATGAGCTTGCAATGCAATATATACTTTTAGGATTACCAAACCCAATTCTTCGAAGTGTTGATGCTCAAAAGACTGCAAAGGCAATGTGGGAACATATTCATCTTCTTATGGAAGGATCTGCACTCAATCAGGAGGGTATGGAATCCAAAATTTACTTGGCTTATGAACACTTCATGATTGAACCTGGAGAGACACTAGAGTCTTATCATCATCGATTCTCAAACATCATAAATGATTTGGATAAACACAACATCATCATGCCAAGAATTGCAGTTAATACTAAGTTCCTGAGTAGTCTTGGTCCTGAATGGGAGAAGTATGTCATTTTTCTCCGTCAAGCGAAGAACATGCATCATTCTACATACGGATTGTTGTACGATTACTTGAAGCCTCATCAAAAGGAAGTTGATAAGGAAAGGATTCTCCGTGCTCAAATTGCTTCACCTTCACATCCGGAAAATCAACAACTTGCCTTGTATGCTCAAAACAGTTATCCTCCTCAACCAGCAACTCAACCAACTATCACACCACATGATCAATCACAGCAATCTCAACAAACTCAATTGGTTCCTTACAACAACAACAATGATCAAGTACTTCATAGTCAAGCTAATGAGGAATCCGATCCGTTCGAAGCATTGCAACAAGGATTTGTTATGATTGCTAATGCTTTTGGCCGTTATACAAACAAATCCAACAATCACATTCGTTCCTCATCAAACACAAGGAATCAGGCTGTTGTGAACAATGGATGAGTTGAAGTTCAGAATCGTGGTTATGGTCGTCAGATGGGCGGTGGTCAAGGGTTTAATGCTATGGGTAGGAATAACAACAGAGCTCAAGTGGTGGAACAGGGAAATGCTCAGAATGGGTTGAATGGTCTTCGATGCTACAACTGCAATGAGAAGGGACACCTGGCTAATGCATGCCCAAAGCCGAGGACTAGAGGCAGTGCTTATCACAAGGAGGCTTTACTTTTGGCTCTTAAGGATGAAGCTGGTGGAACTCTCACAGACAAAGAACAGAGTTTAATGGCAGATGCAGACTCAGATGATGATATGGAGGACTTGCAGGCCAATGCAGCTGTTATGTTGATGGCTAATATGCATGAGTTACACATGAGTGACACAGGCCCAGTGTATGACACTGATGGCTTGTCTCAGGTACCCGAACAAACCATATTTATCTCTGATCTAATATCTCCGCCAACATCTGAATCCGGCAAGGCTCAGAATGTTCAAAATGAGTAGTCCACATCTCATTCCGACAATTTTCAACTAGACCCCGTAGTTACATTTGACGATCAAGATGACCTTATGGTTTCCCTTGATAATCAAATTGACTCCGTGGTTATACTTGAGGATCTAAATAATGATCATGTTGTGACTCACGTTGAACACACCAAATTTTTGCCTTGTCCAGATGTTGATCTGTTGCTTAAAAACCAACAATCCATAGTGGAAGAATGTCGTGCAGTAAATCAGGACTTAAAAAGTAAAAATGCACTGTTAACCAAGGATTTTGAATGTTTAGAAATGCAACTCAACTTTTTCAAAACTCAAGAAAAACGTGAAAAAGGTTTTGAAGCCGCTTTTGCTAAATCTCATCAAAACGAAAAATATTTAGAGCGACAGATGCGTGATCTAGCCGCTTCGAAGAATGCTTTGTTGTCTGAAATAGAACAACTGAAACATGAACATAAAAAGCAAATTAACGCTCTCACCTTGGAAAATCAAAAAGCTAAGACTGAGTTGTTAACTTGTCAAAAACAGTTCTCTGCATACAAAAAGCATTCAACGAAACGAATAGATGATCATCTTGAAGAAATTATCGGCTTGCAAAACAAACTTAAAGAGTTTAAAAATGTTGTTTACAAACATGGTGAGTCAGTCACAGCTATTCAAAAGTTTACTTTAAAACCCAATCCAAATGGATATGGACCGAATCTTGCTGATTACAAACCTAAGCTTTCAACCAAAGCATTCAAACCAAATCCTGAACTTTCCAGTGCAGAATATAAAATTGATAATTCTGTTATGAGTGTTGTTGAATATCATCGTCAAGAGGAATTAGATGCAGAAGACGAGAGTCGATCAAAATTAGAAACTGTTGTTTACAACAAACCTTTTAACTATTCAAAACCGGTCACTTTCGTCACACCAACGGATTCTTCTAACACACCAAGGATTATCATAAAAACGTCTGAGTCTTCTAATGTTAATCCCCAACCAAATTATGCACAAATTTATGGTCCTTTACCTTCCATCAGTGAAGTAAATTCAAAACCTGAAAATCGCAAAATTCTTAGATATTTTGACCTTTTCATGGCTGACCTCAAACTTTTACAACATGAGATAGAATATCATTCTGAAATCAAAGTTCAACACTTTCAATCGCCTCTGGCACGAGAACAAAGAGACATTTTTCAGAAAAATCTTTTACCAAATGTTAAAATTTTGAAACATTGTGCAATGTCTTGGGAACGGGACTTTCATAAGGAACTTGGATTGATGAAGGTCGTTTTCGAGAAAACAGAAACATCTATTTCTAATACTAAACGTAAAAAGAAAATGTTGAGAAAAGATGTTGATCGACTCTTGAAAGATGTTATCTGTGCTGATATCCATAATGTTGTGTTATTCAATTCTTTGCCACATGCATCTGATTATATCTCTGCCAATACTGTTGATAATGTTGTAACTGTTGAGAATACTGATAATGTGCTTCAGATCGAGTCTTTAAAAGTTGAAAACGAACGTCTCTTAAACGAGCTTTCAAATGCAAAACGTCGTCTTCAATGGTGTCAAAAAAATTGTCAAAATCGTGAACTTGCTTTGCAAAACAAAATCCACAGTTGCAATCAAACAATTTTAATCCAAAATTTGAGCAACTGGATGATCAAAACGTGTCTTTGAAAAGTCAAATCTCAAAATATGAACAAGAACTTGTAAAAGTTAAACAGGAATATGGTGTCATATTTGATTTACTCAATCAGACTCGTCATGAAGCATCAAACGAACTTGATCACTATCTTGCACACACTAGAGAAGTAATGAATTTTGCTGGTAATATTCGTTCTGAAAATCAAGATTTGATTCACACTATCTTTAAGTTAAGAGAAATGTTAGGAAAGTATGAACAACTTCCGCCAACCATCATTAAGAGAATAGCACCTGTAACACTTAGTAAACATGAACCCATAATGCCTACTGCCAAAACACAAGTTGCTAATGTGCTTCCTTCTACTGAAACAGGAATAGTTGCCTCTTTTCCAAACGTCCGCACTTCACAGCCTAGGAGCACTACATCGAAGAATAGGAAGTTGCGACCTAAGAAAAGATCAATAAGGAATGCTAAAGTAGAAGAACACCATAGGACTATGAATAAGACTCACGTTGCTTCCACTATAGATATTGCGTCTGGAAAATGTAATAGAAATAGTGATGTAACAAATGCTAAACCTTTAAGTACTTTTGATATTCAGTCTGATGCACCTTGTGTTATTTGTCGTAAAATTATGAATTCTGATTGTCATGACAAATGTGTTGCTAAAGCTATCATCTCTCGTTTACGGAATCCTAAGAATCGGAATACCTCTAGGCCCACTAATCTTTCTAAGTCTGTGCTTGGTAAACCGCCCTCTTTAGATTCTAGGAAACACATTGCTGTCCCTGTAGCTCCAGTTTCACCTCCAAAGAATGTAGTACCATCTAGTGCATTCACTAAGACTAAAGCAAATACTAGTTATAGATGGCAGAAATGGATATATAACACACTAGGATTTAAATGGATGCGTAAAGTTATTGATGTGTGTATGTCTATAATACCTGCTCCGGAACCATCTAACATTTCGGGTTCCACATCTACTTCTATTCCATCTGTGTCTTCTGTGTGTAATGCAGGTGATACAGATCATTCTCTGGATTGTTGATAGCGGATGTTCCCGACACATGACAGGAAATCTTAAACTGTTATCAAACTTTATTGCAAAGTTCATTGGCACTGTCAGATTCGGGAATGATCACTTCGCAGCTATCATGGGCTACGGAGACTATATCAATGGGAACATCAAAATTAGCAGGGTTTATTATGTGGAAGGCCTCGGTCACAATCTGTTTTCAGGAGGTCAGTTCTGTGATGGAGATTTGGAGGTTGCTTTCAGAGAGAAATCTTGTTTCATTCGTGATCTACAAGGAAACGACCTTATGTCTGGCTCGCGTAATTCAAGTCTTTACACCATCTCTATGCAAGACATGGTTGCTTCATCTCCCATCTGCTTACTTTCAAAGGCAACATCAACAAAATCCTGCCTATGGCACCGTCGTCTCTCACATTTAAACTTTCAAACTATAACCAATCTTGCTCGACACAAACTAGTTGAAGGTCTCCCATGATTCCGGTATTCTAAAGATCACCTTTGCTCAGCTTGTGAACAAGGGAAAAGCACTCGTGCTCATTTTCCTTCAAAGGTGGAACACAACTCTCAGCATGTGCTTCATCTTCTTCACATGGATTTGTGTGGCCCGATGCGCGTGCAAACGATTAATGGCAAACGCTACATCTTAGTAATTGTTGATGACTATTTACGCTGGACTTGGGTCTACTTTCTTCGAAGCAAAGACCAAGCTCCACAGATGATCATCACCTTTCTCATGAAAATACAGGTTCAGCTCCGAAACACCGTCAGACAAATAAGAACAGACAAAGGAACTGAATTTGTTAACAAAACTCTTCGTGAATTTTATGAGAAAGTGGGAATTCAGCATCAGACATCTATTGCACGTACACCTGAACAAAACGGAATTGTTGAAAGAAGAAACCGAACGTTAGTGGAAGCTGCAAGAACAATGTTAATCAATGCTAAACTCCCAGATTACTTGTGGGCAGAAGCTGTATCTACTGCATGCTATACTCAAAACGGTTCTATGATTACAAAACGCCACAACAAAACACCTTTTGAGCTTGTCCACAACAAAAAACCGAATCTCAAACACTTTCATGTATTTGGATCTCTTTGCTATCCGAATAATGATCGTGATGACTTTGGAAAGCTCAAAGCCAAAGCTGACATTGGAGTCTTTATTGGATATTGTGAGAATTCTAAAGGTTACCGGATCTGGAATCGTCGTACAAAGCAGGTTATGGAAACGATTCATGCTCATTTTGATGAACTTACGGAAATGGCTTCTGAGTATAACAGCTTGGAACCTGGTCACAACCGCTTAAACTTCCCTCAAACCCCATCATCAGCTGAACAAAGCCCCCAGCTCACTCGTCAACAAATGGAAAGGTTATTTGCTCCACTGTTCAGTGACGATATTGATGAACGTGCTCCAGGTGTATCCGCTGTTTCCGCTGCTCAACCTGATACTACTCTTATACCTGATACACCTGCTACAACAACTACTGTTGAAGAAGCACCACCAGTTGACTCCACCACAACAGTTGAACAAACCGCTTCCAACAATGATGAACCGGCTGATGATGTTCTTAATGAAGTACCCCCACCTGCAGATTTTGATCCAAATGCGTTCTTTAACCCGTTTGCTAATGAAACTGCTGCACCTGATGTCGCGGAATCATCAACAAACCATTTGAATCCTCAGAATCTGCACAATGTATACCAACATCAACCCTCTACACATCGATGGACAAAAGACCATACCCTGGAAAGTATTATTGGCAACCCGAATCAACCAGTCATTACGAGACAACGTCTTCACACAGATGGTGAACATTGCATTTATGCACTCACTGTCTGCCAATCTGAGCCTAAAAACATTAAAGACGCAATGACAAAAGACAACTGGATTGAATCCATGCAAGAAGAACTCAACCAATTCAAACGTCTTAAAGTATGGGAACTGGTTGAAAGACCAACAGGGGTCTACGTCATTGGTCTCAAATGGATTTGGAAGAACAAATTGGATGCAGAAGGGAACGTAATCAGAAACAAGTCACGTCTGGTGGCTAAGGGTTATCGACAGGAAGAGGGTATTGACTTTGAAGAATCATTTTCTCCGGTTGCTCGTCTTGAGGCTGTTCGGATATTTCTCGCGTTCGCGGCTCATATGAATATGACGGTCTTTCAGATGGATGTCAAAACTGCGTTTCTCAACGGACAAATGAAAGAAATGGTTTATGTCAGCCAACCAGAAGGATTCGTTGATCCTGAGTTCCCGAACCATGTCTACAAACTGAACAAAGCTCTGTATGGTCTCAAACAAGCTCCTCGGGCATGGTACGATAAGCTATCATCTTTCCTCATTGCTAATAATTTCACCAAAGGTTCGGTCGACCCTACTCTTTTCATACAATATCACGGGGCACATATCTTAATTGTTCAAATTTACGTGGATGACATCATTTTTGGGTCTACACATAAAAAGTACTCAATCGATTTTGCAAAACTAATGAAGAAATTTTTTGAAATGTCCATGATGGGTGAACTTATGTTCTTTCTAGGACTGCAAGTTCATCAATCACCCCGTGGTATTTTCTTGAGTCAGTCCAAATATGCCCTTGAATTGTTAAACAAATTTGGAATGAAAACCTGTGACACTTATGCCACACCAATGACTCATACCAAGAAGCTAGACGCTGATTTACATGGGAAATTAGTGGACCCTACAAAATACCGAAGTATTATTGGGTCTCTCATGTATCTAACAGCTAGCAGACCTGACATTGTCTTTGCCGTTTATCTCTGCTCCTGTTATCAGTCAAGACCAACTGAAACCCACCTCTCTGAGGCTAAAAGAATCCTCCGATACATCAAGGGAACCATTAACTTGGGGATCTGGTATCCGAAGGATTCTGGTTTTGAACTAATCGCTTTTTCAGATGCTGATCACGCAGGATGTTTAGATTCACGGAAAAGTACTTCCGGAGCACTACAATTTCTTGGTGATAAACTGGTGTCCTGGCAATCGAAAAAGCAGGATTGTACATCGCTGTCATCAACCGAAGCAGAATATGTAGCCATGTCAGCATGTAGTGCTCAAGTCATCTGGATGAGAACACAACTCAAAGACTATGGTTACGTATTTGACAGAATCCCGATGTAATGCGATAATCGGAGTGCCATTGCGATCTCGTGCAACTCAGTTCAGCACTCGAAATCAAAGCACATCGATCTTTGCTATCATTTCATCAAGGACCATGTGGAACAGGGTACAGTTGAATTATACTTCGTGGGTACAGAATACCAATTGGCAGATCTCTCACCAAAGCTTTGCCTCCCGCTAGGTTTAATGAGTTGGTCCACCGGATTGGTATGCGGTGTTTGACTCAAGAAGAATTGGATGAACTCTTAAAACAGTCTTAAAAACCAGTCAAACACCAAAATCTCTTTTGTAAATATTTTTTCAAAAACAAAATATAAAAATATAAAATCAGATAAAACAACAAAAATATTCTTCTATCTATCTTTCTTCAAACATGGCAAGTACATCTCTTCCGTCAACACTCAAATCTTTCAAAATTCAGAATTTTTTCGATCAAGTGTTGAGGGGGAGAAAACATATACTTAACTGCTTCAAAATAACACTGTACTTGCATGTTACCTTATCCCGGTTGTTTCTTTAAATTGGTGGTCACATTTTTGGTTCACTGACACTCCTCGAACTAAAATTTATAACCTTTCATTATTTCTTAAGTCGAGGGGGAGTGTCGTCAAGTTCCTTTCTTAAAATCTTTCGTTTGGTAACCAAAATGGAAGTTAAAAGGCTTTGGATGAAAATGGAAAAGGTGGAGGGACTAAAACTGTCAAAATCTTAAAGTTATTTTAATAAAACTACCCACCTAATTCATTTAATCATCACATTTAATATTCCACCAACCATATCCTACGCTTAAAAATCGTTCAACAAATCTGTGTTTTGGATCATCAATTTGTAAGTTGTTTCATAATCTTAACGTGTTTACAAACAATGGTTTTGAATCTTTTACAAATCCAACGGCTAAAACGTGAGATATGAGTGATTATGTGTTCTACACATAAGCGTATGAACACACAATCATTGGTGTGTGTTTGTGGTTAAAATAAGTGTGTCAAAACGTTTCAATAACATCAATGATACTATGTTTATCCTCAAAATCCACCCAGAAATACGAATTGGTTGTTTTTCAAAATTACGGTTCATGAGTCGTTTTGGGTGTCTTCAAATGTGAACGTTTTTGGTGAAAAAGATTGTTGTAGGAGGTTGTTGTCAAGTTGAATTGATCATATCTAGGCCCAGATATCACCCAGAAACACTAATGATTCATAAATTGGAATTTAGGGTTTATGTTCATTCGGTTTGGGTATTTTTGATTCTTGACACATTTGATGTTAAAACTTGGCTAAGACAACTCAATAGGCATCTTAGACTTACCAGAAAAACTTTGGTGCAATTTCCATGGCTAGATTTGTTACGCGTAATTCTTGAAACTAAGGTTTAAGTTCTACGCATAAGGTTTTCTACGCCTAACTGTTTGATAAGTTTTCATGCCATGATCTGTTATAGAATGAGTGTATGTGCTAAAATTGATGCTATGATGATTTTATTTCAGGTTTGCTACACGTAAAAAATCAGAATCAAGGTTGTTAGACATCTACGCATAAGGATCACCTTACGCGTAGAAGGTTATGCGTAAGAGAAATCTTACGCGTAACGTTTACGCGTAAGGTTCTACATAAGGGACTACGCGTATCCTGTGAAGGATATGCGTAAACAGTGACCTCTACGCATAAGGTCTACTCTTACGAGTAAGCCTTACGCGTAAGGTTTATATACGCTTACGCGTAAGCTCTACGCATAAGGTCCCCTTTTCCTACGCGTAATATTTCTTACGCGTAAGTCAGGATCCTACGCATAAGCTTGCGTTTACGCGTATATTACTCCTGTTTACGCATAAGCTACCATTTCTACGCCTAAGCCTTGATTAAACCTTCATTATGAATTGTTACGCGTGCAAACTTGTAAATAAATAAATCATAACGTCACGAAACCAATAATGTCACTAATAAGCTTAAACGTTTAATATGTTGTGAAAAATAAGTGATAACATAAACTTTAAAACTTAAAGTTAACTAACTCACGAAACTTATCACGACTTCATTAGAGTATTGGACAAACAAGTGATTTTGGACTCGTAACAATCATTGACACATCACATTCAATAATTAGACAATAAAACCATCTGTTGACTAACATAATGTCTTTCGATATGTTGGTTCTTTTGGCTAAATGTATTTTAGATCACGACATGGATGCTCAGATGAATGTGGATGCACCAAATGTACTCACCATTGCTGATATCTTCCCTCATGGCTATCCAATGAAGATTGGAAAGAACAACCTTCGTGTTGACTTTGAAACCCTCACCTGTTCAGAATCTTCTTGTCTCATTGCTGTTGATATTCTGAAGAACCATCCTTATCAGAACATGCTCTCCCACTCTGCTACTGTTCCATAGATCTACATTCAACAATTTTGGACTACAATGCAAAAGATCAAAGGACATAATGCTGTGACGGTGACACTCAATCACAAGCAAATCACCATCACTCCTGCAGATTTAAGAGTCGTTCTCCTCATTCCTGACATCATACCAACTGAATACTCTGCTGCACCTACTGAAGAGAATGTTCTGCAATTTTTGATTGATATTGGGTATGACAAAGCTTCAGGGGTGATTAATAAGCATTCTCACGTGGATCTTAAGAACATTCCTCAGCCTTGGAGAACCCTTTATATCATCATCACAAAATCCGTTTCTGGTCGTGACAGCAGCTATGAGCATCCCAAGCTCGTGGAACTGCAAATCTTTTGGGCTCTAATCAACATGAAACACATCGAAATTGAACCTCTGATATGGGATGACATGATGACCTTCCTCAAAAAGCTTGGCTCAAAGATTCCTTATATCAGATACACAAAACTGTTGATCCAAATAGCTCTTGGACTCAATTCTGATATCCCCAAGAGACTCAATGACCCCGACAATCACGACATGTTGTTTGAACCTACACTAACTGTCAGATTCAAGGAATCAACAACGAAGAAACAAGGTGCTGTGTTGCCAGATCTCCTTCTCTCAAATGAACTCAAACAACTCTACTCTTATAAAAGATATTTGGTAGCTGTGAAAGAGAACAAAGTTGGTTTTCTCGATGAAAAATCTTCTGGTACACCTACAAGGAGAACCAGAAGAGGGAGTGCAGGGAGTGCTACAAGCACTGAGAGTCAGAGGAGGTTCCCCAAGAGGAATCCTCCACGAAAAAGGACTGTTCCTTCTAAGGAAGCTGTTCCCATTCCCGTGCCAAAGCCTGAATCGCCAAGAAAGCTAGTGGACGAAAGCTCTGAAGATACACAATCAGACGAAGAGATCTTCTACTCTGAAACTGCAACCGATACTAATCCTTCAGCAGTCAAACCTCCCAGTCCTATAGCTGAACACGGCAAAGGGAAGACTCCACTTATTGAGCCTGAAGAGGAAAGCTCAGATGAAGAGCCTCTAGATAATGATTACAGGAGGAAGTTCAAATTCGTTAGACTCCAACACGTTGCGAAAGAGTTTGCAAAGGATCAAATGGGTGGCCCTGGAGGGTCAAGTGGTGATGTTCAATCCACACCAATTCCTGATGCGGTTAATCGACCCGATAAGGGAACTGGTGCCACCAATCTTGAGCAACAACAAAAGCGCGTGGAAGATTCTATTGATTATGAATTTGAGGAACCAGAAACGGAAAAGACTGAGAAAACAACTACTGATGATACAAAGATTGATGAAACGGACGATTATGATCGTCTTCTTCTAGACAGTCCCATCCGTTCCAAGGAGAAAACTTCTGAGCCACCAAAGGACCCGGAGTCTCCTCACATCTCATCATCATCGGATTCATCTTCTCACTCCTCACCACCACCATCAAAAAGAACAACCAGATCCACATCCAGATCAGTGAAGAAGCCAACTGCCTCTTGGATTTCTCAAGCTAAGACACGAATCGTTAAAGCTGTCAAACAGGTCAGAAAGAAAGACGTGCTTTACAAGAAGCTGAATTTTCTTGCTGATCAGGTACAGTACCTTCATGACAAGAATGACGAGATGAAAGTTGAAAGGGAGTATGTCCAGAAGCTCATGAAAGATGATCTTCAAGGGAAAATGGATGAGATGATCAAAGGATACACTCACAAGTACCTTCTTGACATCGTTCCTGGAGTTACTAAGGAGCTGTTCACCAAACAACTCTATCCGAATCTCTTACACCTGGCCAAACAGACTATGAAATCAACTCCAATGCATGTGAACATCAATCCAGTTGATCCCATAATCTTCTCAGATGCTGAATTGGTTAACCGGCTGGTAGCTCAAATGTCGAAACGATCTGCAACATTTGCCTCCTACGAAGGTAAATTGTTTGAAGCATTGCTGGAATACCAACTAAAATCAGCATGCAGAGAAGAAGCTGAAAGGCCTAAGCGTCCACGCGACGATTGTTAGGAATTGGAAATTCCATGTTAAAGTGTCGGTCACCCCAATTATAGTCTAGCATATGTTAGCTCGTAGATTTGTAGTTATTTACGTTATGTAGTAGTTTATTAGTTAATTTGTAGTGTAGAATAGTGTAGTGCAACACCGTGGAGGAAGGACGGGTCTTTACCTACTGTATGCCTGATCCACAGGCCGATAGGAGGTCGTGTATTATGTAAGTATAAATACCCCTTCCATCCATGGAAGGGGTGGTGCTTCTCATTCAATCTAATATTCTCTTTGTGTAAACCTCTAGCAAGAACACCCTCTCTCTCTCTACTAACTCTCTAACTATGGCAAACATGTATTTTGATCATCCAAGACCACCCGAATCATCAACACAATAAATATACGATCCTACAATTGGTACCAGAGCCAAGGTTTTTTTTTTGTGTTTTGTTGATTTGTGTGGTTTTGTTTCATGGTTTCTTTTGGTTTTTTGAATCATGTTGTACGCAGTTTTGGTACTATATTTGTTGGTCAAATCTTTTCTGTCCATTATTCTGGTAAAAAACTGTGCTTAACAGTTTATATCTATTCTTGTTTTGATCATATATGTCTTGTCCATTACTGTCAATATCTGTTCTTTTTGTCGTGTCCAATATAATACCACAGTGACTTGTTTTTGGTCAAATGGGTCAAAAGGTCACACTTTTATGCAAGTTATTCTGGGTTTATATATGAATATGGTCGGAAATACTGTCGGAAAAATCGCCGGAAAAAAAAAACTCAAACATCTTACTAGCGACTTGTACAAGTTCTAGTTAGCGAGTTGGCTGTTTATGTTGTCCAGGTTCATTGTACCTCATTTTTAGCGACTTTGGTAGCGAGTTGTGTGACTGTGACATAGCGACTTGTTATTGAACAAGTTAGCAACTTGTGTGCTTTAATTGACTAGCGACTTGACTCCAAAATGACCTAGCTACTTGTTATTGAACAAGGTAGCGAGTTGATTTTAAGTATTATAGCGACTTGTCATGACTCATGAGTGCTAGCGACTTAACTTTAACTGCCCTAGCGACTTGTTACTGAACAAGTCGTAGCAACTTGTGCTAGCGACTTGGGCTATACTATGGCTAGCGAGTTGTTTTGAAAAAAAGGGTTAGCGACTTATGACAAAAGACTTAGCGACTTGATACAGAAAGGATGAAGAAGATTTAACTTTTAAGACCATGACCACAAAATCACAATACCATATACCAACTGACTCGTATGACCTCAAGGTTCTTATCCCATCGTCAGTACAAGAAAAATTATACGTTAAAGAAATACAGTAGCAACGAGGCTATTACATCAGATCCAACAAGAAAAAAATCCAACTCCAACAAATCCCAATCCTACTCATCCACCATCTCCTACCACATCTAATCATGACTCAAAACGAAATTAAAGATGGAAAAATATCTCAGATTATTTCGTGTGTACTGTTATCAAGACCATTCAAAGGTTCTCACACAAAATCATCTCATCACAGATCCAATTTGTTGAAGTCATGCTTCAATTGATATTCGAATCAAAATAAAGATTATAACAAGGTTGTTATATCTCCTCTTTGTTTCGTTCAAGACTCAAACAAAAAGATATGAAACCTACCTTGAACCTTTGTGTGATGTCAAGGGCTGCCGTGGCTGTTATAACGGGTTCTAGCCATCCCTGTGGCCTCGTCATGTGCCTCGTACCATCCCTGTGGCGAGGTAATTATGTGCTTCAATGGAATAAGATCCGTTTCTAGGATTGATATCGATTGGTTTAATATCGATGCGTTTGTTATCAATAATGTTGATGGTTTGATTTAGTAGTGTTGGTTTGATCCGTTCCTAGGATATTGTGGCTGAGATTCATGTTTTGAATGATGAGATGTGACTGATTAGTCAGGATGGTGGCTGATTAATAAGGTGTGTATTAAGGGTTTGATTGTAGATGCGTTTGATGTGAGTGTATGATACTAGTGATGTGAATTTTTGTTCTCAGTTTGTTGCCTTGGGAGAGATACAGATGTGATGGTAGGCGAATATATGAGAATGAGAAATATTAGGGTTAATCTGTGTTTAGGGTATCTCTTATAACCGGGTATGAATAGACATATGGATCTGGGATATATTTTCAAATCGGGCCTCTAAATTCACTTGGATCGTGGGCTTCTCTTAATATGATTGGGCTATAATGGGTCATGAATTGTGTTAGGAATTAGAAAATTCCATGTTAAAGTGTCGGTCACCCCAAGTATAGTCTAGCATATGTTAGCTCGTAGACTTGTCATTAGTTACGTTATTTAGTAGTTTATTTATTAGTTTGTAGCGTAGTATAGTTTAGTGCAACACCGTGGAGGAAGGTCGGGTCTTTACCCACTGTATACCTGATCCACAGGCCGATAGGAGGTCGTATTTCTTGTAACTATAAATACCCCTTCCATCCATGGAAGGGGTGGTGCTTCAATTCAATCTAACCTTTCATTTGTGTAAACCTCTAGCAAGAACACCCTCTCTCTCTACTAACTCTCTAACTATGGCAAACATGTATTTTGATCATCCAAGACCACCCGAATCATCAACACAATAAATATTGGATCCTAACAATTGGTACCAGAGCCAAGGTTATGGTGTTGTGTTGATTTGTTGTGGTTTTTGTATCTTGGAAAAACTGTTTTGTGGGTTTATTGGCTGGAAAATCGTTTCAGTTTATTATGTTTGGTAAACAGCTTTTACAAGTTATTGAGTTTTGTATCCTCTTTGGTCAAAATATTCATGTGGTCTATTGGTTGCTAACATCTTTGTTATATCTGTTTTTATGTGTCAAGCTTTTGTCCAAAGTATTGTTTGTTAACATCTTTGTTATATCTGTTTTTATGTGTCAAGCTTTTGTCCATAGTGTCACGTTAATATCATCAGTTTTTGTGAAGTCAATGGGTCATCTAGTCACTCTTTGTGGTCAAACTGGGTCATAATGGGCATTATAAGATGCAGTTTTTTGTGCTGTTTTCTGAGTTCTTCTGGGTTCCCTTGAATATGGTCGGAATAATGAACGGAAAACTCATCTACTATATTTCAAAAATCATCCTAGCGACTTGTTATTTAACAAGTCGTAGCGAGTTAGCTTAGCGACTTGGCTAGCAACTTGGCTAGCGACTTGGCTAGTGACTTGGCTAGCGAGTTGGCTAGCGAGTTGGCTAGCGAGTTGACTCAAGACCATTGTCACTAGCGACTTGACCTTGTGACAGAAATGATGATGAAGAAGACTATGACTTGACCATGAAAACCAAACTACAAGACTCTTATGCGACCCGTTAACCTTTCAATTGACTCAACCACAAATGACCATATACCATTAGTCACGACCTCAGGTTCCAAAAACCCCATCATCAGTCTATATGAAACTTTATCTAATCCGACACAAAATACTCTGAACCCTACAACATCAAACCTCATTCACTCATCAAAACATTATCGTTAAACCAAAACTAACTTCAATATCAAATCCCAATCTATCCTATTCCAACACTTCCACGATCTCAGTTTTTGTTCTAATTCATGGTACTCAAAAGTTTACATCAAGACTATTACAAGTCTTAGACACGAATTAGAATAATTACATCATCGACCCTATTATGATTCTATACGAATGTAATGAAATGAGTATAACAAGAATGTTATATCATCTCTTTGACTCGTTTTTTATGAAAAACATAATCGACAATGACATCAAAACAATTGATGCTATCTTACCCGAGACCCTGATTAGGTCTTGAAGAACGTGTCTATGTTGCATCTTTCGTGGTTTGCTCTCGTTACCCTTTCACAACCTCTAGCCAACCCTGTGGCGAGGTCTTAATGTTCTATGTTATTATAGATGGTATGCGTGTGATTGATGGTTTGAAATGAATGAGATGCATACTATTTATTGATCGGATTTGTGTGGTGGCTGAGTTTGTGTTGAAAGTTTTATCAGGGTTTGATAACTGAGTTCTTGGTGGCGAGTTGTGGAGGATGTGTGATTAGGGTTTGATTGATGGGGGCTGACTTGTTCAGGAGAGAGGCGTATTGTGTTTGTGTTTTTAGGGTTGAGATTATTTAGGGTTATACTAAGTGTGGTATGTGTTGATTTATATCCCAATTTATTAGGGTATGTCACTGATTATAATCATGGGCTTGATCAGGCTATGTATACTCCTTGGGCCAAGTTGTTGTGGACCGATCATACCTTAAGTTATATTAAACTCATCGTGGGCTCGTGTGATTCTGAGATTGGAACAAGTATACATCGTATGGGTGGACTGATTCTGGATTTTATATCACACATTTGGTCGCTTGATATTGATATTAGACGTTAGAAATTGATATTTGTGTCTTTCGACCTGTGTTGCATTTTGATCTTACCTGAGTTGTGTTTTGATATATGGTCATGGGTTGGATAATTATTAATTTGGTTATGGGTTTCATTGGACCTACAAGACTTGATAAGTATTTTTTTTAATTGTTGGATCGAGCATTTTTGGGCCTCAAGTGGTATCACGTCATGTGCACTACAATAATACAATTTATGACATAACGACAATGGATCAAGTGAAATGATGTTTATTTGTAGAATGTCCTGAAGCATATGTATACTACGAATGTACCTGGGTATTATGTTTGTTTCGTTACATCTTATACCAAGTTTACACCATTTGAATTGGACTTGAGTTTGTTGGATTGATGAGTGATTGGGCAGCAGTTAAGATGGACCAGATTTGACAGGACTGTTACTTGAATGTTGGATAGTGAATTTGGATGATCGACTGATGGGCTTCTCAAGAATTGGACTTTTAAGAGATTTGGATAGTTAGAGATTTGGTCATAAGATTTGATAATGAAATTTGATGTGTTATGCGATATGATACCTTGGTTTATATACTATCACGATGAATATTATGCCACAGCTTGAATTGATAATTGAACAAGGTTGACTACGGGGTTGTTTGAACGGTATTTCTTATTTGGATTTGAAGTGACGTTTTCCGGGCACGTTTACTTATTTCGTCTTCTTTCTTTCTACCCTTCCGCGAAGATGACTTGTTTGGGCATTTATTGAGTGTGATAAAGACTTGGATATTTAGTTGCGGTTGTGACTCTTTCTCACTTAACCCACAACGTAGCTATCACTTCGGTGTCTCACGCAGTTGAGGATATGTCAAGAGGTTTTGTACATTGGGTACACCGTTTCTTTTTCACAAGGATTAGTACAAGTTTAAGTAACAAATCTGGGGAAGTTCACTTCATGATCAAGTTTGGCATATCGGGCTTACTTCTCCATGTTATCACTGCAATTGCCGACAAAATGCGTGAATGATGTGTTTACCAAAGTGTTCATTGGATGGTTGATGATGTTGATGTTGTTGGATAATGAACCGTTGATGAACCACTGCATGTTCCCCTAAAACAGATATTCACTGAAACCAAAGTCGTCATAACACATTCAAGCTGACATTGTTTACGGTTTTGTCTTGATTTTGTAAAATCCCGCGAAAGAACCTATTTCTCGGTTTAAATCACAGACTTGTAAAATCCCGTGACAATGGAAACATCCTGGTATTAGTAAAGAACATTTCCGGATCTATCTTACGGTTTATTCTTGGTTTTGTAAAATCCCGCGAAAGAAAATATTTCTCGGTTTAAACCATAGAGTTGTAAAATCCCGTAATGATGGAACCATCTTGGAGAAGAGAAAGTGTAATTCTGGATCTTGTGATGCTGGTGCCACGGTTTCTGCTTCGAAGAAGGGATAAAAGAGTGTACTTTATGAATTGGATGTGTGTTTGGATATTCGTCATGGCGGTTTGGTTACTTCAAAGTTTTACGGGGTTATGCTCATTAAACCATGGTCGGGATTAAACCATTATCATATTTCACTTAAAAGGTCAAAGGAGGCTAGATTTGAGCAGTTCAGAAGATGTGACAACGGCGTTAATTCAGTATTATTTATTTGAGGTTGAAGTGAAATATCACGGGTGAGTGTACTTAGTATCTGAAGGTATCGGGGATGGTTGGATGAAGATTCTTCATGATCCTTGTTCGAGCTTACTATCATAAAACGAAGACTTGGAAATCTAGTTATTGTTGGGTGTCTTTTACCTTTTCTTTTACCACTTGGGGGAATTGGGCTCATACCACCACAAAATAACTATCACTTTAAGGAGTTACATTGTAGTGCTCAGTGTCACATTCAATTGTGGATTTTCAAGAGGTGATGTACGTCTATTACTTGATGGTTGGTTGGTTGAAGAGTATAGAGTACTTAGAGATTCAATGGAGCATGATTTCTCGGCACCGCTCTTTGTTACACATGTGCAAGTTTAAGTCACGAGTTCGGGTTAGTTTACTTCAGGGTCAAATTCATCATATTGGGTTATCTCCATCAGCTGTCACGACAAAAAGCCTACTGAATGATAATGGTGATGATTACATGTTTTGCTAAGAGAGTTGAAAAGAGGGAGATTATGACGTTTGAACACAACAGTTCAAGCCTCGTTCTCTAAAGAAAAGAAATGTGTACGTTTCAGTGCGCATTATCTTTGAAAGAAGAGAAATCTTCTTATGACGTTTGAATACTTCAGTTCATGCCTCGTTCCTCAAAGAAAAGAAAAGTGTACGTGTCAGTGCGCTTTATCTTCGAAAGAAGAGAAATCTTCTCATTAATGACCATTCTCATCAACATGCTTCATGCTTTTTCCGCGCGCTTTCATTTATCAAGTGAACCGGACTACCGATGATTGTTTTCTTATTCCACTTGCTCAACTATGATGACGATGGCAACATCCTGTGCTAATTTTGCGGGGGAGAAGTGTGAATTGACTACATTTGGATGATTTTCACTTGTTTAATCAAGAATGGCATCTCCGTATGCAATTCTTGAGGGGGGAGAAGAAGTGTGATAATTTTGCATGGTTGATTGATATATGAGAACAAATGGTCAAACGGATCCAAACTCATGTAAGAACCGAGCTTCTACTGATTGGATCATCTTTACATGGTGTTTCTTCGAAGAGCCGTTGGTTGACATCTTCACTCGGATTGATGAGTTTATCGACAAAGTGCTTCCGGTTAATGCTTCACGTATACATCAACATGATGATTCCGAACAATCTCTCTGTTCTTGTTTGATGTGATTGGTAGTTTGGTGTTACCATCTTGTGTGTTCGTTGAGGCCTGATTGCTGTTTTTCTTGATGAACATCCTTCTGTTCTTGTTTGATTGGGAGGGATTTTAGCTAAGGGGATATGCAAGATGTAAGTTAATTGGGATGCTTTTTGGTGTGAGTTGAAGATGTTAACTATCTATTCCCCAACTGTATAATCTTGAAGAAGGTCGAGTCTACAGTCTGTTCTACATTCTCTGCTACATGTTAGAAGACTAAAGACGAGTTGCATTTGATTATCAAAAGACTTCTTCTTATTCTGGGCATTTATTAAAAGATTGTCGGTTTAGGGGAGAGCACTAATTGGGGGAGAGTGAAAAGCCAGATTTAATCCCCAATTAGACTTGCTCACATTCTGCAGCAAGTTGATTCTCACAGATACAATGATGTTCTTCTCAAATGATTTCCAGTACACGGGCTTACAATGAGTTGCTGATTCTGAAGTATCAAAACCAGCAAGGGGGAAGGAGACAAGCATCTAAACGCGAGTAAACTTGATGAACTTAATACTTCTAAGTAATTGAATATATCCCGGGAAGACAAATGTTATTACCGCAGAGAAACTCAAGGTTTGACTCATGGCGAGTAAACTTGATGAACTTAACTCTTCAAAGTGATTGAAGATATCCCGGGAAAACAAATGTCATGACCGCAGAGAAACTCAAGGTTTTACTCATCAAGGCGTTTAGTGTTCTTATTCCAACTACGTGGGGGAAGAGATGTAAGAGTTAGTTTCTGATGATGAAAGAGGTACACAAGTGTGTGATGATTTCGATGTTATCGCAATCATCAGGGGAGAGAGAATTGTGTACATTGAGGGCGCTCAGCTGTTTCACTTGAGTGCTTAATCAGTGATTCAGAGATATAATCACTTATTCCGGAGTTGAAATCCGCAGAGATAGTCCTCCGCAGAGATAATCAGTGATTCGGCCTGCTTCTTCAATGTTATCAGTTATTTTCTCTTTGGGCATTCGGGTACTTCGAGTTCTTGAGCTTCATACACTTTCTTCAGGAGGAGAGAAAATTATACATCGGGGTTATTCTTTGGCTATTGGACTTAATCTGCTACTTCGATGGTATAAGTTTCTTTGTCTTCGGGTATGTGTATTCTGGTTCGTGAGCTCTAGTCTAAGAGACTGACTGCATCAATTCAACTACTCGGGGGAAGTGGTCTCTTGACACCTTTTGGAATGGATTGCGTCAGACTTCAGTGGTTATGAAATTTGAGAAGAATTTTAAAGAGTGGGATGATACGTTGTTGTTCTTGTTGATGATATAACCTCGAACGAAGAATCACGGTGATTATTCTTGAAAGGAGCAGCGGCATTTATGATAATGGTGTGCTTCTCTGTGCACCTGGCTAAGGCAAGCTTGAAATAGAGCTTCGAATCTGCTCAGCTAAAGGATTTGGGGTTTGGGGGGAAGCTGCCAAAGTCTCACTTTCAGATGGTTCAATTTCTTTCTTCGATTCAAGAGCCCTGGAAGCTTTGGTGGTGAATGTTTAAGAGTTGATGACTTCTATCTTCTACGACGTGCTGCTCGATATCCTTATCTCGGTACTCGTATCATCATCTTCTTTAACTATATCATCTTCTCTATCTTTGTATATATTTATCTGAAAATCAAAATACAAAAATATAAAACCAACAAAAACAAAATACAAAAATATAAAACCAACAAAAGAAAATAGAAAAATATAAAACCTTCAAAAACCCATAAAAATCAGAAAATTTCAAAAATTCCAAAAATATGTTTTCTTATGACATGTCTTCTGGTATCGATAACATCTACGGTCTTAGAAATGTCATTCAATAATGGCACGGGACCATAGATGAAGTTCGAGCAGGAGGTGTAAATATTTCTTTCTAAACATGTCTAAAAAATATGGCTTACAGTTATTTCAGACTGTAACCCGGGCTTCAAATTATGGCTTGCAGCTACTTCAGACTGTGACCCGTGCTTAAACAATGGCTTGCTATTATTTCTGATAGCAACCCGCTCTTCAATAGAAGGAAAGTGCTGCACTAAACATATTTTCAAAAATATCATGCACTTATCCTAAAACACTTTGAGGAAAGTATGTCGAAGGACTGCTGTTCCTACACAAATGTTTTTCCGTCTAAAATTCTTCAGAAAAATATTTGTTGTTTTCCAAAAATGGTGGTAAAATGAGTTGCTTTAACAACAATCAGTTTCAGGGTTTTTATTAAATCTGCAAACTCAATCAATGACTTCAGCACTTTTAAAATTTTCACAAATTGAGTCATTGATTGAGGGGGATAATGTTTTCAAATCTATATAATCTAACGGGCTTTCTTAATTATCCTAATATGCTTAATTAAAAATGATGTTAACCTATGTTGAAGGACTAGGTGCCTAGGATATGATTGTTAGGTTTAGATGATTAGAGTTTGAGAAATACATTATACCCATACCTTACATGATCTGATTGATATGTTGGATTGACTTTTATTAGTCGATTGTTGTTTGGGTGTTGTCGACCACCATATATTTGTATGTGTGTTCACTAACATATGCAGGTATATTGGTATATAAGAATGTTCCCGATCCGGATCCCACTAATGAACATGATTGGATGCCGCAAGGAAAGGGTAATGATATCTTGGGTTGACAAATGAAGAAACGGAGCTTAATTGGACTTCTATGGAGAGTTGGCATAAATGCAACGTAAGAGGTCTCACTGCATCAGCAGATGGTTTTCTTCTAAGTGATTGAAGAAACGGAGCTTAATTGGACCTCAGTTGGCATTCAAAATGCAACATAAGAAGAAGTCTCACTGCATATGCAGACGGTTTTTCTTCAAAGCCCTACAGCAACAACAGAAGCTTCTCAACCACCTAACGAATCTTTGTGCAGGATACCATTTTTAAACAATTTTTGAGTAAATTGAATTAAATTGTTTTGAAAATGGAAAAATGTGGTTTTGAAAATATATTGGACTAAATTTAGAAAATCACCGGACTTCATTTTATCAAAACTTGAGTCACTCAATTATCGACTACGGTCATGGATTGAGGGGGAGAGTGATTTAAATTAAAATATTTTCAAACGATATTTCTTCACAAAAGTTCCGCTTTGTACAATATAAGTGGTGATCTAAAGATTTAATGTTATGTCATGGTATGATTTTTTCTTTAGAATCAAGGTCTTTCAAAATGAAATTTTTTCTGTTCTTGTTTGATTGTGAAATTGTTTTATTTTACTAAAAGATCTCTTAAAAACTATCATACCTGATACTAACAATCTTTAATGTCTTAAATTGGTCCTTATCTGTCATTTTTCAAAAATTGAATCTTGCCACGTCTTTCCCCAAATTTTTCTAAATGATTTAAATCAGTTGGGATCACAAATCTCAAATGGTTTGATATTTCTGATCGGGGTAGAGATCGTGATTTAAATCTCAAATCTGTTTTAAATGGAATTGGATTTTAGTCCTTTAAAGGCACTCCTGCCTCCATGTGCCAAACGATTTCAATATACATAATGCACATGTTGAGGAGGAGGATTTATCCAAAAACCAGATGAGTATTTAAATCAGGCACATTTTCTCCCATGTTTTCTAAACTGAATTAAATCACTTGGGATCCCAAATCTCAAAGGGTTTGATATTTTTGATCGGGGAGAATTTGTGATTTAATAATGAAATTTGATAAAAGGTGATCGTTTATCATGTCTAAACTGAATTAAATCACTTGGGATCCAAAATCTCAAAGGGTTTGATATTTTTGATCGGGGGAGAATTTGTGATTTAATAATGAAATTTGATAAAAGGTGATCGTTTTGATTTAATTGTGCAGGCTGCTCTCTCATATGTGCTAAAAGCTTTCGAATCTCGAAGCACATATTGAGGGGGAGCATAACTATCGAGGTACAAAAAGTTTTTTTTGAGATTTATAAAGTACCTTGATTGAGTTATCAAATGGTTTTCTTAATGGATTTTGTGATCGTGGATGTGCTTCAAAAGAACTCTTGCCTCTATGTGATAAAATGATTTCACTTATCCTATACACATATTGAGGGGGAGAATTTTACCATGAAAATCAAATGGCTTTTTCGTATGAAAATTGTGATCAAAGAAAATATTTCAAAGTCCTCTTGCCTCCTTGTGCTAAACAATTTCTAAATCATACGCACATGTTGAGGGGGAGGTTTTCTAAATGATCAAAACTATTAAGGTACAAAATGCTTTGATCTCGTATCACAAGTACCTTGATTGTTTTTCCAAATGATTTTTAAATTGGTTTCATGGAAGAATGAACTGTACCAAAAGACCGACCATTTTACTTTATGTATGGAGTTATAAGGATGGTAAGGTTAGGTATTAGTTCCCACGATCCGCCAGAACCGGAGGGATCTACCCAGGGACTATCCACTAGATAGTGTAGAGTCCTTAGGTATATTGAAAAAAGGAGAAAAATGAGAATATGGGAAGAGTGCGGATTGAGATAGAGCTAGAACTGGAATAAACCCAACAAGGTTCTAGTAATGAAGTCTCGGTAAGCACTGAAGGGGTTGAAGAATGAAAAAGAAATGAATGAGAAAAGGGTGAAAAGAAATAGCCCTCCATCAATTCAACCTTAGGGCAGAAACCGGGTTCAATACATATGCTACTGGTTGTTACTAAGGTAACACCGGTATTGAAGACAAGACGTCATGGACCTAGTGACGCACTGCACTAAACTTCCCAAGCCACTCAAGTTCCTCTTAAAAGGGCTTGTTTCATTCTCACGGGGAACCGACATAATCTATCGACTTTCTCTTAGAGTTTGTTGATATTGAAGTAGGAGACCCTCTCCCTAGTCTCCAGCACAGGAACCAAATGAGCACTATTGAGTCTAGAGCCAAGAGATCATCCACAATATCTCGTTAGGACACAAAATTCATGAAGACTCACTGTTTCACACAATGCGGAAAGTGAGAATATATATTAAGAGTCCTACGCATTATCCTTGTGGTATTGCCAGAACATCCGAGTGGTATGTAAAAGTATTCACGATGAAGATGGAAATCCTTCTAGAGCCAACATCAAACAAGCTCTTGGTGGGTGACATGTGAGATTTTGCAAAAGATCAAGCTTGTGACAACTGGATAGAAACAATGGGGAGATTCACTCGTGAATCAACCTTGGTCCAGGAATGGAATTGACGAATACTTTTGGAAAAACCGTTCGATGTGCAAACCTTCTTTTCTCTAGCACATCGAATGTGTACTTATGTTTTCAAATTCAAAAAGTATCTCTGATTGAAAAATACTTTTAGAAAAACCGTTCGATGTGCGAATCTCTTCTTTTCGCTAGCATGTCGAATGTGTACTCATTCTCTAATACAAAAAGTATTTTGTTTGAAAATTGATCTTTCTCATAAAACCTTCGTCGTATTGCAAAACTCTTTCTTCAAGCAGTACGCGATTGTTTTTCAAATCATTTTTCATCAATCAGTGAATCTCAATTCGCTGGTTCACTCACTCCGTGTTGTCTTCTTTGAGACGTTCCGGTTTGAGAACAGCTAGAACAGCTGCGAAACCCTGTCAAGGAGATTCTTAGGAATCCTACCTGATCACAGGCAGTATTTATACTGATCAACGGGGAACCGTGGGCCGTGTACCTCAATTCAGCGAAAGTGATCAAAGACACTTTCGTGTGTTTTATTCCTAACTGTTGTTTGCAGGTACATTTGGATGGTTGCAGCTGATCAGAATTGAGGAGTCAATCCAAAGCCACATGCTCACAGCATCCACACTTAATTTGAAGAAATCATGACTGGTGCATATATACATAACCTGGCTATGATATTTCATACTATGCTTATGCTTCGCTGCTGCAAATATCATGAACCAGTAAGGCTTCCGCTACTCTGATGGAAAGATGTCATGATTCAAAAGTGTGAGCATGTCGGTCCGAAAGTCACAACTTCACATGATGGCAACACAATAAAGGGTGATCTAGAGATTTACTGTTGCTGATGATCTCAATGAAAGCTCGAAGATCATCAAAGATGTGGATCAGTTTAAAGGCCTCCACTCAAAGTACAAAACAATGCGGACTTTAAAGAATCGCTACAAATGCACAAAGATTGTGGAAGTGAAGAATTCAAGTATACGAGCTCAAGAACGAAATCAAAGATAGAATGCTAGGAAGCAAAATGTATTTCATGGGGTGACCTCCCTTAGGGGGAGATTGTTAGGAATTAGAAAATTCCATGTTAAAGTGTCGGTCACCCCAAGTATAGTCTAGCATATGTTAGCTCGTAGACTTGTCATTAGTTACGTTATTTAGTAGTTTATTTATTAGTTTGTAGCGTAGTATAGTTTAGTGCAACACCGTGGAGGAAGGTCGGGTCTTTACCCACTGTATACCTGATCCACAGGCCGATAGGAGGTCGTATTTCTTGTAACTATAAATACCCCTTCCATCCATGGAAGGGGTGGTGCTTCAATTCAATCTAACCTTTCATTTGTGTAAACCTCTAGCAAGAACACCCTCTCTCTCTACTAACTCTCTAACTATGGCAAACATGTATTTTGATCATCCAAGACCACCCGAATCATCAACACAATAAATATTGGATCCTAACAAATTGGTTGATACACGTTTGCACTTAAATGGGCTGCTCATGTTAATTGACAGCGTAGTAAAAATTGTTATCCGAATTATTTGTCAAAATATTTGGATGAAATTTTTTATTTTATTAACGAGTGGTATTTTGGTATTATTTCACGGAGGATACACTAATTCACGGCATGAGCTAAATTTCACGGATGGTTGGATTACACTTTCTCGGGGACACACGTTTGATTGATCTTGACTTTATCGAAAATGTTGAACCTTCTTTATAAATCCTAAATATTAATGATTAGCCAGAGTTGATTTGGATTGGATTGGAATGGGCTTAATGGATTATTGGATCAAATGCTTATTTTTGATAATGAGATTTGAAACATGAGATTTGATGTTTTGTGTTGTTATTGTGATTTGGTGTGTTGTGCGGGCAATACCTTGGTTTATGCATTTTCACGAAAGGTAATATGTCACGGCTTGGATTGTTATTGGAACTAAGTTGACTACGGGGTTGTTGATATGGTATATCTTATTTGGATTTGAAGTAAGGCTTTCCGGGCGTGTTTACTTATTTCGTCTTCGTTCTTTCTACCCTTCCGCGAAGATGACTTGTTTGGGCTTTTATAGAGGGTGATAAAGACTTGGCTATTTAGTTACGTTTGTGATTCTTTCTCGCTTGACCCACAACGTTGCTATCACTTCGGTGTCTCACTCAGTTGAGAATGTCAAGAGGTTTTGTACATTGGGTACACCGTTTCTTCATCACAAGGATTAGTACAAGTTTAAGTAACAAATCTGGGGAATTTTATGTCATGTACGAGTTTGATATATCGGGCTTACTTCTCCATGTGGCCACCGCAATTGCCGACAGATTGCATGAATGATGTGTGTACCAATGTGTTTACTGGATGGTTGATGATACTATTGATGTTGGTTAATGAACTGTTGATGAACCGTTGCGTGTTCCCCTAAAACAGATATTCACTGAAACCAAAGTTGTCATAACACCTTCAAGCTGACATTGTTTACGGTTTTGTCTTGATTTTGTAAAATCCCGCGAAAGAACCTATTTCTCGGTTAAATCATAGACTTGTAAAATCCCGTGACAATGGAAACATCCTGGTAATAGTAAAGTGCATTTCCGGATCCATCTTACGGTTTATTCTTGGTTTTGTAAAATCCCGCAAAAGATACTATTTCTTGGTTTAAACTTTAGAATTGTAAAATCCCATGATGATGGAACCATCTTGGAGAAAGGAAAGCGTATCTCGGGGTCTTCTGATGCTGGTGTTACGGGTTCTATTTCGAAGAAGGGATAAAAGGGCGTTGTTAGGAATTAGAAATTCCAGGTATTAAAGAGTCGGTCACCTCAAGTATATGTAATCGTTAGAAAGCTCGTAGTCGTAGTTCTTTTATGTTAAGTAGTATTTAGTTAAGTAACACCGTGGAGGACGGACGGGTCTTTACCCACTGTATGCCTGATCTACAGCCCGATGTGTGGCGATTTATGTAAGACTATAAATACTCTCTACCTTCCAAGGTAGAGAGTTGGAGCTCATAATAATATCTTTCACTTTCTCTCACTAAGTTCCCTAAACCTCTAACTTTCTCTCTCTAGAATTCCACTTATACGCCACCTTGTTGATATGGTTTGATGTGTATGTGAAAACTAATATCTTACAATTGGTATCAAGAGCCATGATTAGATCATATCTTGCACATCTTTGGATTTCTAGTGGTTTTTAGGTGGTTTTTGAGTTTGAAAAAGTTTAGTGGTTTTTGCATCATTTGGTTGATTTCTTGTGTTAAAGTTTGGATGTTGTTAGTACTTTTATGTTTAGAATCATCACAAGTGTGTAGGTTTTCATTTGGTAAGCTTGAATCATCTTGGTTGGGTTGTTTTTGGATTGAAAAGTGATGTTTATGTGGTTTTTCTTGCTAGCGACTTAACTCACGGATTACTTTCTTCGTAGCGACTTGCTTTACAAATTTGTAGCGAGTTACAGTTTTAGACCTAGCGACTTAGATCTAGCGAGTTACAGTACAAGTAGTGGACTCTCCACTACGGGTAGCGACTTGGTGGTAGCGACTTGGTCCGTAGCGAGTTGCTCTTTAGCGACTTGTATCTTTAGCGATCTAGATTCAGCGATCCAGATTTTGACATTGAGCGATGTTTAAACATTTCGTTCAGCGATGCTTCTTTCATTAGGCACTCAATTCAGCGATCGTTCTTTTTGGTGTATTTGTAGTGAAAAGTTAGGTTTTTGTTGGGTTGGTTCTACTAAGTTCGAATGGTTTACTTTTGGATGTGTGAACACTACTAAGATTTGTATTTTCATGATTGTTGTAGGTTTGAAATTGTGTTCTTTAGTTGGTTTACTACGTTTTTGGTGATTTGAAAAAGTTTGAGTTTTTGGTGGATTTTTGGTGATCTTTAGGTTTCTACACGTTCTATACTAGATTAGTACCGAGAACTATGGTTAACATTCTATAATCAAAAGTGTATGTGTAGTTTGGTATAGTTGT